>LS990916.1:0-337500 GCA_900464855.2 Musa schizocarpa
TGATTCCAAACTAACTTGACTAATTCAAACCTACTTGACTTAATCGAGATCAGTCAAATCTAAATTAGACCAATCTACGGTGATTCCATATTGGTTCTTTAAGATTTGAGGTTGGTTCCGTTAGGTCATAATCAAATTGAATTTGATTTAAGTTAATTGAGATATTCCAATTAGAGTTTTGGTTGATTGAGGATTATTGAGAGATTGATATTTTATGCCTTTATGATTTGATGAATTTAAAGGATTTATCTGGAGATATCATTTGAAAATGATTATTGGTTTTCTACTTTTCTTAAGTTTATGATATTGATATGATTATTATCATATAGTAGATGTTACTAGGCTAGTAGTTCACATTGGAAGTGTAACCAGTGAAAGGAGCTACAGACCCATCATAATGCAGAGCCACCATTGAACATAGTCCAACAAATTTACATCAAGTATGGTCTCTTATAAAATTTAATCATACTGATTTCTTGATGCATGCATGGGTGAATGGATGAGTGTAAATGAATGATCATGGATGTTTATGTATCCCCACCGAGGGCAGATATGGTGACTCCCTTCAGGGATTAGCGAGCCATTAGATGTGATGGTTAGATGGTTCCTCCATCCGCTATTGGGAGGAACATGTCTCCACTTAGGCGGGTGAGGGATACCACTCAATCTGCTATTGGGAGTGCGATATGAATTATCTTCATCCGTTGTTGGGAGGAATCCATCTCGTGGAATATGCCTCTCTATCCGCTATTGGGATAGTACACCATCGGGTGATTTACACCTTTGTTATTATGTATGTGTTGTATATGACTGATGTATGATTTTGTTTATTATTTAAGAAATTATCATCATTTTTCTAATGCATAAGTTTTATGATGAATTGATATATTATCGTTTTTTTATTGAATTATTGATATTTAATTTTATTTTATGAATATTAAAGATTATTTTAATGATTATTTTGAGGTTCCTATGTGTAGTTGCTGATATGTTTTTATCTTATATTTATTTTTAGAGTAAAAGAGACTTGTGACACTACCAAGAAGATGTGGTCATTTTTCTAATTAATAGAATATTTACTATTGTAAATATAATGATTTGAATTAATGGAAAAAAAAAAGGAGTTTATTATGTAAACTATGAATAATAAATTACTAATTTATTATTCATTTTATAAATCTTCGATGTGATAATTTAATGGTATCAGAGCAATGAGTTTGAGGACCTGTTGAAATATGAGATCCTAGGGTTAGAATATTATATGACCCAATTGGTTTTTGAGATTTAGATTTTGAGAATTAGATTATAATACAACAAAAACATAAATTTAAGAGATTATGATTTTTTTTGAGTCAAATATGATTTTTTTATAAAAATAATTGATTAAAGATGTTACTAAAAAAGAATCTCGTTAAATGACTTGAAATGGGATTATAGAGTAAAAGTCAAATTTTATTTTCTCAAAATTAAAATAAGTATTATATTAGTTTATCTTATAGACTCTCATAATGTTTTACATTTTGAATATAATTTTTCCATGACCCTCTTGTCTCCTTTTTTAAAAGTAGATTAGGGTTGTTAATTTAATAAATAAATAATATCAATTGATAGTTATTCATAAAGATGCACATATTAGATTTATATCTAATACTTTTAAAAATAATTTGGTCATCTGACTAGAAATATTATATGATGCAAGTTAGTTAGAATTTTATTTTATTTTATAACAAGTAAATAAATTAAGTTTATGCACAAGTCTTATAGCATTTATTATTTCGACCAAATCATTTTCATGTAAGGGACCTAAAATTCATTCATATAATTTTGTTATAAATTTAAAATAGATTATATATGAAGGAAGTTTGATATAATTTTTACTATAGTTTGTCATATTATTTTTGTTACCCTTTGTTCTAGAATATTATTTTATCTATAATTATGAATAGGGTAAATTAATAAAACATATTTGTTACTTGTTATGTTGTTTCTTTAGGATTCGTAATTAATTATTTTTTAGTTTTGTCTGACATTATTATGAATGTTTATAGTTAAAATATCTAGTTTTACTAATTGAATATCATACTAAGTTTCAATTATTCTCTCAGATGTAAAAGTTTTGATCATTTTAGGTACAAAAAATTTATAGGATCTTTTAAAAATATAAATTAAAAAGTATTTAACTTTATAATTTTTGTTAGCATATATTATTCCTAAAATTAGGATTAGATTTTACATGTGCTATGATGGTTTCTATAAGTTATTGTTGACATTAATAAAATATGTACCTTTGAAGTTGAATAAATTTTATCATGCATTGATATTTAAACTTAATTGTATGAGTAATTAATTTGAATAGAGTTTTGATTTAATGTCAAATTAATTATAAGATATTATTTGTTTAATGTAATGATGAGATCTAATGAGAATTAAATATAATATTATTTCTTTGACACATATAATATATAAATAATTTGCAATTATAAAAAATATATGTTGAATCATTGGATAAATTTTTATCTTTTCAATTATTATTTTTTGTTGAGTTAGCACCTCAACTTATATTTTATGTCAACAATCAATCAATTTTTAAAACTTAAAAATTTTATTGATTTATCATATATAAAATTTGATATACATGTTATGGGTAATCTAAAACTAAATTTATTCAATGAGTTTCAATAATTTGTTATATATTTTATGTTAAAATAATATATATCTTTTGACTTAAAAGTTTTGGAGTGACATATTAAATCTAAATATTTTTCAAGCAAATTTAGTTTTGTCATTTGACTTAGTATTTCAAGAGCTAACTATATTAATTAATATTTTTTTAATCAAATTTGGGGACCAAATTTCTATTAAGTGGGGAGAAATGTAATCATTAGTAATTTCTCCCTTAACATAAATTAATTACTATAAATGATGTATTGCTTTATTATTAACTTCTATGTTTGTGTATTATAGTTAAGGGAATGATTAAATTTGGTTTCCTTAATCATATGGATAAGTTAGGAATTCTACTAATCAATTAAATTATTAATTAATTTATTTTCTAATGAGTGATTTGATTTTTTGGAAGTAAATAGTTTACATTCCATTTTCGTGTGTTATATTTCTCTCTTTGTGTGTGAAAGAAAAATAAAAATAAATTAAAAATAAGAATTAAATTATTACTTACCTTTCGAGGAGATCTCATCTTCTCTTATGTAAAGGGGACTACTCCTTTCTCATTCCTCACCAAGCCTAATAATGGGAGGATTGAGGAGAGGACTTCAAGGAGATGATATCGAGGAAAAGATAACCAATAAGAGGTAGGAACCTTTCTTTTTAATGAAGTTTGATTTATGTTTCGAAATCTTGATGTTGAGATTGTTATAATTTTATCATGAGTGCTGATATTTTAATTTCAAAATTGCATGATTAGTAAATAATAATAATTGATTTGTGATGTTAGAATGATTATTTGATTTATATTGGTCTCTTAAGTTTAAATAAATTTTAATATTTATTTAATTATTAAAATTATTATTTTTGAATTAGCATAATAGTTCTAATTTATCTAATTAGATATATTTATGTTTTAAGAATTATGTGTGAAATTCTATAATGTAATTAGTTTTAAATTTATGGTCATGAATTTAAATTTTTATTTAATTGATTTGAGTTATTATTTAATAATTTTAAATATTAAAATTTAATTTGATAAGAGGAGTCTAATTGGGGTCTGATTTGAGTCAGGTTGATCTGTCAGATCGGATCGACTCAGCCCATGTGTCATGTACGACCTAGCCCATGTGTCATGTGACCAAGTATAACCTAGCCCATGTAACTAGGCATGACTCAGCCCACGTGGCCAATCATGAGCTAGCTCAAACGGCTAGGTACAACCTAATCCATGTCGTCAGATATGACCTCAACTCATGTGTCTAGGTACGACCAACTCACGAGACAAGCATGACCTATTTCAGTGGTAAGGCTCAGCCCAACTTATAAGTGAGGTTTACCTTAATCCATGAAGTTAAGCTTGCCCAACTATGCGATTGACATTAGACACATCGTTGCTCCCCTATCTAGCTCGTTGTACCTCAACTCACCTATTACTTGGAACAGGCATGTGGAGTGCATGTGACCCGTCCAAAACTCAAGTGGGCTGGTTCGGTCTAGGCTATCACTATACTACATAGTCTAATTTCTTTTTTCTTTATTGGTTTGAGCTCATTAATTGACTAAATTAAACAAGTTTGATCGGTTAAAGCCAGTTTAGGAGATTGGGCAATACGCCGAAGGAGAGGACGATGCACCGAAAGATCGGACGAAGCACCAGAAGAACCAATGACATTCCGGTCAACAAAGGATTCGTTTGTAATCGATTATGTCTAGATCAAGTTAGTTTAGAGTCTAATTGAGTCGGTTTAGAATGTAATTAGACCAACTCAATTAGGAGCCAACTAGGTCTAAGTTTGGGCTATGTTGGGCCAAGTGAAAAGGCCCAAACAGTGACCAAATAAGTGAAACCGTCGTGGCACAGTTTCCGAGACTATGTCAGGCAGTGGTACCACCCAAACACAATCTCCGAGAGACTGTTTGGCGGTGGTATCGTCTAGTATCAATGTTGTAGGCAATGGTACTACCCATACTCGGGAAACCCGTGATGAGACATTTTTAGGCTCCAAGTTTGAAACAACTTGATGTTACAGACTTAGCTGGTTTTGCCTAAGTCGTGCGACACCCTCGCGTGTCCGTCAGCAAAGGTCAGCCTCTCCGAAGCCTCCCATGATCCCTTAGGACCTATAAAAAAGAAAACGGGTTAGAAAAAATGTCTCACTCGGGATCCACAAGCAAACATTTTCAAAAACACTTTATAGACAATGTAAATTACAAATAGACTTTACAAGCTTTGAATGGTTGCACAACAAAGGGTCAAAATGGTCCACTACATATCGACTATCTCTCATAAGTGTCCACATGACACAACATTTATTTACAAGCCTTCGACCGTTCCTCTACATCCTATGCAAAGCATGAATAAACAGAAAGAAACGGACATACATAAGTATTACATCAAACATCCTATTTAGAACTTTGTCCGTGACATTCTCCCCTACTTATTCCTTCGACGTCCTCGTAGAAGCTTTTTGCTGACACTACAACTCCTCGTCTTTGCTGAGTGTTCAATCTTCTGCTCTAGCTACAATGCGCCTCTTGGCTCCCAGTTGCTCTCCACTAATGTTGTTGAGTAGTCGAACTTTTGATCTGCTATGCTGTTTCAACTCGCCAATGACTTTGACTCTAGTGTGGGGTTGGCTGAGTTATGTTGATCCTTGTTGATTCCTGCTGATCCTTCAGATGAAGGAAAAGACCATCCTTACTATGCGCCAGTCTCTCAAATGCCTTATGCTGCTTGAACTGGGTCAATGCTTGTTGGAGCTTTAACGAGCATCGCCTCGTAAACTTTCAAAGTTTTGGGTCCTTCCTCCACAAAATGTCCATCGACTCTTCTTTCATTTAGTTGTGACTTCCAAGTAGATTCACATCACTTCTGCTTTCGATTGGCATTTTGTTACAAAATGAAGCGGAAAATCTACTCTCAGTAGCATTGATCACCATTGGTGAAAATTTGACAACTATTGTCTTCCATTATCTTCGAAGGGTCTTTGAACCTGTACAACGCTCCTCTACTGGATAGATAAGAGAATTGGAATACTCGGTTTCGCTCATTCTCTTAAGAGTTGAGAAGGCAATAGTTACTTGACTTCGCTCGTCTCCTCAAAGGTTGTACTCCATGCATCGAGCTGGTCACTAACCTTCACCTGCTCTTTGCTCACACTTCTGAAGCACTCGAAGTGTTTGCACTTATTGCATTGAGTTAGCTACTGTGATTCACCTTCTTAATGCAATCGAACTTCTGGAATGCAGGAAGTTTTCACCCTAATTTGGAGTAATTCTCTAATAGATTTAGTCGCCTCTGAGATTGCACCGTCTTCTCTATCAACCCTGTCGCCTACTCCACTAAGTAGCAAAGGTACAGCAATGCGTACTACCAGCTTCGTTCCTTGGTCATGCACTCTTGCATGACCCGAAGTCCTTCACTTTCGGCTATCTTGATGATAAGCTCGTTGACATCGGTTGTACGAAGTTCCTTGACCTCTATCCTTCAGCCTTGTCTCGGTACTTGGAGTTTGCCTCTGCATGCTCCACCTCCTCAGCCCCTTTCATGACTAAGCACTCTCCCTCCAATGAAAGCAAGGGATCAATGACTTTCACGGAAGTCCCGTCTCTATGGTACCATGGCGCTGCCGTGCCCATGGCCCTACTATCCATCGCCTCGCATCTGCATCCATTTTCTTCATGATCAGTAGATTTGTTTATGTGGCACTCCTCCGAGTCTACCTCCATTCTAACTGATGTTTGATTTTGGGTAGCTAAGTCCCTTGGACTTATCGTCACTTCCTCACCCCTTTCGACTCCCTACTTCAACATCTCAGTGTTCTCCAAGCAGCTCTCTTTGGTCGATGGAAAGATAGACTACAACTCGTATGCATGGCCTCTGCCATCACGTTATAGGGTTTGTACCGATTCTGTTCTCTTTAGCTTCCTTGGTAGCATCGTTCGCTTACTTGACCTTGTCCTCTAACTTGCTGGGCTCCATTAAGCGAATATGGGCTCTAGAGCAGTCCAACTCTCCAACTGCTTCGATCATACCTCTGCATGATCAAGTCCCTCCCATGGGACTCACTAGTACTTGCATTCGAACTTTTCCCTTGGTAGAACATAGCCCCATATGCTGATGACCAAGGCTTTCATCCGATGCAAAATTCGATGCATGCACGGAAGACCCGCCTCTGCGGTACCATAGCCTTCACTCATTAAATCCATAGCCCTTCTTGTCGTCATGTTGTTCACCGAAGTGGAGCTTCTAGTAGCCCCGATCATACCTCCGTATGATATAGTCCCTCACGGGACTATGTCGTGTGTATCGCATTGCCACGAACTGTTCCACCATGATCCGCTGCACAATGTTGCCTCCTGGTGACATCTCTATTGCATTCTGATCCTTGTGGGATGAACTTGAATTGTGATCCCTCCATGTGTGGCCTCTGCCAATACATTGCAGGGTCTCTTCCACCTTCGATTTTGTTCGCTCCTTTGGCAATCGACTTTCATCCACCCACTCTTGGGTCACACCTAGATGAAGCACCGATCTAGGACAGACCGTCGCCTAGTAGCTCCCGAAGTCCACCGACTTCACTACAATTAGTGTACTATTGTCTAGATCCTAGGCCACTACCCCTACTAGCGCAATCTCCGCTGCGCATCACTTCCTTCATGGCAACTTGAATGGTAACAATGTGACATATTCTTCAAGAGTACTCGTCTCCGCATCCTCTTGCCCCGTGCCAAGGCCTTCTAAACCCAACTTCGCCTCCGCAAGTTGAGTCACCTTAGTTCCTCCATCAAATGCTTCTCCGAGATAAGGTACATATGCCCAGAAGCTCCCTTCGTTTTGGCACTATACAAAATGAGTCAACTCCATCAGAATGAAGGACCTATGGAACAACATGATCATGCTCTTGCCTCTACAAGAGTTCATGTCCTTAACCTCTGTCCAAGGAAAGCTCTACGCCTCTGCTTCATGTTTCATCTTCTATGCCGGCTCACTTCATGCGACTTGGGTACTTCGCCAAGTTATACCCAAGTTGCTCCACTCCTCGTTTTTACATTGAGTTGATGGTGGCCCTCGCGCCCACCATTCCACGGGTTAGCCCTCCCTTGAGTCTGATCTCCATATCGACTCCAAGTGTGCCTTCATTTGTGTTGTTTTGGGTCGCTCCCCCACTTAATCTCGTAATTCATCCACCAATGCATTCTTTCAAGCGAGATCATGCGATGACTCCTCGTCGCTCACTCAGTCCATTGAGCTTCATGGAGTTGTTATGTTTTGAGATACTCCTCCTCAAAATGTGCGGTCTGTTGCACATGACTCTCCCTCTGGAGAATCGGGATCTATCCCTCCTAGATAACTGTCCTGTTGGAGCAACATCTCTCTACGCTTCTTTCTCTCTAAAAGTTTCGGAGACCACCATCCCCTTTGGACTACTCTGATTTTCTAAACAAACTATGCATTGTTTTGCCTCCTGCAAACGCACTTGCTAGATAGTGACTCCATATCAATACAGCCCCTACTGCACCACTCATGGCTTAGCAACATGCTGAACTCGCTGCACACTTCAGCCCCCTACGGACGTATCTTTCACATGCCGAAGAAAAAGTTTTAATGCTCAATGGCACTGAGTTTCGGTCGCCTTGGGATGGTCGCGAACATTCCATTGTCCTCATACAAGCCCAAGTACCGAATTCTTCGAGTTAGCAATTCCCCTCACCTTTATGAGCTTTGCATAACTGTTTCGGTCGCTGGGCAACTCATTCCACCTTGCATAGTCTCATCCTTTACCAAGAGCCTCACTTGCCTTAAGCACCATCAAGTATAGTTGCCAACGTCGAGCCGTAGTTCGAACTCAACCATCCCAACCTTTGTGCGCTACGTATTCTTCCCAGCTTGCTTGTCCTCATGGTGCCTCTTGCACGAAGGGTTGGCCATTCCTCTGAATGCCACTCTCAGATGCCCGCTCCTTTGAGCGACTCCTTTTCCCTACATCTCCATGCTCATTTCCCCCTAAACGGTCGCGCATGCTAGCTGCCCTCAATGCAGCCCCGTTGGGTACCCCACGTTTGTATGCCAAGTGTTTATATTAGTACTTATCTTGCTCTGATATATTTGTCATAGATTTAGCTGGTTTTGCCTAAGTCGTATGGTACTCTTGCGTGTCCGTCCGCAAAAGTCAACCTCCCCGAATCCTCCCATGGTCCATTAGGACCTATAAAAGAAACGGGTTAGAGAAAACGCCCCACTCGGGATCTATAAGCAAACATTTCCGAAAACACTTCATAGACAATACAAATTACAAACAGACTTTACAAGCTCTGAATGGCTGTACAACAAAGGGTCAAAATTGTCCACTACAGACCGACTAAACCCTAAACCCTAAACCCTAAACCCTAACCCTAAACCCTAAACCCTAAACCCTAAATACGCCTTTAAATAATTTTACAAATCTTAGAGAAATACCTAAAGCGATCACTTTTGTATGTCAAAAAATAAGTCCATGTGTATCTAGTATAATCATCTATGATGACAAAGGCGTATTTGCTACCTATTATGCTTGATGTAGCAATTAGTCCGAATAAGTCCATATAGATCAATTGTAATGGTCTAGAGGTGCTTATTTGATTTTTTGATTTGAAAATAACTTTTATTTGTTTTCCCAATTGACATGCATCACAAACATTGTCTTTAATGAACTTAATATGATGAATTCTTCTCACAAGTCCTTTAGATAAGATTTGAGATATTAGTTTCATGCTATCATGACCTTGTTGGGAAATCATGGGGGGCGACATCATATGCGCAGCGGAAGAACAAGAAAACAAAAATCCCCGATTCCCAAAAAGATGTTCGTCGTCGTGCGAAGATTGGTGCGCAAAAATCCACAAAACACAAAACTGCGTATAGAGATTGTGTTACCTAGGGAGATCGTATATCCCTGTTTCCTTGCAGATCCTTAGGAGAGGGTGAAGGAGGTCAAGTGTCCTCCTCTCTAGCGTTGATCCACACAGCAGGGTTGCGACGACCCTCCTCAAAACTCCAGGCCTCTGAGGTGGAGAGGGAGAGGAGAATAGGAAAGGCAAGCAAAGACTCTAGCCTATGAGGCTATGAATCCCTCCTATTTATAGAGATCCCGTGTCAAACCCTAATGGGTCCTTCCCTAGTGGGTATTGGATCTGCATCCAATAAGACAAGGGCTCCGTCGGATATCTCACATCCGAACCTCTACTCATCGCAATGCCTACCATATGTGTGTGACCCTCTAGGCCCAATATCGAGCTGGGCCGTGAGTCATACAATTGTCGAACTCCTTCTAACTTTCGGTGAATTATTATCTCTGTAATAATTCACTCGACTCATCGACTTCTGGGACGTACTAGGCCACTACTGCCCGTAGTCCCCGGTGATCTGGGGAATCCAATCCATTGGACCTGTCGTCCTCGGTTACCATGTACCTATAGTCCCTCATCCATCTAATATCCCAAAGACCAGTATATCGAGTATGGTGTTTCATGGGACCCATACGGTTTCTACTCAAGTCTCGCTCTAATCGGATTCTCTTGGAGAACTCTTTTTCTCTCTCAACCCGAATGACCACGGCGGGGGATTTTATGCGAACAAGAACACATGGGATATTCCTCTCATGACGCTAGGAGAGTGGATGATCCTCATCGACACTCAATAGCCCTCGTGGGTCGACTACCACTCCCAATGACCGGTATACGAGATGCGGGACAACCAAACCTATAAGTGCGGTATCAAAGAGTGGAGCACTCATACAGGACATCCTTGGTGTCTCAAGTCTAAGGACCCAGATACACCACTAGGACTAGCGGAATCATTTGTCGACAATAAGGCATCATTAACCATCCAAGCATTAGTAAAAGCGGATCAATCAGTGAACTCATTCTCAATGAGCACACATCTTGTATCCCTAGTGTCCCTACACGAGCAGCTATGAGACCAGTTTGCATCCATCATATGGATGGGTATCTGACACACGGTCTATCCGGTTATCCACGATGTCCCTCTCGGTAACCTATGGCCGGGATTATTTAGGATATATGTTTAAAGGTGAATCGATCTCATTATATTGATCTCATCACAATCCGATTCCCATTGCACAAATCAAGGACATCACAATATATATATGCATTTATGCAATAGTTATAAAGTGATATCGCCAAAAATATAATAAGCAAAAAGATTTTGTATCAAGTCACACGTGCCATCACTCACGTGATTGGCTTCTTGTTGGCACCTATGACTAGCAATCTCCCACTTGACCTAAAGCCAATCACCTATGTGTGCGATCCCCATCGGACCCCGGTGACGCTTTCAAAGACAAAATGAAACAGCGGCTTTGTCGGTGGATCTGCAATGTTATCTTAGGATGGAATCTTTTCCACTGCTACATCTCCTCGGGGTTACGATCTCTCTTATAAGTGGAACCTCCTCCGAACACCGATGAGACCGGGTTCCCTTATTTGAGTAATCACCCCATAGTTGTCATAATATAAGGAAGTCGACTTGTCGCTATCTCATATCGACTCCCAAATCTGTGATTAACTTCTTCACCCGGACTCCCTCCTTTTTGCATCGATGCAGCAATGCGCCCTCCCCTCTGGGTGGTGAGTCAACAGTGGTATCTTGCTTGGAACTCTTCCAACATACTGCTCCTCCATTCAAGGTGTACACATACCACGAATTGACTTGCTATCATCGACATCGGACTGAAAACTTGAGTGGTGTAGCCTTCAACCTTAAGGCTATTACCTCCATATACTAGTAAAAGATCCTTAGTCCTTCTCAAGTACTTAAGGATACACTTTCTTGCTTTTCGGTCTCCAAGCACGGATCGCTTTGATACCTTTCGTGACACTCGGAGCATCGCTATATCGAGGCCTAGTACATAGCATGGCATACATGATAGACCCTATTATTTGAGGCATAAGGTATCATATCCATGTTAGCCATTTCTTCTAAAGTCTTTGGGGACATACTTCGTGAAAGCGATATCCCATGTCTCATCGGTATGAGACCTCTCTTGGAATTTTTCATGCCAAACCTTTTGACAATAGTTTCTATGTACCTGGACTGGGACAAGCCAAGCATCCTCTTGGATCTATCTCTATAGATTCTAATCCCCAAGATATAAGATGCTTCCCCTAAGTCCTTCCTTCATGGAAGTGTCTAGATAACCAAGCCTTTCTTGTGGATAGCATTCCTATGTCATTCCCAATGATGAGGATGTCATCCACATATAACACCAAAAGGTGATAGCGCTCCCACTTACCTTTCTGTATACACAAGGCTCATCTTCGTTCTTAACAAAGTCATAAGATCTGATTGCCTCATCAAATCTTATGTTCCAACTTAGGAAGCTTGCTTTGGTCCATAAATGGACCTAAGCAACCTACCACACCTTATCTGGGCAGTTCTTGGACACGAATCCCTCGAGGTTGCATCATATACACCTCCTCCTCGAGGTTCCGTTGAGGAATGCGGGTTTTTTCACATCCATTTGCCGGATCTCATAATCATAGTGTGCTACAATAGCCAATAGAATTCTGATGGATTTTAGCATTGCTACGGGTGAGAAAGTTTCGGTAAGTAGTCAACACCTTGCCTTTGACGATACCCCTTAGCCACTAGCCTTGCTTTATAGGTCTCTACCTTTCCATCTACTCGATCTTTTCTTAAAGATCCACTTGCAACCGATGGGTACAATACCTTCGGGCGCATCAACTAGGTTCCAAACCTTATTGGAGTACATAGAATCCATCTCAGAATTCATGGCTTCTTTCCACTTCCCGAAGTCTATACTCATAATAGCCTCCTCGTAGGTCTGAGGATCAATATCCTCTACATCCTTTGCTCTGATATGTCCCACATATCTCTCAGGAGGATGGGATACTCTATCAGACCTGCGTAAAGTTGATACTTGTGTATTAGGTACCAAAATAGACTCGGGCTGTAGAGTGGTGCTTGAGCTTGGTTCTCCAACCTCGCTCAATTCTATCATTCTCCCACTGTCTCCGTCAAGAATGTGTTCCTTCTCAAGGAACACTGCTCTCTTAGCTACAAAGACCTTTTGGTCCTCGAGATGATAGAAATAATACCCACAAGTTTCCTTGGGGTATCCCACAAATTTGCATCGCTCTATCCTTGATTCTAACTTATATGGGGTTGTGTCTTCTAACATGGGCAGGGCAGCCCCGGATCTTAACAACCTTAAGATCAGGCTTCTTCCTTTTCCATATCTCATATGGTGTAGACACTACCGACTTAGTTTGGAACTCTGTTGGAGAAGGTAAGCTACTGGTTTCTAGGGGCATATCCCAGAATGAGATGGGTAGGTCAGGTGAAACTCATCATGGATCGTACCATATCTAATAATGTACGATTTCTCCTTTGAGAGACACCATTGGTGGGGTGTATAAGGAGGTGTCCATTGGGATAATATCCCATGGTCCTTGAGGAACTGAGTAAACTCTGTACTTAAGTATTCACCTCCTCGATCTAATCGAAGAGTTTTGATACTCTTTCCAATATGGTTCTCCACCTCATTCTTATACTCTCTGAATTTTTCAAAGGCCTCAGACTTGTACTTCATTAAGTACACATATCCATACCTTGAGAAATCATCAGTAAATGTAATGAAGTAGGAGTAACCTCCAATGGCATGAGTTGACATGGGTCCACATACATCACTATGTATGAGTTCCAACAACTCATTGGCTCTCTCTCAGTTCTACTAAATGGAGATTTGGTGGGATTTTCCACGAATGCAAGACTCACAAAGTTGCATATGACACATAGTCGAATGGATCTAGATATCCATCATTTAGCAACTTTTGAATCCTTCTTTCATGGATGTGACCTAGCCTACAATGCCACAGGTATGCACTGTTCAACTCATCTCGTTTCCTTTTGGACATATTTACATTCATGATATGTGGGGTGGTGTCTAACATAAATAAACCATTATGCAATGTTCCTTTCGTGATGATCTTATCATCTAATAATATCGAACAACCATTGTTCTCAAAACAAATTTATATCCACTAACATTAGACATGAAATGGAGATAATGTTTTTGATAATAGAAGGAACAAAATAACATGCATCTAATGCAATAAAAGCTCCACTAAAGGGATGTAGGGCGACCCCGCCAATGACTAATACAACAACTTTTTGCTCCATTACCCATCTTGAGGTCCATCTAGCCTCTCTGTAGTCTCCTAGGCCTTGCTAGAACTTGCAACAGAATTGCATATATGATAAGCACTACCGGTATCCAATACCCATGTGTTATCATAAGAGTCGACAAATGGAGACCCGATCATGAATGTACTGAAGCTTCATCAAGCTTTTGTTTTCGCCCTTTCTGTAAGGTACTCTTTGCAGTTTCTCTTCCAATGCCCATCTTTACCCACGATTGGAATAACTGGCCTTTGTCCTTTCTTTGGGTCTTTCTTAGCAACCTTTGCTTTACCTTGTTTGCCCTTGCCCTTTCCCTTCTTAAGGGACCTTTACCTTTCCTTTCTTTCTCGGTCTCACCGATTGTAGAGCTGGCTTCTCTTTCTTAATAGTACTCTTTGCCTCCCTCAACATATTGAGAAGCTCGGGAGAGTCACCTCAAGCTTGTTCACATTAAAATTCATTATGAACTGTGAAAGGAATCGGTAAGGGGAAAGCATAATGTCCACACACAAGTTATCCTCTAGGACCATTCCTAAACCTGTGAGTTTCTCTATCCACTCAATCATCTTTGGGACATGGTTACGAACCGGTGTCCCATTAGTCATCCTAAGCGGAAAAGGCTCTTGGATATCTCATATCGTTGAGTCCTTCCCTGTTCCTCAAACAATTTTAGGACATGTGGGAGAATGGATCGGCATCCATCTTTTCATGTTGTCTCTGTAACTCTAGAGTCATAGAGCCCAACATATAGCCGAGCAAGAGTGGAGTCATCAATGTACTTAGCACGTGGCGATCTCATCCTCCGCTTGCCCCCTTCTTGAGGGTAGGCATCACTGTATCAAGGGCGTACACGATTTTCTCATTTGTGAGAACAATTTTCAGGACGGAGCCAATCCATTATAATTTGGACCGAGAAGGCGGTTGACATCAAGTATGCCACGTAAAAGGGATTGAAAAGCGACATTTTTGAAAATAAAGATGTAGAGAAAATGAATAACAGGCAGATTTTGCAAGAAATAAACTATCAAGATATGGACTTCTATCTTAATATGCTCCCACTATTTTACTAACGAGTCACGTGACACCCTCAGCAGGTGAAACGGAAGTCTCCAGCAAAGTTCTAGTGGGGATCAGGATCCAATCAGCATCTTAGTGTAACCTCGAGGGACTCGACCAATCACACTAAGCCTAAAAGGTAGGCAACTCTTACCGATCACAACTCCTTGTGATTCCCGTCCTGTTCGGCCTCCGAATCACCATGGCCTCGAGGGACTCGACCAACCATGATGCTCGGTTAAGTCAACACCTTCGTTACAAGATGAGTCTGATTTGATGATATACCCTCGAGGGACTCGACCAAGCATACCATGTCCTCAGGTCACCGGTGACATCTCTATGTCGTAAGCAAGATAGCGAATCGCGATATAGGTGAGTCTCGAGGGACTCGACCAACTCAACCTACATCGAGAATCGGTTCCTAATCATAACGATGGAAGGCCACGTGGGTCAATCTAATTGCCTCACATTTACCAACTTAATATTATCGAGAGATGTTTCTATAATTTAGTCTCCTAATATGACATGTCACACATATATGTTGAATCTCGTATTTTGATGATGAAACTACTTGATATATGTTTATGATTTAATCTGCGTTTTGAGTGACGCAGGATGCTTCGATCAGGATAAGACAATTAAAGCAGGAAAATCATGTTGTGCCGAAGGAACATGTCAGAAGATTGGACGTCGGGCCGGTGGATCGGTCGACGTATCGACAGAAGGCTTCGGACCGTGGACTCGGGCATCAAGCCAAGAAGAGTGGGTATTGTGCCAAGGATATCGGAGTTGCGGAGTCAACTGGCTGATTGAGCAATATGCTGCAGGAGTGGATGATGCGCCGAAGAATCGGACGAAGCATCGAGGGACCAATGACATGCCGGAGAACTTGGTTAATTGCTTAGGATTAATTGTCTCGATCGAAGTTTTGTTTTAATTGTGCAAGATTAACTATGATAACGATGAAGACATAAAGCGAAACAAAGTGTCGGAGTCAAGCGCGAAGGATTTGTTGCAAGTTCGAGAGTTCGACGGAAGTCCGAAGGTTCGTCGGGAATGCTACCGTGAGCTCGCCGAAAGATCGACTTGTCGAAGAAGCTCATTGGAACTCGCTAAGATTAAATCGTGAAGTCTAGGAGCTTGCCGGGGAGTCTGAGAATGGTTTCAGAGTTCATCTAAGACCGTAGGAAGTTTTGCCAGAAAGCTCGCTAGAAGAAGTCTTGACTTGCGGACTTTGTAATAGCTTATAAAATGTCTTTAAATTCATAGTTAGCACGTTAATTAGGGTTAGGATTAGGTGTTAATCCTATAACCCAAGTAGGGGCCAATTAGGCTCAAGTTGGACTGGTTTGGGCCAAGTTTGGAGCCAAACCAAGTGAGCTGAAATAGTAAAAGAGGTGGCACCGCCAGGTTGGACGTGGCACCGCCCAGCTATGTCTCCCCAGAGGCTGGGCGTGCAACCGCCCGACCAAAGAGGTGCAACCGCCAGGGCTCGATCTTGAGCTCGCCACGCGGCGGTGCAACCTCTCCGGTCAGTGCGGTGCAAACCGCCGAGCTCGATCTTCGAAGCTCTGGCAGAGAGGTGCAACCGCCCATTGTGAGGTGGCACCGCCCAGAGGCTCGATCTTGAAGCTCACGCGGCGGTGCAACCCTCTCGATCAAGAGGTGCAACCACCTGATCCGAATTCGGGATTTGATCGATTTGATCGTATTGAGCTCCAAATTTGAACTGGGTTGGGACCTATATATACCCCACCCATTCAACACTAAAAGTATAGCACATACACTCGAAATCTTGCTGTCTTTCTGTGTTTCTTAGAGCTCAAAACTACTAGTTCTCCTCCTTCTATTCTTAAAGTTTGAATTGTAAAGAGAGGAGAGAAAACTTCTGTAAGGGTTGTCTCCTGAGCCCATCAAAAGGAGTGAAACTGTAAAAGGGCAGTTGGCCTTCGCCCATTGAAGGAAGGCAGCTAGTTGACGTCAGTGACCTCGTCGGAGGAGGAAGCCAAAAGTGGAGTAGGTCAAGACCGACCGAACCACTCTAAATCTCTGGTTTGCTTTTATTTTTCGAGTACCTTATCATTACTGCAAACCTCCTACATAACTACTGCTCTCTGCGCCTTTGAATAAGTTCTAAGTGCTGACCTTTTCGAATCTGCATTCAGGCGTAAATCTGTGTTTTTAAATGCGATCAACTTTACGTTTGTGTTTTGATTCTGCAAAACTGTCTTCTGGCTTTTATGAACTAGTTTCTAAGTTTAGATCCCTTTGAAACTGCTTTAGGTTTAAAACTGGCGTTTAGGCGATAAAACTGCGTTTAAGCGTAAACTGCATAAACTGTGTTTAAACATAAAACTGTGTTTTAGGCGTAAACTTCTTTTAAGCGTTTAGGCGTAAAACTGCGTTTAGACGATACCGCGCGTAAAACGGCGTTTAGATGTAAACTGAGTTTAGACGCAAAACTGTGTTTAGCCATAAACTTCATAAACTGTGTTTAGACATAAAACTGTCTTTTAGGCGTAAACTACTTTTTCGCAGACACAAACTGTGTTTTGACGTAAAACTGCGTTTAGGCGTAAACCGAGTTTAGACACAAAACCGCGTTTAGGCGTAAAAAACTGTGTCTCAGGCATAAAACTGGCGTTTAGGCGCAAACTATATTTAGACGCCAAACTCAGTTTAGACGTAAACTGTGCTTAGACATAAACTATGCTTAATCTTAAGTAATCTTAGAATCGGCTTTTACATCGAAATCATTTTTATCGGACAAACGCAGCTTTCGTTTTAAATCGCTGAAAGATTTCCGCTGCACTAATTCACCCCCCCTCTTAGTGCTCTCGATCCTAACAATTGGTATCGAGCGGGTATTTCTCATTTGGATTTACACCAGAGAAATGGCTCTTCAAGAGGGCTTTTCGGTCTTTCATCCACCGTTCTTTTAACAGATTGGACTACACTTATTGGAAAACTTCGAATGAGAGTTTTCTTGATTTCTCTAAATCTGGATTTATGGAATATCGTTGAAAACAGTTTTCAACTTCCCTCTAAACCGATGAACGAATGGTCGGATTTAGAGAAAAAGTATTTTTCTTTAAACGCATAAAGGCTATGAATGCCTTATTTTTGCTTTGGACAAAAATGAGTTCAATCGGGTTTCTTTATGCTAAACGGATTTGGTATTTGGCGACTCTTGAAATCGCGACGAGGGAACTAGTAGAGTCAAAGACTCGAAAGTTAATATTTTGCTACATGATTTGAGCTTTTTCATATGAAACCAAGCTTAAACCGTTGTTGACATGTACACCGCTTTCTGGATGTCGTCAATGGTTTTAAAATCACTTGGTAAAAGCTTTTGGGATTTTTGAACTCGTTAACAAAGTTTTTCGCTCACTTTCTAAAACTTGGGATTCAAAAGTAACTGCTATTCAAGAATTGAAAAACTTGAACCAATTTCCTCTTGAAGAACTAATTGGTTCATTGATGACATATATGAAATGGTGCACAATGCACATGATGAACATGTTGAACACAATCACCTTCCAAAGAACAGGAAGGATTTGGAACTCTGGACAAATGAATGCCACTTGAGCGATGACTCAAGTGATGAGGGACAATGATGAACAAAACGACCTTCCAAAGAACAGGAAAGGATTTGGGACATAGAACATTTGAAAACCACTCGAGCATAAGCTCAAGTGATGGTGAACTTAAACTACAAATGAAACGAAAATTAAAAAGCAAAAGAATGGAACTACTTGCTTTGAAGCATAAAAAGAAGAACAAAAATTGGGATGAATCGAGCTCCTCAGAAGGCGAGGAGAAAATCAACAAAGGCGAGGTGGCAAACTACGCCTTTTACGCCTTTATTTGAGGTAATCAAAATGCCTTTAATTTACTTTGAAATTACATGATGCTTTTCATAAAGCATTTTTTTTTAATTTTCTTGAAAATTGCATGTTTAATAATCTTATAATGAAAAATACAAACAATTAGGAATCATGCTTATCATTCTAGTAATTTTGAAAATAATCATGAAAATTACATGTTTATGATAAACAAAATGATTTTGATTAAAAATACCTTATGAAATCATGCTATATGTGGTTGAGAAGTAATAATGTGTATCATGTTAATTTCCATTGTTATTTTTTTTGATGAAATCATGAATCTATTTATAAATTTTGTGAGCCATAAAAATGATTTTGATAATTTAAAATTGAAATAAGTTTTATCAAAATCATGATCTTGATTTATCAAATTGAATGAATTGAAAATGAATAATGAATTTTCTCTTGAATGATTGTGACTTGTATTCCTTGTATTCATGATATGATTTTTATGCAATTCTTTGTACTCATGAAATATTTATCTCATCACCCAATTATTCCTTTTCAATACTCCTCAAGTAATGATATGAATGCATGAGATATTCATGAATTTATTTTGATGTATGCAAATGAGAAGTTTCGATCATGCATGGTAGGATGCAATGTGACAAATTAATATCATGATGATTTAAAATATTTATGATTTGGAATGATGCACATGTTTTTTTTTATGTGTATCATGAATGCTTTAAATGATAAATGTTTGGAATTATGATTAAAATGAAGTGATAAATACTGATTCAATGTTCGGTATCATGAATACTTCATTATCATACATTAAAATAGTGATAAATATTTTGAAAATAAATGATTGTATCATGTTAGATGATTTTATATATTGTGCATGATAAGTTATAAGTGGTGATTGAAACAATGATTGAAATAATATGAATGATGATTTGGAATCATGCATATAATAATGAGTTTATTTGTTTTGAAAATGTGCATGTTTTAATTTGAAAATATAATGATGCACAAATAAGATTGATACTAACCTTTGTCATGATTTAAAAATTGATGTAAAGGGTTTTTCCCTTCTTTTTGACAATGACAAAAGGGGAGATAGCTAGCTTGCACAATTCAAGAAGAAAGCAAAAATTGCACTTCTCAAAAGAGAAGAAATTGCTATCTTGAACATCACTAAGAAGTGCTATCTTGCATATCTCAAGACACACAAATGCAATCATGCAAAATTTGTAATTTTGCACATCATTAAAATTTATGATGCTTTGGTGATTATGCATGTTCTAAAATGTTATAAATTCACTAGCTTGCATGATGTTGAACTTAGCTATATTGAACATCACCAAGGAATGCTATCTTGCCTATCTCAAGAAGCAAAAAGTTAACTTGCACATCTAGCAAAACTTATATTTCAAGAAGCAAGAGTTGCTTTCTTGAACATCTCAAAATTGCTAGCTTGCGGGCCTTAAAATTTAGAAATTTTTTGCTAGCTTGTATATGGTAAACTTGCTATCATACTACCATGATGATGAGCGTGTCTTATCTTTATGATTGTATTTGAAAAACTATGGCAAAAATACGTCCTAATGATTGAACATGTTAAAATTATTTTTCGAACCTTCTTGATTGAATGATTGAATCACTTGATTGACATAATGATTTTACACAATTACATGTTGAAAATTATGTGCTTGAATACAAAACTTTCATGGTAACAAGTATGCTTTACCTTCATGATTGTAATTGAATATCTATAGCAAAACCTTGTTCGAATGGAAGAAAGAGTCGAATTTCATTTTCGGATTCTCTTGAATCTAACATATCAAGTTCATTCCCTTCCGAATTTAACAAGCATATGTCATATCAAGTTTAATTCACATCATTGATTTTTGACATATGGAATCATCTAGAAAATGCACTTATCATGTGAAAAATATTTTTCGAAAAACATATTTGATGATTCCCTCTTACCAAAGGAAGATATTTTTACATACAAGGATTTGACTCACTTACATATCTTAATCCTTGCAAAAATGAAGTGTGCTTTAATATCTTATCGATTTGAACTTCACATATGGCTTTCCTCCTTCATGCAAAAAAAAGATAACAAATAAAAGGAAGAAGCAATAAAAAACTATCTCTATGTCATGTTTTCCTCGAGATGTTTGCATTCTTGGTATCCTATCACTCACTGTTGGAAAATGACATGAACCAACTTATGGCATCGCACTTATATTTAAAATTTGTTTATATCGTTCTCCTTGTTGTTGTTGATGACAAGGGGAGAAATATATAAATTGATATGTTTTGCTATCACTAATGGTTGCTATCAATCGATCTTTGATATGTTTGCTATCACTAATGATGATATGGTTGCTATTCTTGCGATGTTGATATGCTTGCTATCACTAATGATGATATGGTTGCTATTCGATGTTGATATGTTTGCTATCAGCGATGTTGATATGGTTGCTATCACCGATGCTATGATTAGGCCATACTTGCATCACCAAAGAAATATATGATTGCTATCATTGCTATGATTAGGCCATACTTGCATCACCAAGTAATATATGATAGCTATCATTGCTATATGCCCCTGTATCAAGATATCAAACAAAAATTTGCATTGCACGAAATGATATCTTATCATGTGATGCAATGCTTGCTAAAATATTCGAAATGTGTACATCATGAAATGATATCAAAATCTTGCTTCACAGCTTTACATGTCGATATCATGCCATATGATGAAATGCTACAATTGATAAACACTTGAAATAGTTGCGTTACGATATCAAAAGCTAACACTACAAAGGAAGCAAAAATTTGCTAGCTTGCAACTTGCATGTTTCAAGAAGCAAGAGTTGCCTTCTTGAATATCTCTAAACTGCTAGCTTGCAAGCTCTTAAATATTGTAACATTGCTAGCTTGCATGTGCTATCTTGTATGCCGTAAAACTTGCATATCTAAAACTTGATAGCTTGAATGTTCTAAGCATGATGTAACATTTGCTAAATTTTCTGGCTTCAAAACTGCATGATGATAAACTTGATATTATGATTTTCATGCAAAAAGTTAAACCAATATCACAAACACTTGATTATGGTACTTCTCCTTTTTGTTGATGACAAAGGGGGAGAAGTATGTTGATGACATGACATGTTATGCATAAGTTTATGCATAAGTTCATGATAACATGTTGCAAGTATTCATGATGAATATTGCAATGACTTGAATTCAGTTTGAATTCAAGGTTCTATCAATATGGCATATTGATAGGGGGAGTTTGTTTAAACTCCAGGAGTTAAGTTTAACTCCGTCATCAAGTAGTTGTCATCATCAAAAAGGGGGAGATTGTTGAATCTCGAATTTTGATGATGAAACTACTTGATATATGTTTATGATTTAATCTGCGTTTTGAGTGACGCAGGATGCTTCGATCAGGATGAGACAATTAAAGCAGGAAAATCATGTTGTGCCGAAAGAACATGTCAGAAGATTGAACGTCGGGCCGGTGGATCGGTCGAAGTATCGACAGAAGGCTTCGGGCCGTGGACTCGGGCATCAGGCCAAGAAGAGCGGTTATTGTGCCAAGGATATCGAGTTTGCGGAGTCAACTGGCCGATTGGGCAATATGCTGCGCAGGAGAGGACGATCGTCAAGAATCGGACGGCGTCGAGGGACCAATGACATGCCGGACAACTTGGTTAATTGCTTAGGATTAATTATCTCGATCAAGTTTTGTTTTAATTGTGCAGGATTAACTATGATAACTATGAAGACATAAAGCCGAAACAAAGTGTCGGAGTCAAGCTGGAAGGATTTGTTGCGAAGTTCGAGAGTTCGACGGAAGTCCGAAGGTTCGCGGGAATGCTACCGAGCTTCGCCGAGAAAGATCGGAGCTTGCCGAAGAAGCTCATTGGAACTCGCTAAGATCAAATCGTGAAGTCTAGGAGCTTGCCGAGTCCGCAGAATGGTTTCAGAGAGTTCATCGGAAGACCGCCGGAAGTTTGCCGAAAGCTCGCTAGAAGAAGTCTTGACTTGCGAACTTTGTAATAGCTTAGAAAATGTCTTTAAATTCATAGTTAGCACGTTAATTAGGGTTAGGATTAGGTGTTAATCCTATAACCCAAGTAGGGGCCAATTAGGCTCAAGTTCGGACTGGTTTGGGCCAAGTTTGGAGCCAAACCAAGTGAGCTGAAAATAGTAAAAGAGGTGGCACCGCCAGGGGTTGGAGGTGGCACCGCCGGGGCTATGTCTCCCCTATGAGACCAGGCGGTGTAACCGCCCAGCCAAGAGGTGCAACCGCCCAGGGGCTCGATCTTCGAGCTCGCGGGCGGTGCAACCTCTCCGGTCGGCGGTGCAACCGCTGAGCTTGGTCTTCGAAGCTCTGGCAGAGAGGTGCAACCGCCTCTGACAGAGGTGGCACCGCCCAGAGGCTCAGTCTTCGAGCTCTTCCAGGCGGTGCAACCTCTCCAGTCAAGAGGTGCAACCGCCTGATCCCAGAATTCCGGTATTTGATTGATTTGATCGTTTTGAGCTCCAAATTTGAATTGGGTTGGGGCCTATATATACCCCACCCATTCAACACTGAAAGTATAGCACATACACTCGAAATCTTGCTGTCTTTCTGTGTTTCTTAGAGCTCAAAACTGCTAGTTCTCCTCCTTCTATTCTTCAAGTTTGAATTGTAAAGAGAGGAGAGAAAACTTCTGTAAGGGTTGTCTCCTGAGCCCATCAAAAGGAGTGAAACTGTAAAAGGGCAGTTGGCCTTCGCCCATTGAAGGAAGGCAGCTAGTTGACGCCGGTGACCTCGTCGAGGAGGAGGAAGCCAAAGTGGAGTAGGTCAAGACTGACCGAACCACTCTAAATCTCTGGTTTGCTTTTATTTTCGAGTACCTTATCATTACTGCAAACCTCCTACATAACTACTGCTCTCTGCCTTTTACTGAATAAGTTCTAAGTGCTGACCTTTTCGAATCTGCATTCAGACGTAAATCTGTGTTTTTTTGTACGATCAGCTTACATTTTGTGTTTTGATTTTGCAAAACTGTCTTCTGGCGCTTTTATGAACTAGTTTCTAAGTTTAGATCCCTTTGAAACTGCTTTTAGACGAAACTGCGTTTAGGCGTAAAACTGCGTTTAAACGTAAACTGCGCAAACTGTGTTTAAACATAAAACTGTGTTTTAGACGTAAACTTCTTTTAAACGTTTAGACGTAAAACTGCGTTTAGACGCAAACTGCGTAAAACTGCATTTAGACGTAAACTGAGTTTAGACGCAAAACTGTGTTTAGACGCAAACTGCGCATATTGTGTTTAGACGTAAAACTGTCTTTTAGACGTAAACTACTTTTAGACGCAAACTGCGTTTTGACGTAAAACTGCGTTTAGACGTAAACTGAGTTTAGACGCAAAACTGCGTTTAGACGTAAAACTGTGTTTAGACGCAAAACTGCGTTTAGACGCAAACTATATTTAGATGCAAACTCAGTTTAGACGTAAACTGTGCTTAGACGTAAACTGTGCTTAATCTTAGGTAATCTTAGAATCGGCTTTTACATCGAAATCATTTTTATCGGACAAACGCAGCTTTCGTTTTTAAATCGCTGAAAGATTTCCGCTACACTAATTCACCCACCCCCCCCTCTTAGTGCTCTCGATCCTAACACGAAAACTTCTGTAAGGGTTGTCTCCTAAGCCCGTAAAAAGGAGTGAATCTGTAAGAGGGTGGTTGGCCTTCGCCTATTGAAGGAAGGCAGCTAGTTGACGTCGGTGACCTCGTCGGAGGAGGAAGCCAAAAGTGGAGTAGGTCAAGACTGACCAAACCACTCTAAATATTTGGTTTGCTCTTATTTCGAGTACCTTATCATTACTGCAAACCTCCTACATAACTACTGCTCTCTGTGCCTTTATGAATAAGTTCTAAGTGCTGACCTTTTCGAATCTGCATTCAGACGTAAATCTGTGTTTTTCGTACGATCATCTTACGTTTGTGTTTTGATTCTGCAAAACTGTCTTCTGCGCTTTTATGAACTAGTTTCTAAGTTTAGATCTCTTTGAAACTGTTTTAGACGCAAACTGCGTAAAACTGCGTTTAGACGTAAACTGAGTTTAGACGCAAAACTGTGTTTAGACGCAAACTGCGCAAACTGTGTTTAGACATAAAACTGTCTTTTAGACGTAAACTACTTTTAGACATAAACTGCATTTTGACGAAAAAACTGCGTTTAGACGTAAACTGAGTTTAGACGAAAACCGCGTTTAGATGTAAAACTGTGTTTAGGCGACAAAACTGCGTTTAGACGACGAAACTGTATTTAGACATAAAACTCAGTTTAGACGTAAACTGTGCTTAGACGTAAACTACGCTTAATCTTAAGTAATCTTAGAATCGGCTTTAAATCGAAATCATTTTTATCGGACAAACGCAGCTTTCATTTTTAAATCGCTGAAAGATTTCCGCTGCACTAATTCACCCCCCCCCACCCCCCCCTCTTAGTGCTCTCGATCCTAACAATATACATATTTAATATATATCTACATCGCATGCAAATATATATACATATCTAGTATGTGTATAAGCAATCACATCAGATGATCATGGACCACAGCCTAATATGATTAGGCCCGAGCCAGTAGGCCTAATCACTCACATCAAGATCTATGTGTGCAACGGTGCATCTCCATGCCCTTGTTATTGTCCATCTCGTCCTCGCTATCGGCCGCCTCTGCGGGGTTTTTGCCAGTGGGAGCAGCGGCCACAGGCGCCGCTGCCCTGCGGTGCCTCAGCCCGCGTTGCTGCCCCGCGGCGCCTCTGCCCGCGGGGTCAGCGGCCGCAGGCGCCTCTACCCGCGGGCTGCCAGCCCCACCGGCCTCAAGCCTGCTGCAAGCAAACCGCCAGCCGGCTGCTGCAGGGTACAGCGCTATGATGCGGGCGGTGTTGTGGTGCCTGGCTGCGGCTGCGGCTGCTGCTGCAGGTGGCTGCAGGCATGCAGATCGAGGGCAGCAACTGTTGCTGCCCTTCCTCGCTTTTGCGTCAACGATTTTGACGTCGATATTCTTCCTAAACACAACACACGCAGTTCAAAACCAATCATTCGCACGAACAACCTGGCTCTGATACCACTGTTGGGAAATCATGGGGGGCAACATCATATGCGCAGCGGAAGAACAAGAAAACAAAAATCCCCGATTCCCAAAAAGATGTTCGTCGTCGTGCGAAGATTGGTGCGCAAAACACAAAACTGCGTATAGAGATTATGTTACCTAGGGAGATCGTATATACTTGTTTCCTTGCAGATCCTTAGGAGAGGGTGAAGGAGGTCAAGCGTCCTCCTCTCTAGCGGTGATCCACACAGCAGGGTTGCGACGACCCTCCTCAAAACTCCAGGCCTCTGAGGTGGAGAGGGAGTGGAGAATAGGAAAGGCAAGCAAAGACTCTAGCCTATGAGGCTATGAATCCCTCCAATTTATAGAGATCCCGTGTCAAACCCTAATGGGTCCTTCCAGAGTGGGTATCGGATCTGCATCCAATAAGACAAGGGCTCCGTCGGATATCTCATATCCGAACCTCTACTCATCGCAATGCCTACCATATGTGTGTGACCCTCTAGGCCCAATATCGAGCTGGCCGTGAGTCATACCTGTCAGAACTCCTTCTAACTCAGTGAATTATTATCTCTGTAATAATTCACTCGACTCATCGACTACTACGGACGTGCTAGGCCACTACTGCCGTAGTCCCCGGACGATCTGAGGGGAATCCAATCCATTGGACCTGCCTCGTCCCTCGATTACCATGTACCTATAGTCCTTCATCCATCTAATATCCCAGAGACCGTATATCGAGCATGGTGTTGTCAGACCCATACGGTTTCTACTCAAGTCTCGCTCTAATCAGATTCTCCCGGAGAACTCTTTCTCTCTCAACCCGAATGACCCTGGCCAGGGATTTGTCTGAGCAAGAACACATGGGATATTTGTTGGAAATCATTAGGGGCGACATCATATGCGCAGCGGAAGAACAAGAAAACAAAAATCCCCGATTCCCAAAAAGATGTTTGTCGTCGTGCGAAGATTGGTGCGCAAAAATCCGCAAATCACAAAACTGCGTATAGAGATTGTGTTACATAGGGAGATCGTATATCCCTGTTTCCTTGCAGATCCTTAGGAGAGGGTGAAGGAGGTCAAGCGTCCTCCTCTCTAGCGGTGATCCACACAGCAGGGTTGCGACGACCCTCCTCAAAACTCCAGACCTCTGAGGTGGAGAGGGAGAGGAGAATAGGAAAGGCAAGCAAAGACTCTAGCCTATGAGGGCTGGAAATCCTCCTATTTATAGAGAGATCCGTGTCAAACCCTAATGGGTCCTTCCTAGTGGGTATTGGATCTGCATCTAATAAGACAAGGGCTCTGGCCGGATATCTCATATCCAACATCTGCTCATCGCAATGCCTACCATATGTGTGTGACCCTCTAGGCCCAATATCGAGCCGGGCCGTGAGTCATACTGTCGAACTCCTTCTAACTCGTTGAATTATTATCTCTGTAATAATTCACTTTCGACTCATCGACACTGGACGTACTAGGCCACTATTACGCCAGTAGTCCCCTGACGATACAGGGGAATCCAATCCATTGGACCTGTTTGTCCTCGATTACCATGTACATATAGTCCCTCATCCATCTAATATCCCGAGACCAGTATATCGAGCATGGTGTTGTCACACCCATACGGTTTCTACCGAAGTCTCGCTTCTAATCGGATTCTCCCAGAGAACACTTTCTCTCTCAACCCGAATGACCCGGCGGGGATTTGTCGAGCAAGAACACATGGGATATTCCTCTCATGACGTAGAGAGTGGATGATCCTCTATCGACACTCAATAGCCCTCGTAAGGTCGACTACCACTCCCAATGACCAGTTGTACTAGATCTAGGACAGCCAAACCTATAAGTTTGGTATCAAAGAGTGGAGCACTCATACAGGACATCCTTGGTGTCTCAAGTCTAAGGACCAAATACACCACTATGACTACGGAATCATTTGTCCGACAATAAGGCATCATTAACCATCCAAGCATTCCGTAAAGCGGATCAATCAAATGAACTCATTCTCCAATGAGCACACATCATCGTATCCCTAGTGTCCCTACACGGCGCAGCTATGAGACCAGTTTGCATCCATCATATGGACGGGTATACAGCACACCGGTCTATCCGGTTATCACGATGTCCCTCTCGAAAACCTATGGCCGGGATTATTTAGGATATGTGTTTAAAGGTGAATCGATCTCATTATCGTGATCTCATCACGATCCGATTCCTATTGCACAAATCCAAGGACATCACAATATATATATGCATTTATGCAATAGTTATAAAGTGATATACGCCAAAATATAATAAGCAAAAGGATTACGTATCAAGTCACCGTGCCATCACTCACGTGATTGGCTTTTGGGCACCTATGACTAGCAATCTCCCACTTGACCTAAAGCCAATCACCTATATGTCGGATCCCCATCGGACTTGTGACGCTTCAAAGTCAAAATGAGACAACGGCTTTGTTAGTGGATCTGCAATGTTATCTTCGGATGGAACTCTTTCCTTTGCTACATCTCCTCAAGTTACGATCTTTCTTATAAGTCGGAACCTCCTCGAACACTTCGATGAGACACGGGTTCCCTTTATTTGAGTAATCACCCCATATTTGTCGTAATATAAGGAAGTCGAACTTGTCGCTATTTGTATCGACTCCCAAATCTGTGATGAACTTCTTCACCCAGACTCCTCATTTTGCGATCGATGCAGCAATGTACTCCGCCCTCGTGGTCGAAAGTTAGCAGTGGTATCTTGCTTGGAACTCTTCAAAGACACTGCTCCTCCATTCAAGGTGTACACATACCCTGAATTGACTTGCTATCATCGACATTAGACTGAAAACTTGAGTCGGTGTAGCCTTCAACCTTAAGGCTATTACCTCCATATACTAGTAAAAGATCCTTAGTCCTTCTCAAGTACTTAATTATACACTTTACCGCTTTCCGGTGCTCCAAGCTGGATCCGCCTGGACACCGCTCGTGACACTCCGAGCATCGCTATATCGGGCCTAGTACATAGCATGGCATACATGATAGACCCTATTCTTTGAGGCATAAGGTATCATATCCATGTTCGCCCTTTTCTTCCGGAGTCTTTGGGGACATACTCAGAGAAAGCGATATCCCATGTCTCATTGGTATGAGACCTCTCTTGGAATTTTTAATGCCAAACCTTTTGACAATAGTTTCTATGTACCTGGACTGGGACAAGCCAAGCATCCTCTTGGATCTATCTCTATAGATTCTAATCCCCAAGATATAAGATGCTTCCCCTAAGTCCTTCATGGAGAAGTGTCTAGATAACCAAGCCTTTACTGTGGATAGCATTCATATGTCATTCCCAATGATGAGGATGTCATCCACATATAAAACCAAAAATATAATAGCGCTCCCACTTACCTTTCTGTATACACAAGGCCCATCTTCGTTCTTAATGAAGTCATAAGATCTGATTGCCTCATCAAATCTTATGTTCCAACTTCGGGAAGCTTGCTTTAGTCCATAAATGGATCTAAGAAGCCTACACACCTTATCTGGGCAGTTCTTGGACACGAATCCCTCAGGTTGCATCATATACACCTCCTCCTCGAGGTTCCCGTTGAGGAATGCGGTTTTCACATCCATTTGCGGATCTCATAATCATAGTGTCTTTGCAATAGCCAATAGAATTCTGATGGATTTTAGCATTGCTCTGGTGAGAAAGTTTCGTGTAGTCAACACCTTGCCTTTGACGATACCCCTTAGCCACTAGCCTTGCTTTATAGGTCTCTACCTTTCCATCTACTCCGATCTTTTTTCTTAA
Source organism: Musa schizocarpa (assembly GCA_900464855.2). Classification (NCBI taxonomy): domain Eukaryota; kingdom Viridiplantae; phylum Streptophyta; class Magnoliopsida; order Zingiberales; family Musaceae; genus Musa; species Musa schizocarpa. The sequence continues at coordinate 29,685 of LS990916.1, forward strand.
AGATCCACTTGCAACCGATGGGTACAATACCTTTCTATGATCAACTAGGTTCCAAACCTTATTGGAGTACATAGAATCCATCTCGAATTCATGGCTTTTTTCCACTTCGGAGTCTATACTCATAATAGCCTCCTCGTAGGTCCGAGGATCAATATCCTCTACATCCTCTGCTCTAATATGTCCCACATATCTCTCGGGGAGGATGGGATACTCTATCGACCTGCATAAAGTTGATACTTGTGTATTAGGTACTACGAATGGACTCGGTCAGAGTGGTGCTTGAGCTTGGTTCTCCAACCTCGCTCAATTCTATCATTCTCCCACTATCTCCGTCAAGAATGTGTTCCTTCTCAAGGAACACTACTCTCTTAGCTACAAAGACCTTTTGGTCCTCGAGATGATAGAAATAATACCCACAAGTTTCCTTGGGGTATCCCACAAATTTGCATCGCTTCTGTCCTTGATTCTAACTTATCGGGTTGTGTCTTCTAACATGGGGGGGCAGCCCCGGATCTTAACAACCTTAAGATCGGGCTTCTTCCCTTTCCATATCTCATATGGTGTAGACACTACCGACTTAGTTGGAACTCTGTCGAGGAAGGTAAGCTACGGGTTTCTAGGGCATATCCCAGAATGAGATGGGTAGGTCAGTGAAACTCATCATGGACCGTACCATATCTAATAATGTACGATTTCTCCTTTCAGAGACACCATTGAGTGAGGTGTATAAGGAGGTGTCCATTGGGATAATATCCCATGGTCCTTGAGGAACCGAGTAAACTCGTACTTAAGTATTCACCTCCGCGATCGATCGAAGAGTTTTGATACTCTTTCAGTCGGTTCTCCACCTCATTCTTATACTCTCTGAATTTCTCAAAGGCCTCGGACTTGTACTTCATTAAGTACACATATCCATACCTTGAGAAATCATCAGTAAATGTAATGAAGTAGGAGTAACCTTCAATGGCATGAGTTGACATGGGTCCACATACATCACTATATATGAGTTCCAACAACTCATTGGCTCTCTCTCGGTTCTACTAAATGGAGATTTGGTCCTTTTTTCCACGAATGCAAGGCTCACAAGTTGTATATGACACATAGTCGAATGGATCTAGATATCCATCATTTAGCAACTTTTGAATCCTTCTTTCATGGATGTGACCTAGCCTACAATGCCACAGGTATGCACTGTTGAACTCATCTCGTTTCCTTTTGGACATATTTACATTCATGATATGTGGAGTGGTGTCTAACATAAATAAACCATTATGCAATGTTCCTTTCGTTATGATCTTATCATCTAATAATATCGAACAACCATTATTCTCAAAAACAAATTTATATCCACTAACTGTTAAACATGAAATGGAGATAATGTTTTTGATAATAGAAGGAACAAAATAACATGCATCTAATGCAATAAAAAGCTCCACTAGGCAGATGTAGGGCGACCTGCCAAATGACTAATACTGAGAACAACTTTGCTCTATTACCCATCTTGAGGTCCATCTAGCCTCTCAGTAGTCTCCTAGGTCTTGCCGTAACACAACGAATTGCATATATGATAAGCACTACTGGGTATCCAATACCCATGTGTTAACATAAGAGTCTGACAAATGGAGACTGATCATGAATGTCCCTGAAGCTTCATCAAGCTTTTGTTTCGCCCTTTCTATAAGGTACTCTTTGCGGTTTCTCTTCCAATGCCCATCTTTACCACAATAGAAGCACTGGCCTTCGTCCTTTGCTGGGTCTTTCTTAGCAACCTTTGCTTTACCTTGTTTGCCCTTGCCCTTTCCCTTCTTAAGGGACCTTTCTGCTTTCCTTTTCTTTCTGGTCTCACCAGTGTAGTTAACTGACTTCTCTTTCTTAATAGTACTCTCTGCCTCCCTCAACATATTGAGGAGCTTTGGGAGAGTCACCTCAAGCTTGTTCATATTAAAATTCATTATGAACTGTGAAAAGGAATCTGGTAGGGACTGAAGCACAATGTCCACACATAAGTTATCCTCTAGGACCATTCCTAGACCTGTGAGTTTCTTTATCCACTCAATCATCTTTAGGACATGGTTCGAACGGTGTCCCCTCGGTCATCCCTAGCTTGGGAAAAGGCTCTTGGATATCTCATATCGTTGAGTCCTTCCTGTTCTTCAAACAATTTATGGACATGTAGGAGAATGGATCGGCATCCATCTTTTTCATGTTGTCTCTGTAACTCTGGAGTCATAGAGCCCAACATATAGCACCGAAAGCAAGAGTGGAGTCATCAATGTACTTCACGAAGCGGCGATCTCATCCTCGCTTGCCCTTCTTCGGGAGTAGGCATCATCAGTATCAGGGCGTACACGATTTTTCTCCATTTGTGAGAACAATTCTCAAGTTTCGGAGCCAATCCGTATAATTTGGACCAAGAAGACGGTTGACATCAAGTATGCCACGTAAAGGGATTTGAAAGTTTACATTTTTGAAAATAAAGATGTAGCAGAAATGAATAACATGCAGATTTTGCAAGAAATAAACTATCAAGATATGGACTTCTATCTTAATATGCTCCCACTATTTTACTAATGAGTCACGCGACACCCTCAGCACGTGAAACGGAAGTCTCTAGCAGACTTCTAGTGGGGATCAGGATCCAATCAGCGTCTTAGAGTAACCTCGAGGGACTCGACCAATCACACTAAGTCTAAAAGGTAGGCAACTCTTGCCGATCACAACTCCTTGTGATTCCCGTCCTGTTCGGCCTCCGAATAACCATGGCCTCGAGGGACTCGACCAACCATGATGCTCGATTAAGTCAACACCTTCGTTGCAAGATGAGTCTGATTTGATGATATACCCTCGAGGGACTCGACCAAGCATACCATGTCCTCAGGTCACCGGTGACATCTCTATGTCGTAAGCAAGATAGCGAATCGCTATATAGGTGAGTCTCGAGGGACACAACCAACTCAACCTACACCGAGAATCGGTTCCTACTCATAACGATGGAAGGCCACGTGGGTCAATCTAATTGCCTCACGTTTACCGACTTAATATTATCGAGAGATGTTTCTATAATTTGGTCTCCTAATATTACATGTCACACATATACATATTTAATATATATCTACATCGCATGCAAATATATATACATATCTAGTATGTGTATAAGCAATCACATCGGATGATCATGGACCACGACCCTAATATGATTAGGCAGAGCGATAGGCCTAATCACTCACATCAAGATCTATGTGTGCAACGGTGCATCTCCATGCCTTGTGATTGTCCATCTCGCCCTCGTCGGTTCGTCGACATCTTGATGCATCTCCATGCATCACGATCGTCCGAATCTCGTGGGTCCCTATCGCATCCACGCCTCCCGCTGCGCCTCCTCATGTGATTACAACTTAATCATAGGCACGCAGGCCCGACAATAAAACGAAATATAATAGAGGTTCGTAGACCTCAATAACAATAATCACAAGTACACACATCACACGGTCCATGATCATCAGGTCCACACATCATACATCACATGTATAAATAATCATCATCATGTAGGACTACTAGATAATAATAAAAATAATAATCAACTAAACCTTTTAATTAATTAATATTTTTTGAAATCGGGGACATGTAGGGAATTTCTCAATTCCTAAGGGTATTTTCGTAATTTGGACAAAAGACGAAAACTGGAATTTCTCAAAATTCACGGGGGCAAAACTGTCCTTTTGCCCAAAACCCTAATTCCCTATATGCTGCTTGCTGCCGCCGCCGCCACCTGGCGGGCGGCTGCAATCTTGGCGGGCGGGGACTCGCCTTCGCCAGAAGAAAGACGTACGCCCATTGTCGGCGACGTCACTATGGGTGGGCGCCTCCTTTGGGCACCGCCTGCCTCAGCGGGCTTGCTGTCCCGCCAGCAGCCGCCCCTGTGGGGGCGTTTGCGCCCACGGAGGCCGGCGTAGGCAGGTGTCGCGCATGGCAGTTAGGCGCCGCCGGCTCGCTATGCAGCGCCGGCGCCTCTGGCGCCTCTGCGCGCGTGGGCTGCCAGACCCGCCGGCAGCAAACCTGCTGCAAAGCAGACCGCCGACCAACTGCGTGCAGCGGGCGCATAAGATCGCCGTATTTGTGGTGCCTGGCCGCGGCGGCTGGCCGCCAGAGGTGGTCAGAGGGCATGCAGATAGAGGGCAGCAATCTGTTCGCTGTCCTTCCTCGCTTTTATGCGTCAACGATTTTGACGTCAATATTCTTCCTAAACACAAACACGCAGGTTCAAAACCAATCATTCGCACGAACAACCCGGCTCGATACCAATCGTTGGGGGAAATCATTGGGGAGACATCATATCTTGCAAATGGAAGAACAAGAAAACAAAATCCCCGATTCCAAAAAAAGATGTTCGTCGTCAGTGCGAAGATTGGTGAAAAATCCGCAAAATCACAAAGCTACGATAGAGATTGTGTTACCTAGGGAGATCGATATCCCTGTTTCCTTGCATATCCTTAGGAGAGGGTGAAGGTGGTCAAGCGTCCTCCTCTCTAGCGGTGATCCACACAGCAGGGTTGCGACAACCCTCCCTCAAAACTCCGGACCTCGAGGGTGGAGAGGAGAGGAGAATAGGAAAGGCAAGCAAAGACTCTAGCCTATAAGGCTGTGAATCCCTCCTATTTATAGAGATCCCGTGTCAAACCCTAATGGGTCCTTCCTAGTGGGTATTGGATTTGCATCCAATAAGACAAGGGGCTCCGTGAGGATATCTCATATCTGAACCTCTACTCATCGCAATGCCTACCATATGTGTGTGACCCTCTAGGCCCAATATCGGCTGGCCGTGAGTCATACTGTCGAGAACTCCTTCTAACTCGGTGAATTATTATCTTTGTAATAATTCACTCGACTCATCGACTTCACGGACGCATTTAGGCCACTACGCCAGAAGTCCCCAGGACGATCTGAGGGATTCCAATCCATTGGACTGTCTGCGTCCTCGATTACCATGTACCTATAGTCCCTCATCCATCTAATATCCCAGAGATCGATATCGAGCATGGTGTTGTCACACCCATACGGTTTCTACTCGAGTCTCGCTCTAATCGGATTCTCGGGAGAACTCTTTCTCTCTTAACCCGAATGACTCGCCGGGGATTTGTTCGAGCAAGAACACATGGGATATTCCTCTCATGACGCCGAGAGTGGATGATCCTCTATCGACACTCAATAGCCCACGAAGGTCGACTACCACTCCCAATGACCAATTGCACTAGATCGGGACAGCCAAACCTATAAGTTCGGTATCAAAGAGTGGAGCACTCATAAAGATATCCTTGGTGTCTCAAGTCTAAGGACCAGATACACCACTAGGACTACGGAATCGTTGCCCCGATAATAAGACATCATTAACCATCCAAGCATTCCGTAAGCGGATCAATCGATGAACTCATTCTCCATGAGCACTGTATTATATCCCTAGTGTCCCTTCCTACACGGCGACTATGAGACCAGGTGCATCCATCATATGGACGGGTATATAGCACACCGCCTATCCGGTTATCACGATATCCCTCTCGGTAACCTATTGTAGGGATTATTTAGGATATGTGTTTAAAGGTGAATCGATCTCATTATCATTGATCTCATCACGATCTGATTCCCATTGCACAAATCCAAGGACATCACAATATATATATGCATTTATGCAATAGTTATAAAGTGATATACGCCAAAATATAATAAGCAAAAGGATTCTGTATCAAGTCACATGTGCCATCACTCACGTGATTGGCTTGCTGGGCACCTATGACTAGCAATATTCCTCTCATGACGCCGAGAGTGGATGATCCTCTGTCGACACTCAATAGCCCTCGTAAGGTTGACTACCACTTCCAATGACCAGTTGTACTAGATCTGGGATAGCCAAACCTATAAGTCTGGTATCAAAGAGTGGAGCACTCATACAGGACATCCTTGGTGTCTCAAGTCTAAGGACCAGATACACCACTAGGACTACGGAATCATTTGTCGACAATAAGGCATCATCAACCATCCAAAGCATTCCGTAAGCGGATCAATCAGTGAACTCATTCTCCAATGAGCACTGTACTATATCCCTAGTGTCCCTACACGAGCAGCTATGAGACCACCGGTGCATCCATCATATGGACGGGTATACAAAGACACCGTCTATCCGGTTATCACGATGTCCCTCTCGAGTAACCTATGATCGGGATTATTTAGGATATGTGTTTAAAGGTGAATCGATCTCATTATCGTGATCTCATCACGATCCGATTCCCATTGCACAAATCCAAGGACATCACAATATATATATGCATTTATGCAATAGTTATAAAGTGATATACGCCAAAATATAATAAGCAAAAAGATTCTGTATCAAGTCACACGTGCCATTACTCACGTGATTGGCTTGTTGGGCACCTATGACTAGCAGACCTAATCTCTTATGCCAAAGCCAAGTATTATCATTCAAAACTAAAAAATATTTTTCATTGCAAAGATCATTAATGTCAATTGTGTATATGTCATTTTATGTCAATACAATCATAGATGTATTTTTGTATGGTTTTCAATAATGTAAGTATTAGATTCAAATTTAACAATATATCCTTTATCACATAATTGACTAATGCTCAAGAGGTTATGTTTTAAGCCATCAACCAATAGCACATCTTGAATAAAAAAAGTTAATTTGTTACATATGGTTCCTTTGCCAATGATTTTATCCTTGTTGTTATCTTTGATGGTGACATATCCTTCATCTAGGCTAGTAAGCTTAGATAATTGAGATGGATCTCCGATCATATGCCTTAGTATCCACTATCAAGGTACCATCTCTTGCTCCTAACTTGTGATGGTACATTTTTCTACAAAAAAAGGATGATTTTTAGGTACCCATTTGATCGTGGGTGCCTAAAAAATTGATCTACATATCTTATCATGTTGCATTGAGTCATTTGAGGTTCTTTTATAAACCTAAATTAATCTACATGGACTATATTTCTTGAATGAACATTTGTACACAATATGTCCAGATTTGTAACAAAAGTTACATTCGGTGTGAGGTGATACATGCAAGGTATGGCCTTTAATAAAGGTGGTTGGATTTTGGTGAGAGCTACTCACAAATCCGATTCCGCCTTTTCTATGAACGTGACCCTTATTGGTAAGGATCATGTTCAAGGACTTACTACCAATCTCAAATTTCTTCATGGTTTCTTTAAGTAGCAAGTTTTCCTTTTAAAGTATTTCTAGTTCATGGCATTTTGTGTAGGAATCTAAGCTATTTTTTATGCTCAATTTTTAGTCTATCAAAATTGCTAACAAAAGAAGCATGTTCCTTTTTCAATGAGTTATACTTTTTACTTAAGATTCTACATTCATCGAACGATTCAGGAAAAGAATTTAAAAGCTCATCGAAAGATAAATTTGCATTTAATGAACTTGTTACCTCATCTCCAATAGTCATTAGTGCATAATGAGCAACTTGCTCGGTGTTGTTTGGCTCCTCTTCTTCATATGCACTTGAATCGTCTTATATTACTTTAAGAGTCTTCTTCTTCTTTGGTTGCTTTCTCTTTACTTGGGGACATTCACTCTTGAAGTGTCATAACTTCTTGCATTTATAACATATCACTTATTCTTTCTTAGGTTCAAATTTATTTTTAGTATCATTTTTAAATTTTTTTTTTTTTATGAATCTTTTGAAATTCTTTGTTAAGAGTGCTAAGTCATTATCACAATTCTCATCACTTGAATTTTCTTTTAAGTAGTCTTCTTGTGTTCTCAGTGTCATATCCTTCCTATTCTTTGGAAGAGTGTCCTCAAGCTCTTCATGAGCTTTACAGGTCATTAGTGGCCCAATTAGTTCTTTAAGAGGAAAATTATTTAGATCTTTAGTCTATTGAATGACCGTTACTTTAGGGTCCCAACTATTTGGAAGGGATCTTAAAATTTTATTAACAAGTTCAAAATCCAAAAAACTTTTACCAAGTCCTTTTAGACTATTGACGACATCCGTAAATCGGGTGTACATGTCTCCAATGGTCTCACTCGGTTTCATTTGAAATAACTCATAAGTGTATATTAAAAGATTAATTTTTGACTCATTCACTTTACTAGTGCTTTCATGAGTCACTTCGAGTGTGTGCCAAATATTAAAAGTTGAACATAGGCGGATATGTAATTTTTGATTAATTTTTTACTCATTCTCTGCTTCGAGTGTGTGCCAAATATGTATAATCCGTCCCATTGAAAATGGGTGGATATGTAATTGAATGATGGCAAATACCATCTCTCTTGGGTTTTAAACCAAATGAGAGTGAACTTGCTCCGATACTAATTGTTAGGATCAAGAGCGATACTAAGAGGGGGGGGGGTTAATAAGTGCATTGGAAAACTTTCCCAATTTCAAAAGTCTTTATTTCGATTAAAACTGATTCCAACGAAAATGGTTCTGATTCAATTCGTTTCGATTAGAAATTGAACTTGAAAGCTTTCATAAAAGTGCAAGAGAAGATTAAGGAGATTTGCAGTAATGTAAAATATATAAATAAAAAGTAAATCAGAATTTAGAGTGGTTCAGTCAATGTTATTAGGAAAAGAGTCAGCACTAAGAGAGGGTGGGTGAATAAGTGCAGTGGTAAAAATAAGTCGGTTTAAAATTTTATTTTTATTAAATTTATTTTCGACGAAAAATCATTTCATAAGGTATTAACTTAAAAGCGTATGCGAGCTTAGGCGTAGTAAAAGCACAGTAAGGAGCAGAGGTAGTTTGCTATAAAAGTAAATTGCTCAAAGTAAAATACAAACTAGATTTTAGAGTGGTTCGGCCATCGTGACTTACATCCACTTCACTGATTCCTCTTCCGTCGAGGCTATCAGCATCCACTATCGGTCTTTCTTCAATAGACAAAGACCAATCACCTTTTACACCCCTCTTCTCCTTTTCACAGGTTTAGAAGACAACCTTTACAAGTATTCACTCATCTTAAACAGAATTTTAAACTTAGACTAGAGGAGGGGATTCTCAAGTGATTGTAATAGTATTTTTTTACTTTTAATTTTTTTATGCTTGTATATATTAACAGGGATGAGAGGGATATTTATAGGCCTCAAGTTGATTCAAACTTGGAGCCTAAAAATATTCAATCCAGGGTTTCCTGGGTATGGACATGCCACCGTTTTCATTTTTATATCCAGTTTCTACTTGCTATCATTAAAACTTTGGATTGTCTTTTAAATACGGGCATCTATGAAGATTGAAAAATTAGAGAGTTATCAAAGTAGTCTGTTTATAAATAAAATAAAATCATATGAAGAATTATAGCAAAATATGAAACGATTGGGATGATTAAAAGTATTTACCTCTAATAATAAAGTAAAAGACAGACAGTTTTCCTTTGATTGATTCTTATTTCCCATTTTTCATCACTCTTATTCGATTTATATATTCCTTCTAAATAAAAAAAAAGAAAATCATTAAACAAGAATGAGAAAGGAAGAGATCTATAGATATGTAATACCTTGTTATACAACTAGGGTTTCTAGAGTGTACAATTTGACTCCTGTGCATGTGAATTTGGATCTCCAATATGATTATCCAACGGTCACTGCATGATTTGAAGATTCGTGTCACAAGAACAATTCCTCTGAATCCACGCTACAAGGAGGTGACGGAGAATGGTTCAAGTTAAGTGGATATGAAAAAAAGGCAATAGGTATGAAGCTTTCTTAATCATCGGTCAAATAACTAGTTGGTTTATTATTATTATTTTTTATAGATAATAAGAAAGAATGGCGATATTTGGAAAGTGGCTTCACGAAATTTTCTTAATCATTCCTAAATTGATTGGATGATCATTAATAGAAAAGATTAAACTATTAAGAAATAAAAAATAAATGATGCAGAATGGAAAAAATAAAACAGTAGATATGACCAAATATGATAATTTTGTAAAGATCTATTAATAATCAAAGTCTTAAGATCTATTTTGTTAAGATCTATTAATAATCAAAGTCTTAAGATCTATTATTAAAAATCCCATACTATTTTATTTAATTTTGTAAATTAGTTAATTTTTATAATAATGTCCGGTAGAACAATTTAATTTATTTATGGAACACAAATTCTACAATTTTACCATTTCATTATGATCAGAGTAAAATATTCTTAATCCATGTATGACATATACTCAGTTTAAGATTTGCATTGGAAAAGTGATAATACAATCTCAATGAGATTGAATAATAATACAATCTAAAAGCTTCAACTATTTTTGTTGAGCATAAGCCGAATGAATATATAATATTATTCATTTACATCTACAACTATTATTCATGTATAAGTTAATTATCAGTTACCAAAATAAATCTGAAATATATATTAGATTTATTAAATCATGATCACGACGTGCGTTGTGATAACACAGGATTTATTCGTCACCACATAAGCGAAGGAACAACGCATCGCCTCTCAGCGTTGTAGGCCGATGACTTATTCGACACACGTACGAATACTGCTGACACAACATCAAGCTTTCAGCTTCGTTTATTCGACACGGATACGCATAAGGCATTAATTAGTTCGTGAGTAGCCGCTTGAAGGAGATGAGCTTCCGGAAGTTCTCCCATTCCTTCTCCCACACCACCGCCTCGTACCCGGCGGACGCGCCCTTCTCGTTTTTGGCCACCAGCAGCAGTTTGTAGTTGACCCCGGCCACCACCTGGCTCTGAGCTTTCACCACGTTCACCAAGGTCAGAGGCTCCTTCGCCTCTTTGTTGTGCTCGGAGACAGCGAATACAGCGATATCATGGACGTGGGGGTTGTTAACGTCTACCGGAGTCCAACCACCGAGTTTTTCCTATCCAAAGCGAGATGGAGCATGAGCAGCAAAAAAAGAGAAGAGTATAGATCAGGAGGAAGAAGATGATGATGATGATGAAATGGTGAAAGGCGGTTCGATGTAATATTGGCCACTCACCTGAATCAGCACGAAGGACTCGAGCACCTTCTCGCCCTTCAAGGACTCGTACACAACTGCCACGTACTTAGCCGTGGATAATCCATCCTTCACCTTCAGCGTGAGGTTATAGTTCATCCCGCTCACTAACTGCTGCTGACCGGCCAGCACCTGAGAGAGTTCGAGACCCTTGTTCTCCTGAACGTTATACTGGGAGACTGCGAATACGGCGATCTCACGCACATGGGGGTCGTTGAGGTCCCGGATGGGCTGCCAGCCGCCCAGAAACTGAGCATGAGAGGTCGAGACGGAGGAGGAGAAGCATAGCGAGAAGGCGACTCATGGTGAGGTAGGTTGATGGGCTCGCTTGGAGTAGGTGAGTGAGTGGCAAAGAAAGGGGAGGGGGGATGATCTACTTATAGTGCTGGCGGTGCAATGGATGAGCTGCGAACAGTAACTCAGTTGTGTTCACGTTTCCCAAATTTAACACGAGAGAGGCGATGAGGTAAGAAACGTTGTGTACTTTACTTCCATGTTAATTATTTGATTTATGTGCCATCGTATATAAAAGAGAAATATGATAAATTTTCGAAAAAAAAACCACTTTTTTTTTTTAAATTCCCACGAAGAATTTTTTTTCATAAAAGATAATTATATCCCTATCTTCGTCGGACGCGATATCACCTTCGCCCGGACCCCGTTTGCATCTTCGCCCTTGGTCATCGCCTCCTTCACGTCAAATTTTCCCTCCCTTCTTTGGTGACACATTCAGTTCCACGTTAAATATCAGTCTCTTCATTTAACTTACTCCTCTAACATCACCAAGTGCTTAGAACGGAGAGTTGGTTGGTTCAATATTGATCTCCACTCTCATGTGGTGGTTTTGATCGACTACTTCGACAGTAGGATGATCATAACTCTCATAGAGATATTACTTTTCTCACATAAAGTAAACAGCGAAGACGAAATTTGATCCCAAAACCTTGTTTCTCTTTAACTTGTTGATATCTTCGGTAATCCAAAACTTTATCTCTCTATATCAAATGATACACCAAATCCTAATAGAATCCAAGAAAGGAAAAACGTGTAGGAATAGATAACCCATGACACTCTCTATCAGTATTTGGTAGGCCTAATTCCTTTACGAGCAATGAAAAAAAAAGTGCATGAATCGCCTACACGTGCATGAATGTGCATGAATCACCTAATTTCTTTACGAGCAATGAAAAAAAATGTGCATGAATTACCTACATTATCTCATTTGCTTAACCCTACTTGTAGGTTTTTTGTCCTTAGTGGCATGATTGATTTAGAGATGTGAGATGACAAAAAATATCTTGAGCCATAATATATTATGGATATTATTGAATTTTAATTATAATTATTAATAAATAAAAATTTTAATTATGATAAGATTTTTTAGGAGATATCTTGATAGGAGGGACTTTTCTAATTATTTATCTTAGACACTTTCCTCTCATCTATAAATAGACGAGACCTCCTAAGAATTAAATACAATATATTATGTGAATATACAAATATACGGATACATAAATAAAAGAAGATGAGGATACGTGACACTATCGAGAGATTATAGATCTTCTCTCATCTCTCTTTAGTCACATGAACCGGTCAATAAGAAATTACAGATTTTCTCTCATCTCCCCTTTGTCCCTAATCTATCGATCAGAGCAATCCAGTAAAGGATAGGAAGGGAAGAGAAGGTAAGTCTAGTTCTCCTTATATATCAACATTACTAAAGCTTTCAAATTCAATGATGGTATATCTGTAGATTAGATAAAAGCTCTCTTAGTAGCATCAAAAGGCATATATCATAAATTTAAATATATTATTATTTAATTTTAAATTTTGACATTAAAGTTTTTATATAAAAATAATATAAGGATGATTTTTATACTTACAATTAGTATTAGAGCAATGATTGTGAAATTAAATACTTTCACCACCTTGTCCCACGTCAGATGTGTTGAATCTCGTATTTTGATGATGAAACCACTTGATATGTGTTTATAATTTAAACTGTATTTTGAGTGATGCAGGTCTACTCAATCAGGATTAGACAATTAACGTAGGAGGAATTTACGTTTCGTCGGAAGAGATCACGTCAGGATATTGGACGGCAGAAGGCTTCGGACGTCGGGCATCGGGCCAAGGAGAGCGGAATTGCGCCAAGGATATCGGGGTTGCGGAGGTCAACCGCCGATTGGGCAATAAGCTGCAAGAGAGGACGATGCGCTGAAGAATCGGACGAAGCGCCAACCAATGACGTGCCGGGCAACGGGATGTTGATTCGCGTTATAATAATTGTCTAGATCGGAGTAGAGTTTTAGTTTGTGTGTGCAGGAATAACTACGATAATGAGAAAGACATAAAGCGAAACAAAGTGCGGAGTCAAGCGCGAAGGATTCATTGGGAGTTCGAGAGTTCGACGGAAGTCCAAAGGTTCGTCGGGAATGCTGCCGGAACTAGCCGAGAATGAGTAGGGAGCTTGCCGAAGGGTTTTTTGGAAGCTCACTGAAAGGTTCGTGGGAAGTTCGTGGAGCTCGTCGAGAAAGATCGGAGCTTGTCGAAGAAGCTCGTTGGAACTCGCCAAGATCAAATCGTGAAGTCTAGGAGCTTGCCGGGAGTCCGCAGAATGGTTTCCGAGAGTTTATCGGAAGACCGTCGGAAGTTCGTCGGAAGCTCGCCGGAAGAAGTCTTGACTTACGAACTTTGTAATAGCTTAGAAAATGTCTTTAAATTCGTAGTTAGCATGTTAATTAGGGTTAGGATTAGGTGTTAATCCTATAACCCAAGTAGGGGCCAATTGGGCTCGAGTTCGGACTAGTTTGGACTAAGATTGAAGCCCAACTAGTGGGCTGAAATCACTGTAGGCGGTGGCACCGCCCAGTGCCCGAGAGCTGGGCGGTAGCACCGCCCAGCACTGTCAACGTCTGACAGTGACAGGCGGTGGCACCGCCACTAACAGGCGGTGGCACCGCCAGCATCGGGAACCTAACGAGAATTCAAATTTGGAGCCCAAATTTGAATCCTCTTGAGGCCTATAAATACCCCTCAAATCTCAGCTGAGATAACAACCTTTGAGAAGCAAGAGATTGAGAAAAGAGCCTTAGCAAAGTCTTAGCAAGTCTAGTTTTCAAATTGCTTGAGTGTTCACCTCCCTTCTTCTTGTTGAAAAGAATTGTAAGAGTGTGAACCACTTGTAAAGGTTGTAAGAGGGGTATTAGTCCTTCCCCTACAAAGAGATTTGCTAGTGGAAGTTGGGAGCCTCTTCGAAGAAGGCTTCGCAAGTGGATGTAGGTCATTTTGACCGAACCACTTTAAAACTACCGTGTTCTCTAGTTTGCATTCTAATCTTTCTATTTACATACTGCAAACTTCTTTACTTAGTCACTACGCTTTCATACGCTTCTAAGTTATCAAGCTTCCATATCGGTTTTCATCAATATTGGTTTTTTATCGTACGGAAGTTTTTAAACCAACGTCATTTTACCGCTGCACTAATTCACCCCCCCCCCCTCTTAGTGCCGCTCCGATCCTAACAATTGGTATCAGAGCGAGGTTTTTCTACCTTGGTTTAACACCCAAATAGAAATGACTCTTTACGGCTTTCAAGAGGGTCACTCTCTCATTTGTCCTCCTTTTTTCAATGGGACGGACTACACTTATTGGAAAACTCGAATGAGAGTTTTCTTACTTTCTTTGGATTTGAATTTATGGCACATAGTCGAAAATGGATTTGAAATGTCTTCTCTTCCAATGAACCAATGGAATGATTTGGAGAAGAAGATGTTTTCTTTAAACGCAAAGGCTATGAATGCCTTATTTTGCGCTTTGGACAAAAATGAGTTCAATCGGGTTTCTTTATGCGAAACGGCTTTCGACATATGGCACACTCTTGAAATCACACACAAAGGCACTTCTATAGTTAAAGATTCAAAAATCAACATTTTAATGCATGATTTCGAGCTTTTTCAAATGAAGCCGAGTGAAACCATTGTTGACATGTACACCCGTTTTACGGATATCGTCAATGGTTTACAAACTCTTGGCAAATGTTTCTCGAATTTTGAACTTGTTAGTAAAGTTTTACGATCACTTTCTAAAGTTTGGGAATCAAAAGTTACGGCAATACAAAAAACAAAAGATTTAAATATTTTTCCACTTGAAGAACTTATCAGCTCATTGATGACATATGAAATGGTGCGCAATGCATATGATGAACACAATGAACACTTGAACCATCTTCCAAAGAATAGGAAGGATTTGGAACTCCGGACAAATGAATACCACTTGAGCGATGACTCAAGTGATGAGGACAATGATGAACTTGAACTTCGAACACTAACTTTTAATAAGTTCATTAAACAAAAATCTAAAATGAACAATGAACTTGAACGGAGGAAGAGGCCAAAGAAAAGGAATGCACCCAAGGATGAATCAAGAACTTCCAAAGGTGAAACGGCGAATTGGGCTTTGACGGGCTTCGATTACAAGGTAAGTAACTCAACTCTCTTGAATTATTTTAAAATTACTTGAAGTTTTTCATGAGTGCTTAATTTAGATAGTAGGAATAGAAAATAAAAAATTATTTTTCAAAAATTATATCATGCTTTTTCTTTTTAGCATCTTTGAAAAATTAAAAAATTGATAATGAAAAGTATATTGCTAAGGTTCTTGTATGTTATGTTTTGAAATGTTGAATGATATATGCAACATTAGGGATGATAATTATATGATATGTGATAATACTTAAGATTAATCTATGTATGTGTATCTTGATGATTTTATGTCATGCATGAGTTTTTTGAAGTAAATGTGATTTGAAACTCTCATTTTGGATTAACATGTTTTTGGTTGAATCATTTTTATGACATATTAAGATTACATAGTGCATGTATATCTATGTATGAATTTCTTGATAGTCTTATGATGATAGATGTGATATCATGATGTTTTATTTTTGATGTGTTTGGTTTTGACGGCTTTATGACGAAACTTATGTTTTGATTTTAAATGATGATACATGTTTTCACAAAAAGACTTGAACACTCTCACATGAAATCAATTGTATAAAATGAAAATAAATTTTATATCCTATTAAGGTTAATGAATTTATTTTACCATTCTTGTGAATCTCATAAAAATAAACATGATGAATATTTTGAAAATAAATGAGTGTATCATGCATTTGGTCTTAATGGTTTCTCTAGAACATACTTTTTGAAATCATACTTGATAACGAATATCAAGATATTAAAAGGATTTTATCATGGAATAATGCTTGATAATTTATTTTACGAAATTTACCTTTCTATCTTGAATATTGACATTTTTTTTATGATGTGTTAAAAGAATCACTTAAAAAATGCTTTTCCCGTCTTATCGAGATTAATGATTTCATGATATTGTGTGAATCTCGAAATTGATTTTGATGAAATAGTAATAACGTTATTCATGTTATGAATCTCAAAAATGATAATTTATTATGATTTTTTATCAATTAACTTGAATGAAATTTTGTTTTAACTGAATCATGAACTTTCTCTTGACTTCTTGACTTAAGAATTTTGAAGAAACATGATGATTACTTGATATTTGATACTTGAAATTTCTTGTAAAATGTGATCTTGATAAGAATGTTTCAATTTGCTCTTTGTGCTATATCTTTTCAAATGAATCATGAGTCTTGATATCATATATTTCATAATATAGAAATAACAAGATTTCTTTGTCTTGTATGTCTTGTGTGATGATTGTACATCAATTTGCTTTATTATGAATTATATGAATCTTGATCGTGAACTTGTTAAGAAGAATTTTAATGAACCATGAATCATATCTTTGGTATTCACGAATTGATCCTTATTGATATCTTTCATTGATATGATAAATTGTCATCTCATGATATATCGTATAATTATATCATGCTTTGCGATTGTATCATATGATCTCTGCTAAATTTTCACATTGATATTCTTCATGACATGATTTCTTGGTATCGTTGTCTTATATGCTTCATGTGATAATATGAATACATGAAACACTTATGATATGATTTTTATATAATTCCGTGTATTCATAAAATATTTATCTCATCACCTAATAACTCTTCTTGATACTCCTAATGTGATGAAGTAAAATTATGCATGAAATACAAATGGGGAGAAGTTTTGATCATGTATGGTAGGATATAATTTGACAAATTGATACCATCATGATATGAAACATTTATGATTCGCAATGATATATGCAATACTTGTGCTTTCTAATTATGATGTGATGTATTACATATGTTGTAAATCATGATTTAAAATACTATGGGTTGTTGCTAAAATGATGTATTATAAATATTGATTTAATGTTTTGTATCATGAATACTTTAAATGATGAATGTTTGGTATCATGATCAAAATGTTGATAAATAGTTAAAAATTTTAGTATCATGTATGATATCCTCATAATGTTGATTGATTTATTCAATATCGTGTATGAATGAAATATAAGGTTTGTCAAATAGTGCATGTTTTAAATTGAAAATATAATGATGCACAAATAATATTGATACTTACCTTTGTCATGATTTAGAAATTGATGTAAAGGTTTTTTTCCCTCCTTTTTGACAATGACAAAGGGGGAGATAGATTGCTAGCACAATTCAAGAAAAAGAAAAAATTACACTTCTCAAAAGAGAAGAAATTGCTATCTTGAACATCACCGAGAATTGCTAGCTTGAAACATCAAGAAAATACAAAAATGTGCTATCGTGCTTATCTCAAGAAGCAAAACTTGCAACTTGCAAATTGCAATAGGAAGCAAGAATTATGAGCTTACACAAGAAAGCTATTTTACATTTGCTTTCAAAATTTTTGCTAGCTTGTATATTGTGAAACTTACATATCGTAAACATTGCTAGCTTGTAGTCTAAAGAGAAGCAAAAAGTTGCTATCTCAAAAGAGGCAAAAATGCTAACTTGCACATCTAGCAAAACTTGACAAATTTGCATATTTCAAGAAGCAAGAGTTGCTTTCTTGAACATCTCAATATTGCTAGCTTGCATGATGTAGAACTTACTATCTTGAACATTACCAAAAGTGCTATCTTGTATGCTGTAAAACTTGCATATCTAAAACTTGATAGCTTGAATGTCCTAAGTATGATGCATTACTTGCTAAATTTTCTAGCTTCAAAACTGCATGATGATAAAACTTAATATTATGTTTTTCATGCAATAAGTTAAACTTATATTACCAACACAAAGAATAGTTGTACTTCTCCTTTTTGTTGATGACAAAGGGGGAGAAGTATGTTGATGACATGATATGCATAAGTTTATGCATATGTTCATGATGATGTGTTACAAGTATTCATAATGAATATTGCAATGACTTGAATTCTGCTTGAATTCAAGGTTCTATCAATATGGCATATTGATAGGGGGAGTTTGTTTAAACTCCGGTAGTTAAGGTTAACTCCGTCATCAAGTGGTTGTCATCATCAAAAAGGGGGAGATTGTTGAATCTCGTATTTTGATGATGAAACCACTTGATATGTGTTTATAATTTAAACTGCATTTTGAGTGATGCAGGTCTACTCGATCAGGATTAGATAATTAACGCAGGAGGAATTGACGTTTCGCCAGAAGAGATCACGTCAGGATATTGGACGGCAGAAGGCTTCAGACGCGGGCATCGGGCCAAGGAGAGCGGAATTGCGCCAAGGATATCGGGGTTGCGGAGGTCAACCGCCGATTGGGCAATAAGCTGCAAGAGAGGACGATGCGCTGAAGAATCGGACGAAGCGCCAACCAATGACGTGCCGGGCAACGGAATGTTGATTCGCATTGTAATAATTGTCTAGATCGGAGTAGAGTTTTAGTTTGTGTGTGCAGGAATAACTACGATAATGAGAAAGACATAAAGCGAAACAAAGTGCGGAGTCAAGCGCGAAGGATTCATTGGGAGTTCGAGAGTTCGACGGAAGTCCGAAGGTTCGTCGGGAATGCTGCCGGAACTAGCCGAGAATGAGTAGGGAGCTTGCCGAAGGGTTTTTTGGAAGCTCACTAAAAGGTTCGTGAGAAGTTCGTGGAGCTCGCCGAGAAAGATCGGAGCTTGTCAAAGAAGCTCGTTGGAACTCGCCAAGATCAAATCGTGAAGTCTAGGAGCTTGCCGGGAGTCCGCAGAATGGTTTCCGAGAGTTTATCGGAAGACCGTCGGAAGTTCGTCGGAAGCTCGCCGGAAGAAGTCTTGACTTACGAACTTTGTAATAGCTTAGAAAATGTCTTTAAATTCGTAGTTAGCATGTTAATTAGGGTTAGGATTAGGTGTTAATCCTATAACCCAAGTATGGGCTAATTGGGCCCGAGTTCGGACTAGTTTGGGCCAAGATTGAAGCCCAACTAGTGGGCTGAAATCACTGTAGGCGGTGGCACCGCCCAGTGCCCGAGAGCTGGGCGGTAGCACCGCCTGGGCTGGGCGGTGGCACCGCCCAGCACTGTCAACGTCTGACAGTGACAGGCGGTGGCACCGCCACTGACAGGCGGTGGCACCGCCAGCATCGGGAACCTAACAAGAATTCAAATTTGGAGCCCAAATTTGAATCCTCTTGAGGCCTATAAATACCCCTCAAATCTCAGCTGAGATAACAACCTTTGAGAAGCAAGAGATTGAGAAAAGAGCCTTAGCAAAGTCTTAGCAAGTCTAGTTTTCAAATTGCTTGAGTGTTCACCTCCCTTCTTCTTGTTGAAAAGAATTGTAAGAGTGTGAACCACTTGTAAAGGTTGTAAGAGGGGTATTAGTCCTTCCCCTACAAAGAGATTTGCTAGTGGAAGTTGGGAGCCTCTTCGAAGAAGGCTTCGCAAGTGGATGTAGGTCATTTTGACCGAACCACTTTAAAACTACCGTGTTCTCTAGTTTGCATCCTAATCTTTCCATTTACATACTGCAAACTTCTTTACTTAGTCACTACGCTTTCATACGCTTCTAAGTTATCAAGCTTCCATATCGGTTTTCATCAATATTAGTTTTTTATCGTACGGAAGTTTTTAAACCAACGTCATTTTACCACTGCACTAATTCACCCCCCCCTCTTAGTGCCGCTCCGATCCTAACAAGATGCTCATTTGTCATTTAGTTGTGCTCGGAGATAGCAAACACAACAATATCATGGATGTGGAGTTCCTCGAGGTCCCAAATGGGCTTCTACCCTCCCAACTTCTGAGCATGATATTAGAGCAGTAACAATTAATAAGATCGATAATAAAATGTTTAACGAGTAAACCCGTAAGTGTCTTGTAGCCATTGTGCAGGTTGTAACAAGAGATCCACCTCGGCGACGTGCACAAACGTACGGATGATTCGACCACCAACCATTATCAAATTTTTATTTAAAGGAAAAAAAAAGACAAATTTTGAATTCTCTTTGACTTTTAAAAAAATTCTCTATGATTATCTTATATGCAGGAAAGGCTAGAGGGAGAAAGCTGTCCTTTAGTTATGCAGGAATAAGAGTCCTTACGTCTTCGTGTTTTAGTTCAGATCTCGATTGTTCGAGTTAGATATTGAGTAAGAGATAATTAAAGTTTTTTTACAAGTCTATCTCATACAATTTGAGTGAAGACATGGTTTGTCCAAGGTACCAAATCTATAAAACTATGTCAAGGGCATTCTCCTCGAGTGCCTCTTTGATACTTCAATTAGTTTGAGATTAAGAGGATTTGGATGGAATTTTTAGAGTATGTATTAATGTTTATGGGGAACGCACCTAAGGATCCCCTTTTTTTTTATAGTGGATTCTAAGGATCATTACTCTCATAGATGATGATGGTTATGGGGTAAATTATATGTTGCTCTTGAGCTTCATTATGATCGTGGTGATGTGGTATGTCGAATCCAAAATATGATATGTAGCTTTCAAATCCCTTACGTGGTATACTTGATGTCAATCGTCTCACTGGTCCAAATTATACGGATTGGCTCTGTAACTTAAGAATTGTTCTCACGACGGAGAAAATTAGGTACGTCCTTGATACAGTGATGCCTACGCCCGAAGAAGGGGCAAGCGAGGATGAGATCGCTCGCTACGTGAAGTACATTGATGACTCCACTCTTGCTCAGTGCTATATGTTGGCCTCTATGACTCTTGAGTTACAGAGACAACATGAAAAGATGGATGCCAGATCCATTCTCCTACATGTCCGCAAATTGTTTAAGGAACAGGGAAGGACTCAACGATAGAAGATATCCAAGAGCCTCTTCCGCGCTAGGATGACTGAGGGGACACCGATTTAGAACCATGTCCTAAAGATGATTGAGTGGATAGAGAAACTCACAGGTCTAGGAATGGTCCTAGAGGATAACTTGTGTGTGGATATTGTGCTTTAGTCCCTACTAGATTCCTTTTCACAGTTCATAATGAATTTTAATATGAACAAACTTGAGGTGACTCTCCTAGAGCACCTCAATATGTTGAGGGAGGCAGAGAGTATTATTAAGAAAGAGAAGTCAATTCTCTACACTAGTGAGACCAGAAAGAAAAGGAAAGCAGAAAGGTCCCTTAAAAGGGAAAGGGCAAGGGCATACCAGTTTCTGTCTTTTGTCCAAATTATGAAAATACCCCTATAAATTTAGAAATTCCCTATATGTCCTTGATTTCATAAAATACTAATTAATTAAAAAGTTTAGTTGATTATTACTTTTTATCATTATCTAGTAGTTCTATGTGATGATGATTATTTATACATGTGATGTATGATGTGTGGACAGATAATAATTGACCGTGTGATATGTGTACTTGTGATTATTATTATTGAGGTCTGCGAGCTTCCATTATATTTCTCATTTATTGTCGGGCCTGCATGCCTATGATTAAGTTGTAATCACATGAGGAGGCGTAGTGGGAGCGTGGATGCGATAGCGGGACCCACGAGACGGACGATCGCGATGCATGAAGATGCATCAAGCGGTCGACGGAACCGATGAGGACGAGATGGACGATCACAAGGCATGGAGATGCACCATTGCACACATAGATCTTGATGTGAGTGATTAGGCCTATTGGCTCAGGCCTAATCACATTAGGTTGTGGTCCATGATAATCTGGTGTGATTGCTTATACACATATTAGATATGTATATATATTTACATGCGATGTAGATATATATATTAAATATGTATATGTGTGACATGTCATATTAGGAGACCAAATCATAGAAACATCTCTCTCGATAATATTAAGTCGGTAAACGTGAGGCAATTAGATTGACCCACGTGGCCTTCCATCGTTATAAGTAGGAACCAATTCCCGATGTAGGTAGTTGGTCGAGTCCCTCGAGACTCACCTATATCATGATTTGTTATCTTGCTTACGACATAGAGATGTCACCGGTGACCTGAGGGCATGGTATGCTTGGTCGAGTCGCTCGAGGGTATATCATCAAATCAGACTCATCTTGTAACGAAGGTGTTGACTTAACCGAGCATCATGGTTGGTCGAGTCCCTCGAGACCATGGTGATTCGGAGGCCGAATAGGATGGGAATCACAAGGAGTTGTCATCGGCAAGAGTTGCCTACCTTTTAGGCTTAGTGTGATTGGTCGAGTCCCTCGAGGTTACACTAAGACGCTGATTGGATCCTGATCCCCACTAGAAGTCTACCGGAGACTTCCGTTTCATGTGTTGAGGGTGTCGCATGACTCGTTAGTAAAATAGTGGGAGCATATTAAGATAGAAGTCCATATCTTAATAGTTTATTTCTTACAAAATCTGCAAGAAATAAAACCCTAAACCCTAAAACCCTTGAACCCTAAACCCTAAACCCTGAACCCTAAACCCTAAACCCTAACACTAAACCCTAAACCTTAACCATATACTCTAAGGGTTTAGGGTTTACATTTAGGGTGTAATGGTCATGTATACTTATGGTGTGTCTACAGATTCTCTTATATATGAGAATCTATAAACAATCATAGCTAAGGATCTAGATAATCTTTAGAATATCTCATTAATCTTGGGGGCGACATCACATGCGTAGCGGAAGAACAAGAAAATAAAATCCTTGATTCCTAATGAGATGTTCGTCGTCGTGCGAAGATTGGTGCGTAAAATCTGCGAAACTTAAAACTGCGTATAGAGTAGATTGTGTTACCTAGGGAGATCATATATCCCTGTTTCCTTGCAGATCATTAGGAGAGAGTGAAGAGGTCAAGCGTCCTCTTCTCTAGCGGTGATCCACACAGTAGGGCTGCAACAACGCTCCTCAAAACTCCAGGCCTGCTTTGAGGTGGAGAGGGAGAGGAGAATAGGAAAGGCAAGCAAAGGCACTAGTCTATGAGGCTCTTTATCCCTCCTATTTATAGAGGTCCCCTATCAAACCCTAATGGATCCTCGCCTAGTGGGTATTGGATCTGCATCCAATAACCCAAGCCTTTTAGATTAGTGGATCTCTATCCAATAATCTCTCATGGGCTCTTATTGGATCTCGTTCATGTGATCCAATAATTCAGGGGGTTATTGGATATCCAATAAGATAAGGGCTTCGTCTGATATCTCATATCCGAACCTCTACTTATCGCAATGTCTACCAAATGTGTGTGACCCTCTAGGCCTAATATCGAGCTAGCCATGAGTCAAACCTATCAAAACTCCTTCTAACTCAGTGAATTATTATCTCTATAATTATTCACTCGACTCATCGACTACGGACGTACTAGGCCACTACGCCGTAGTCCCCAGACGATACAGGGGAATCCAATCCATTGGACCTATTTATCCTCAGTTACCGTGTACATATAGTCCCTCATCCATCTAATATCCCAGAGACCGTATATCGAGCATGGTGCTGTCAGACCCATACAGTTTCTACTCGAGTCTCGCTCTAATCGGATTCTCCCGGAGAACTCTTTCTCTCTCAACCTGAATGACCCTAGCCAAGGATTTATCTGAGCAAGAACACATGGGATATTCCTCTCATGATGCCGAGAGTGGATGATTCTCTATCGACACTCAATAGCCCTCGTAAGGTCGACTACCACTCCCAATGACCAACTGTACTAGATCTGGGACAACCAAACCTATAAGTCTAGTATCAAAGAGTGGAGAACTCATATAGGACATCCTTGGTGACTCAAGTCTAAGGACCAGATACACCACTAGGACTACGGAATCGTTGTCTGATAATAAGGCATCATCAACCATCCAGCATTCCTAAGTGGATCAATCAGTGAACTCATTCTCTAATGAGCACTTGTATTATATCCCTAGTGTCCCTACATGAGCAGCTATGAGACCAACTGCATCCATCATATGGACGGTATACAACACACCAGTCTGTCCGATTATCACGATGTCCCTCTCGAGTAACTTGTGACCGGGATTATTTAGGATTTGTGTTTAAAGGTGAATCGATCTCATTATCGTGATCTCATCATGATCTGATTCCCATTGCACAAATCCAAGGATATCACAATATATATATATATATATATATATATATATATATATATATATATATATATATATATGCAATAGTTATAAAGTGATATATGCCAAAATATAATAAGTAAAAAGATTCTGTATCAAGTCACACGTGACATCACTCACGTGATTGGCTTGGTGGGCACCTATGACTAGCATATATGATCTCCCTAAGTAACACAACTTTTTTATGTTGGAAAATCTAAGATGATATCACATACACAATGGAAGAACAGAAAAAAAAAATCTTATAATTTCCTATAGAAAAGAAGGTTTTATCGTCGTACAAAGATTAGTACGTAAAATCATGCGAAACTGAAAAACTATACATACAAGGGAGATTGTGTTACCTAGGAAAATCATATATCCCAGAATATCTACATATTTACGGGAGAGGATTAAAGATGTCAACTATCCTCTCCAGCGATGATCCAAATGGTAGCGACTGCGAAGATACTCCTTAAATCGCTACATGATTCTCCTCGTTGTGTGCATCGCATAATCAAGAAGGGGCTAGCCCTTCTTATTATCCACACTCCCCAAATAGGGGCTTCAAGTTGAGGAGGAGAGGGAAAGAGGAGAATACAAGGTGGTAGCAAAAAAACCTAGCCCATGGCTCTTTGGGAATCTCCTATTTATAGAGGCTCCATGTCAACTTAACCATAATCGATCCTGTTATATTGGGTATTAGATCTTCATCTAACTACCCACTGATACATAATACTGTATACACCTACTAACTCAATGTACGAGATAGGTTCAATGAGAATACTAACTCAAAGTACGAGAGAGGTTTAATGAGAATCTAGTTGAGACACTTTCTTAAGAAGGGGGCTATTGGGAAATCTGGGGACGACATCACATATGCAGCAGAAGAACAAGAAAACAAAATCCCCTATTCCAAAAGAGATGTTCGTCGTCATGCGAAGATTGGTGCGCAAAATCCGCGAAACTTAAAACTGCGTATAGAGTAGATTGTTTTATCTAGGGAGATCGTATATCCCTGTTTCATTTTAAAAAAATTTGAGTTTCAACAGCTACTGTATATAAGACATGGACGATGTCACGTACCTCTGTTGGCTACTGTATATAAGTCAACAATTACCAAAGAAGGGGGGAAATTTTGACGTTTCAACAGCTACTGTATATATGACATGGACGATGTCACGTACCTCTGTTGGCTCTATGTGCCCACCAACACTAAAATTTCAACAGCTACAACAAGGGAGGATGTACGTTATTGACCTCTTCTTCCTTGCCATTGTACTTATTCCATGGTTGGTCGATGCATTCAAATGCCTTGGCTCACCCCCCATCTGCATCGAATACATTGTCACTCAATTCTATTTAAGTTCATCAAGTGCTCTTTCCTGAGTTATTTTCCTCTCTAGTGGTAGCCTATTCTTTTTTTCTTTGGCAATTTCTTCCCATTTATATTCTTCGTATTGCAAAATAAGAAAAAGTTTCTGAAGAACAGAAACCCTTGTCGCTTAGGATGATTAAGGCAATGAAATTAAATCAGATGTTCCAAAGGTGCTTTAAAGATAAACTTGGTTCATATAATATCAAATGGTGTGTTTTAGATTCATTTATAAAAGTTTGAGAGATATGATCTTATCCAAACAAATTTTCGAAGATATAAATAAGTTTAATTAGTAAAGACTTTAATTGTCGATAGTAAAATCCCATATCAATTTTCCAACCTCATAACTTTTGATTTGTTTAATTAAATGAGCTATATATTTTAAAAAATCTTCATCAAAAGATCTTCATAATTATACTTGGTTAAAGTATAGTTTAATAAATATCTCAAACATTTATACTTTGGATGGCTTATCCTAAGATATTAGACTTTTGTTCTCATTACAAACAAAAAAAAAATTATTAAAGATAAATCTTGAACCTAGCTTGGTAAGTATTGTTTAACAAAGATATGGAACCTTCCATCAACTAGGTTAATTCGATTGAATTATCGATATATTAACATAGTAAGACTCATAGCATTATCCATGTGACATCAAGATCTAATACTAGAATCCTCATCTAAAGATAGTTTTTTATTCTCAAACAATCCAACTAAATCAACTATGACCCTAAATGTCATAATTATAAATATTAATTATATATAAATTAAGAATAATATATTCATCAATCTCTTAAAAATTAATTCAAATCTTGATATTTTGGACATCAAACGAAACATAATATTTCAGATGTAGAGCCAAGTACATGGCATCAACTGATCTATGGCAGGAACTGTCGTCCTCGATCTTTACTGTCGAATCCTTGCTCGCTACTAATCCCAATGAAGAAAACGTGTAGCACATACATAATCCTTAAATTACCCAACACCGAAAAAAAAGGGGGGGGGGCGGCGTGGGGTGGTTGGTTGGTGGCAATTATTAGATATGCGACCATCAAACTCCCACCCACTATACTACATTTGGTGTCCCTCCTGGCCTTTCATTATTGTCCTCCAATACTGTTATCCGCGTGAACATCATGCTCTCATCTACGCATGCACGTGAGTGCTGAAGATGAAGCCTAATTTCATTATTGGCCGATGACCTTGTGCCTCACCCTCACCATCTTCGCTTGTGACACAAGCGGCCAACAATGGAGACACAAGCGACCAAGGACCTATGTGCAGAGGCATAGGCAACCAATGGTGCCTCTCCTCAGCATCGTGAATCAGTGGAGAAATGTACAAAGGACAAGGTGACCAAGGGCAAAGGTGCATGTAGGGATAGGATGGAGCCAACGATGAGCCCATTGGCTAACAACCGTGTGCCTAATCCTTCTCGTCCTCACCCATTGCACAGACAACCAACATTGGCGGCATATATATAGGCATGGGTCGAGGCACAAGCGACCAAGGGCGAAGATGCAAACGGGGTCCGGGCGAAGGTGATATCGCGTCCGACGAAGATAGGGATATAATTATCTTTTATGAAAAAAAAAATTCGTGGGAATTAAAAAAAAAAGTTCTTTATAAATTTTTTTTCAAAGTTAAGGGTTTTTTTTTCGAAAATTTATCATAGTTCTCTTTTATATACGATGGCACATAAATCAAATAATTAACATGAAAGTAAAGTACATAACGTTCTTACTAATAAGCAAGTAAGATTTTCGGCAGTTGAGGAAATCTCTAAGCAGTTGAGAAAAATCCTCCATGATGAATGTGTATAACCTCCCTGCTGAATGTGTATAAATAGCTATCAAGAGTTCACTATCAAAATGAACTAGACAATTACATCTTATGCATTTCATAATTTCTTCTATAATTTCTATCTTTCTATATTATTCGTTTAATTTTTATCATGGTTTAATTTTTATCTTTCTACTGCTCCTCTTTTCTGTTCACTTGGAAAGGGCAGTGCTGCTGCTTACCTCTCCTCCGGTGTCGCTGCTTCTTGTTCCGGAATCGGAGACTGCTCGGCCACCTCCTACCCTCACAAGAACCTTACTTACATTACCGTGGTGGCCATCGTCCTTGCAATTACTCCTCGGCTAGCGACCTATCCTCCTCGTTCCCACATCTCACTCGAATGAGAAGTGCTGTTGCTGCCATCCTTACCGCCACAACCATCACTGCCTTCCTGCAACAATAGGAACGATTGCAATTTTTACAACTTCCATCTGTAGCCGCTTCCCTCTGCCGCAGCAATTTCTCTGTAACTGTAACTGCTGCAGATTTTTTTTTTCTTTCTTTTCACCTAATCGCTGTAGATTTCTGGCTCATCGCTGCAGCTTCCTCGCCCATCGCTGTAGCCTCCTCTGTAGTGCATCGTTGCAGCCTCCTCTGTAGTGCATCGCTGTAGCCTCCTCTGTAGTGCATCGCTGTAGCCTCCTCTGCAATTTATTATTGCAGCCTCCTTTGTAACGCATCGATCTACTTTTCTCCTCCTCCCTCCCACCTATATCTTTACATCTTTTGTAAAGATCACTTAAACCACCATAAAATATCTGGGATGTCTTCATTTTCCTCTTCCGATATTCCTATCCCTGTTTCTGCAAGGACTCTGAGCACTTTTCAAAGTCTTATCACCATCAATGCTGCAGCACTTATTACCTTCAAATTATCCAAAGGCGACAACTACGCATCTTAGCGAGAATAACTTTATAATCTTCTATTTGGCTATGATCTCCTAGGTTACGTTTATGGCTCTCTCTAGTGTCCACTTGAAATGATCAACATCCCAGGTCTAGTGCCAAATCCAGCTCACAAACTATGGTTACGTCAAGATCGCCTCATCCTCCAAGTTATTCAAGCTTCCGTTGTTGGATCCATTGCCCCGCTGATATCCTCATGTACGACTGCTGCAGAAGCATGGTGCAAGTTACAAATAACTTTGGCAAATAGCTCGCGTACTCGGACTTCTCTCCAATCTGATGAAAACGAAACAAGAGGGAAGTACTATTGTTGATTATCTACAACATATCAAAGTTATCATCGATGATTTAGCTTTGATAGGTCATTCTCTTAGTGATGAAGAAGTCCTAATCCATACCCTCAATGGCCTAGGAGGCGAGTACAAAGAACTGACAGCAACACTTTGGGCATGCGACTCACCAATATCATTTGAAGAACTTTATAATAAGTTGATCGACTATGAGACGTACTTGAAGCATGATGATAGGTTGCCCGGACCACCGATTAAAACTCAGGTCAATCAAAAATCCAAGAGGAAGAGCAACCAGTACAATAAGCATGTCAACAACGATTTGGCTAAGTTGCCTCCTAGCACTATGGGGCCCAGACCAAACCCCCCTTATCCATATCAAAGTGGTAACTTTCATGATCCTCAGCCATCGCATCCTGACTTCATAAGCCACCAACGAGTCGTTTGTCAATTATGTGATAAGGTCAGACACTCCGCGAAAGTCTGTCGGTCTCGCCCTAGACTCCTTGCTCGATCACAGTGGCCTCAAGCAAATTTCATGGCTACTCCAACTCCTACCCAACTTAATTGGATTGTGGACTCGGGCGCCTCTCATCACATCACCTCTGATCTTCAAAACTTGTCCATCCACAACAACTATGACGG
Organism: Musa schizocarpa; assembly: GCA_900464855.2. NCBI lineage: Eukaryota > Viridiplantae > Streptophyta > Magnoliopsida > Zingiberales > Musaceae > Musa > Musa schizocarpa. Next base: position 59,190 of record LS990916.1, read on the forward strand.
AAATGAAGATATCATCATCGGTGACGGTGAAAGAATTCCTATTACTCATTCTGGTTCCTCAACGCTTAGTTCACTTACCACAACTTTTACACTCGATGATGTTGTGTGTACACCTAACATTAAAAGAAACCTCATTTTCGTTTCTCAATTCTGTAAACAAAATAATACCTTAATTGAATTCTTTCCTAACTTTTTTCTTGTCAAGGATTTGAGCATGGGGCATCATTGGTTCAGGGCCAGAACAAAGACAACATTTATGAGTGGCCATCCGCTTCGCAAATTACCCTTCCTACTGCTCACTCTTCAATCGCAGCTCCGGTTGATGTATGGCATCGTCGTCTTGGTCATCCCTCCCCTTTTATCCAGCAAAAATTACTTTCTCATTATTCTCTTCCTACCTTAAAAATCAATAGCACTGTCACTCATTGCATTGCTTGTCTTTGCAATAAAAGTCATAAATTATCTTTTGGGACAACCTCCATTTCTTGCTCTAAACCATTTGAAATCATTTATACCGACGTGTGGGGCCCTGTCCTAATTCTTTCTTTTGACAAGTTTCGCTTTTATGTCATTTTTGTAGACTATTTTACTAAGTACACATGGTTATATCCTCTCCACCATAAGTTTGATGTTTCCACAGAGTTTACCAACTTTTGAAAGTTGGTCGAGAATTTTTTTCAATCTTCCATTAAAACAGTTTACTCTGATGGCGGAGGCGAATATCAAGCCCTCGCATCCTGTCTCTCTGCTTGTGGTATACAACACCTCAAGTCACCCCCACATATTCCCCAATTGGTTGGCTCTGTTGAACGCAAACATCATCATATCATTGAAACTGGTCTCTCCCTTCTATATCAAGCATTCATGCCACCACTTTTTTGGTCAGTAGCTTTTCAAACTGCAGTTTATCTCATTAATCGTATGCTCACTCCAGTCTTACAATACTAGTCACCATTTGAAAAATTATTCCACAAGCTTCCAAACCTTCATAAACTCAAAGTTTTTGGTTATTTATGTTATCCATGGCTCCGTCCTTATGTGTCACATAAGCTAACATCACGATCTAAGCGTTGTGGGCCATACTCCTCAATGTCTCGTGGTCAACAAGAGGTCGACATTTCATGTGGATGACATCTCGATATCGTGTGACCAACTAAGACCAACTATTATCATATTTTGGATTCGACATGCCACATCACTACGATCACAATTAAGTTCAAGAGCAACGTATAATTTATCCCATAACCATCATCATTCACGAGAGTAACAATCCTTAGAATCTACTATAAAAAAAGTGGATCCTTAGGTGCCTTCCCCACAAACATTAATACATACTCTAAGAATTCCATCCAAATCATCTGAATCCCAAACTAACTTCAACATTAAAGGGGCACTCGCCGAGAATACTCTCAACATGGTTTTATAGATTTGTTACCTCAAGAGTCGGACAAACCATGTCTTCACTCAAATTGAATGAGACTAACTTGGAAAAAAAATTAATTAGCTCTTACTCAATATCTAACTCGAACAATCAGAACTAATAACACGAAGTTGTAAGGACTCTTAGTCCCTCATAGCTAAAGGACAAATTTCTCCCTCTAGCCTTTCCTGCATATATTAAAATCATACAGCATTTTTTTAAAAGTCGAAGAGAATTCGACATTTGTCTTTTTTTCCTTTAATATTAAAATTTTATAATGATTGGTGGTCAAATCATCCGTACATTCGTGCACGCCGGCGAGGTGAATCTCTTATTACAACCTGCATAATGGCTACAAAACGCTTACGTGTTTACTCGTTAAACATTTTACAATCGATCTTGTTAATTGTTACTGCTCTAACATCATGCTCAGATGTAAGAGGGTTGAAGCCCATTTCGGAGCTCAACAAACCCCACATCCATGATATTAGCTATCTCCGAGCACAATCAAGAGACGAATGAGCATCTAACGTGGGACAAGATGGTGAAAGGCGAGACCCAGCTGGTGTCCGGGCTCCAATACCTTGCTGGTGATGACCATAAATGAGATGGACGCATCCGCTAGGTACGAGGCGGTGGTGTGGGAGAAGGAATGGATGAACTTCCGAAAGCTCGTCTCCTTCAATCTAGTAATCACCAGCTGAATGCCTTAGCAGTATGCATGGCGAATAAAGGAAGCTGAAAGTTTGATGTGTTGTCACTTATGTCAGCAGTATGTATGTGTGGCTAATAAGTCATCGACCTACGTTGGTGAGAGTCGATGCATTGTTCCCTCATTAATGTAGTGTAGTTTGTGGTCGAAAAAGTTTAGTAATTTGTTATCACACCGTCCATCTTATATTTCATTTGTTTTTCTATTTTTTTCATGATCATGATTTAGTAGCTCTTGTTTCACAATAGACACTTAATCCAAAAAAAAAAATTTATCATCAAGAAACGGACCAATTTATTTTATTTTATTTACCATGACAAACTTGAAATAAGTTATCTCCCTTCAAAATTAGGATATGTGAGTCGAGTTCTCTCTAAATAGCTGAATTGCAAAATGTCACAACACAGTACATCAAGCTTAGAGCTTCCTTTATTCGCCATGCATATTGCTGTGACATTTAGCTTGTGATTACCAGCTTGAAGGAGATGAGCTTTCGGAAGTTCTTCTCCTCCCACACCACCGGCGTCTCATACCTGGCGGGCGTGCCCATCTCATATTCGGCCACCAATAGCAGCTTGCATGTCATCTCGGCCACCACCTTGGCCAACGTCAGATGCTTCTTCGTCTCTTTGTTGTGCTACAGTAATATCATGGATGTGGGGGTCGTTGATGTCCAAGATGGGCTTCGACTGCTGAGCATGACGTTGGAGCAGTAACGACTAACAAGATCAAAAATAAAAAGATGAGCATGGGGGTCGTTGATGTCCAAGATGGGCTTCGACTGCAGAGCATGACGTTGGAGCAGTAACGATTAACAAGATAAAAAATAAAAAGATGAGCGTTGGAGTCATTGATGTCCAAGATGGGCTTCGACTACTAAGCATGACGTTGGAGCAATAACGACTAACAAGATCAAAAATAAAAAGATGAGCGTTGGAGTCATTGATGTCCAAGATGGGCTTCGAGCTGATCATGACGTTGGAGCAGTAACGACTAACAAGATCAAAAATAAAAAGATGAGCGTGGGGGTCGTTGATGTCCAAGATGATTTTCGACTCCTGAGCATGACGTTGGAGCAGTAACGATTAACAAGATAAAAAATAAAAAGATGAGCGTTGGAGTCATTGATGTCCAAGATGGGCTTCGACTGCTGATCATGATGTTGGAGCAGTAACGACTAACAAGATCAAAAATAAAAAGATGAGCGTGGGGGTCGTTGATGTCCAAGATGGGCTTCGACTGCTGAGCGTGACATTGGAGCAGTAACGTTTAACAAGATAAAAAATAAAAAGATGAGCGTCTCGAGCCATTGTGATGGTTGTAATGAATGTCTTGTCAAAGAAGAAACACATAATTTGAAGCTTTCCACTTGGAAATTTCAACACCTACTTACTATATAATATATATATGACATGACAGATCACACACTATGGTGTGACGAAACAGAAGGAGAAATTAGCTCAGATCGGGACGAAGGATCAGGTCGAATAAAGACGTGTGTAGAACTTGTACTGTCTTGTTCTTAAAAATTAATTTATATTTATTAATTAAAAACAATATTTTTGATAATAAAAAAATAAAATAATGTATATCTAATATAATAATAGCTCTATCAATTAGATAGAGGGTGACATCGTAAATATTCATTGTAGTAATTTTTGATCCATTTCTCATCTTAAAATTAATCTCGTCTTTCGTCAATCTAAGATCTTGTTAGAACTTACAACCAATTACAAATGTGATAAGCATTATCAATATCTAATACCCATATATTATCATAAGAATCTAACAAATGAAGACTTATTATGTACCTAAAGCTTCTCTAAGCTTCTATTTCACCTTTTCTGTAAGATACTCATTGTAGTTCATCTTTCAATACTTATCTTTGCCGTAGTGGAAGCACTGGCTTTTGTTTTTTATCGGGTCCTTTGCAATCTTTGCTTTATCCGGTTTACTCTTACTTATGCTCTTCTTAAGGGATTTCTCGGCCTTCCTTTTCTTTTTTATCAAACATGGAGGTGATTGGATTTAGGTCAAACTATATTAGCACATGACCTTATATCTACTATTTTCTTTACTTCCCGCTCCGTTGCCTATCTGAACTCCCTTCTTGACCCGAACTCAACTTACCTTGCCAACCTCTCCTCTAGCAATTAGAACTATGACTACAGCCAAGCAACTACTAGAAAAGGATAATAAGATAATTAATAGCCTAAAGGGAATGCTATTATGACCAAGTCGACACTAAGAGGGGGGGAGGGAAGGGTGAATTAGTGCTGTCATAAAATCATATCGATTTTAAACTTCATACGATGAAAATCGATCGAAATGATGTTAACTTGAAAATACCTTCATAAGCATAGTGGAAGTAAGAAAATAAAGCATTTTGTAATGAAAATAAAGAGTTTAAAGTAAATGCAAACTAAGTTTTATAGTGGTTCGGTCGTCGTGACCTATATCCACTTATGATTCCTCTTTACTTAAGGTTATTGACTTACACTATCGATCTTTCTTCAATGGGCGAAGATCAACTACCCTTTTATACTCTTCTCATTTTTGCAGGCTCAGAAGAAAACCTTTACACATCTCTTTTAGACCTCATTTCTCCCTTAGAAACATTTTAACTCTAAGAGGAAGAGACTCACTAATCTAGAGAGATTATAACTTTTACTCAAGTATTCTTTCTCTCTCTTTTGCTCAGATTTATGCTTTATCATGCAAAAATAGCTAGGGTATATATAGACCTCAAATTGCTTCAAAATTTGAGCAAAAAAAGTCTTATCTCGGGTTTCTCGGGTCTTGACAGTACCATCGCCTGTGCTATGCAATACTACTACCTACAACGCTAACACTAGGCGATATCATTACCCAGTCTGGTGGTACCACTACCTGACATAGTCTGGAAGATTGTGTTTAGGTGGTACCACCATCCAGACAAACGGTATCACCGCTTAACACTAGGTGTTACTACCGCCTAGTTTGGTGGTACTATCACCTAATACAATCTCGGAGATTGTGTCTTGGAGACTAAGCCTTTAGCAGTGCTATCGCCTGGACCGGCAGTTTCACCACTTGACCCAACTTTTGGGTCACTGAATGAGCCATTCTCTTGGCCCCTAATTGCGTTAGCTTAATTATATTCTAAACCAACTTAATTACAACTAAATCTACTTCGATCTAGTCAATTATTACAAAATATTAATCACATGTTGTCTGGCATGTCATTGGTTTATCGACGCTTCATCCAATTCTTCGGCATATCATCCTCTTTTATAGCCTTTTGCCTAATCAGCATGTTGACCTCCACAACTCATATCTCCTTAGTGCAATGTCCGCTCTTCTAGGCCTGATGCACAAACTCATGGCACGAAGTCTCTGGCCAACAAGACGGTCGATCTTTCGGCTCAACTTCCAATCTTTTAACATGTTCTATTCTAGCTCAGCATTGATTCTTCCTGTTTTAATTATCTCTTTATGATCGAAGCTAATCCTGTGTCACTAAAAACGCAGATTAGATCATAACATTATCAATTGATTTTATCATCAAAATTTGATATTTAACTATCTCTCTATTTTTAATGATGACAACCAATTGATGACAGAGTTAACCTTAACTCTCCCTATCAATATGTCATATTGATAGAACTTTTAAATTCAAAAAATCATGCAATGTTTCAAAATATAAAATCATCATTACATGCTTGATTCTAAATCATCATTCATAATTTCAAAATATTATCATACCATACATGATCATCATACTTTCTCCCCCTTTGTCATCAATAAAAAGAAGAAGTGCAACTATCAAGTTTTAGAGATATGAAAGCTTAGCTATTTATTAAACTTTTCATCACTTTAGAATATGTAAGCTAGTGAGTTCTTTTCTTTTCTTTTGAGAAGTGCAAGCTAGTAATTTTTTCTCCCTTTGCAATGTTAGAGCTAGTAATTTTTTGAGAATCTTTTTATGATGTGCAAGCTCGCAAGACTTTCTCCTTTGAGATGTGTAAGCTTACAAGTTTTACTTTACTTTGCAAGCTAGCAATTTATTTTTCTTGAGATAGCAAGATAGCAATTTTCTCTCCCCTTTTGTTATTGTCAAAAGGAAATAAATGATACAATAATGCAAAATATTTCAATCATTACAAGGCATATTTTCTATAAATACAAAGGAATCATATCATAAAGATATAATATCAAAGATATAATACCAAAAGACATGATTTATTTTATTTTGACAAATCTTTCTTTTAGTAAATAATAAAAAAAAACCTTAGGAGATCAAAGATCTTGATTCATGAAAAATCTCTATTGAATATCGAGAATTCAATATCATGATATAGATAAAGATATTCTTATAGCAAAAAGAGTTATGAGAGAATACATAAAGAATCTCGATTGATGTATAATATATTTCAATTCATTATGAATCATAAAAAATTATAATTTTAAAAAATTATAATTCATTTGAAAAATTCTCCACTTTAGTAAACGACAAGAAGAAAAGAGAACTTAGTTCATGCATAAGAAATAATGAAGAAATCATGATTCATGTGTCAAAACGGTTACCGATTCATGCATTTGAATAAATATATATATTTTTAAAATTATCATTATTTCAACTCATTCAATTTGTTAAATCATCAAAATCACTTTTAAAAAATTATAGATTTATCAATCTCTTATTGAAAAATGGATAAGATAAAGAATGAGAAATTTTCAAAATGCATTCCCTTTTAGTTGTTTCAATTTAAGAGATTTGATTTCATACAAGTATGTCTAAATTTTTTACACCAAACTAAAACAGGCATCATAGTTTAAAATCGAAAGACCAAATATTCTTTGATTTTAAACTATGATTCCCCCCTTAATCAAACTCCTGATGAAAACACTAAGGAAGTTAATTCCAGCGACATGGAGCGACGGTGCTTCCTGCATCCATGCTACAAGAAGAAAGCACATGATAAAGCAAAAGTTGTAACAAACAACAGAAATGCTACGAAATAAATCAATCGCAAAGGAGGTTACTCCCATCGTTGACGGGTCAGATGATTTATTTAGCTTCGACGAACGCGGTGTGGAACGAAAAAAAGCCGCAGAACTCGGCTTGGTCGAGGGAGCCCGCGTCGCCCCTCATATCGTCGAAGAGCGGGGCAACCCGCTGTGCGAGGTCGCAGCACTTCCTCCTTAACGCTCGACAGCCCTCGGGCAGGGAGGACACCTCGGCCACTGTAAATTAATTATTACAAATTATAATTTTTTTCTTTCTTAAAATAAATTAATTATCACAAATAATATATTTATTTTATTTAAATTATTAACTTTCTTATTTAGTATGATTAAGAAAATAATCAAAATTTACTCTTTACTGTTTACACTGTTTTTTTTCTTTTTTAGTCGACTACATGAAACTAGCCTTAAAATATTAATGGGATCGAAAACAAATCATGTTGATATTGAATTGGTCTAACAATTAATCATCAAGTGAATAGGATTTTGGGATAATGTGTAGGATTAGATCATTACCCAATCCATACCACATGGGCGCTTAGTATAGGGATTTTGCTTAGACCCCATGTTGCATGATTGTTCAAGATGAGCAAATTATATCTTAGTTGCTGGATAAAGTATTTTGTTGAGTTATGCTTGTGGGATGCGAAATTGGGATAATGCAGTATGTATGTGTGGCTAATAAGTCATCGACCTACGTTGGTGAGAGTCGATGCATTGTTCCCTCATTAATGTAGTGTAGTTTGTGGTCGAAAAAGTTTAGTAATTTGTTATCACACCGTCCATCTTATATTTCATTTGTTTTTCTATTTTTTTCATGATCATGATTTAGTAGCTCTTGTTTCACAATAGACACTTAATCCAAAAAAAAAAATTTATCATCAAGAAACGGACCAATTTATTTTATTTTATTTACCATGACAAACTTGAAATAAGTTATCTCCCTTCAAAATTAGGATATGTGAGTCGAGTTCTCTCTAAATAGCTGAATTGCAAAATGTCACAACACAGTACATCAAGCTTAGAGCTTCCTTTATTCGCCATGCATATTGCTGTGACATTTAGCTTGTGATTACCAGCTTGAAGGAGATGAGCTTTCGGAAGTTCTTCTCCTCCCACACCACCGAAGTCTCATACCTGGCGGGCGTGCCCATCTCATATTCGGCCACCAATAGCAGCTTGCATGTCATCTCGGCCACCACCTTGGCCAACGTCAGATGCTTCTTCGTCTCTTTGTTGTGCTACAGTAATATCATGGATGTGGGGGTCGTTGATGTCCAAGATGGTTTTCGACTCCTGAGCATGACGTTGGAGCAATAACGATTAACAAGATCAAAAATAAAAAGATGAGCGTTGGAGTCATTGATGTCCAAGATGGGCTTCGACTGCTGAGCATGACGTTGGAGCAGTAACAACTAACAAGATCAAAAATAAAAAGATAAGCGTGGGGGTCGTTGATGTCCAAGATGGGCTTCGACTGCTGAGCATGACGTTGGAGCAGTAACGATTAACAAGATAAAAAATAAAAAGATGAGCGTTGGAGTCATTGATGTCCAAGATGGGCTTCGACTACTGAGCATGACGTTGGAGCAGTAACGACTAACAAGATCAAAAATAAAAAGATGAGCGTGGGGGTCATTGATGTCCAAGATGGGCTTTGACTGCTGAGCATGACGTTGGAGCAGTAACGATTAACAAGATCAAAAATAAAAAGATGAGCGTCTCGAGCCATTGTGACGGTTGTAATGAATGTCTTGTCAAAGAAGAAATGCATAATTTGAAGCTTTCCACTTGGAAGTTTCAACACCTACTTACTATATAATATATATATGACATGAAAGATCACACACTATGGTGTGACGAAACAGAAGGAGAAATTAGCTCAGATCAAGAAGAAGGATCAGGTCGAATAAAGACGTGTGTAGAACTTGTACTGTCTTATTCCTAAAAATTAATTTATATCTATTAATTAAAAATAATATTTTTGATAATAAAATAACGTACATCTAATAATAATAATAATAGATGTAGGGTAACCTCGTCAATAGTCATTGTAGTAACTTTTGCTCAATTTCTCATCTTAAGGTCCATCTCATCTTTCGTCAATCTCCAAGGTCTTGTTAGAACTTGCAACGAATTACAAATGTGATAAGTATTATCGGTATCCAATACCTATATATTATCATAAGAATCTAACAAATGAAGACTGATCATGAATATACCTAAAGCTTCTCTAAGCTTCTATTTCACCTTTTCTGTAAGATATTCATTGTAGTTCATCTTCCAATACTTGTCTTTGCCGTAGTGGAAGCACTGGCTTTTGTTTTTTATCTGGTCCTTTGCAATCTTTGCTTTATCCGGTTTACTCTTACTTATGCTCTTCTTAAGGGATTTCTCGGTCTTCCTTTTCTTTTTTTTCAAACATGGAGGTGATTGGATTTAGGTCAAACTATGTTAGCACATGACCTTATATCTACTATTTTCTTTACTTCCCGCTCCGTTGCCTATCTGAACTCCCTTCTTGACCCGAACTCAACTTACCTTGCCAACCTCTCCTCTAGCAATTAGAACTATGACTACAGCCAAGCAACTACTAGAAAAGGATACTAATATCTACTAATATATAATAAGATAATTAATAGCCTAAAGGGAATGCTATTATGACCAAGTCGACACTAAGAGGGGGGGGGGAGGGAAGGGTGAATTAGTACTGTCATAAAATCATATCGATTTTAAACTTCATACGATGAAAATCGATCGAAAGAATGTTAACTTGAAAATACCTTTATAAGCATAGTGGAAGTAAGAAAATAAAGCATTTTGCAATGAAAATAAAGAGTTTAAAGTAAATGCAAACTAAGTTTTATAGCGGTTCGGTCATCGTGACCTATATCCACTTATGATTCCTCTTTACTTAAGGTTATCGACTTACACTACCGATCTTTCTTCAATGGGCGAAGATCAACTACCCTTTTATACTCTTCTCATTTTTGCAGGCTCAGAAGAAAACCTTTACACACCTCTTTTAGACCTCATTTCTCCCTTAGAAACATTTTAACTCTAAGAGGAAGAGACTCACTAATCTAGAGAGATTATAACTTTTACTCAAGTATTCTTTCTCCCTCTTTTGCTCAGATTCATGCTTTATCATGCAAGAATAGCTGGGGTATATATAGACCTCAAATTGCTTCAAAATTTGAGCAAAAAAAGTCTCATTGGAAGTAAGAATTCATGAGTTTATGTTATATCAAGTTCACTTCATACTCTTGCTCCATTACTTAATGATGTTTGATACACTCAATCACTTCATGGATTTCATTGATAAATGCATCTCTCGGATTTATCTCTTATGAATTTTTATTAAGAAATAGATTTGATGTGATGCTCCTCTCATTATGAAGGTTTATTCATAAAATTTCTTTTATCCTTCATATGATGATTCTTTCACATGAATTCTTTCTTAATGAAGGAAGATTTTTATGAATTTAGTGAAGAATTCTTTCACATGACTTAAACAACGCCAAGATCAAATCTTAACTAAGTTGCAGTAAATTCATCAATAGTTTAATACTTTGTTTAGACATTTGAACTTTCCACCACTTAAATAAGCTATGTATGTATTTGAGGAGAACTGGACACAATTCCTCTTTATTATGTTGTAATCATATATTGTTTACCTTAATGCTGTAAACTTAAAATGCTACTTACTTTGATAGTAAAATTCTGCGCTAACTACCTTGATGGTTAAATTCTGAGCTTACTTTAATGAATATATCACTCTAGGAATTAGACTTGATATATCTATTGAATGGATAAATTCTTTGATACATTTAACTGTTGGTATCTATGACTTGATATATTATGATCATTTACGGAGTTAGGAATGTTAATTTGTCCGAATGCATGAGTTGTTGTATTTTTTTTTCGAACTATCTTCTTGAATGGAGCTTTCATAAGTTTATGTCATATCAAGTTCACTTCATACTCTTGCTCCATTACTTAATGATGTTTGATACACTCAATCACTTCATGGATTTCATTGACAAATGCATCTCTCGGATTTATCTCTTGTGAATTTTTATTAAGAAATAGATTTGATGTGATGCTCCTCTCATTATGAAGGTTTATTCATAAAATTTCTTTTATCCTTCATATGATGATTCTTTCACATGAATTCTTTCTTAATGAAGGAAGAATTTTTTTGAATTTAGTGAGGATTTGATTTCACATGAATATCTTGATCATTATGAAAATTGAAGAATGATTTAATGAAACTCTGTTATCATTTTTGACTTGATTCAAATCATTTCACAAAGATGGTTTTTAATAAATTTCCTCCTTACTTTCCTTCTTCATGCAAAGTTTTGATAATAAAAAAGGGGGGAGAAGTTGAAGGAAGCTATCTCTTTAATATTTATAACTTTTAATGTGAGAACTTTTGAATGATACCATGAATGCTTGAAATATGATTGGTATATAAATTGAAATGTGACATGAATTTTTACCACATTTGCATTGTTAAATCGTTCTCCTTTTTATTGATAACAAAGGGGAAGAAATAATACTAAAATATGATAAATTGATGACAAATATATGCAATGTATTTCATCATATATACTTAAAGTGTTTGCTTGATAAATTTTCTTTATTATGATAAGATATATAGAGCTTAACTTGCTATTTTACAATTGATATCTTACCATAGAATGATGAATTACTATCTTTGTCATCTTTCATATTTGAAATATCATACTTGAAAATAAATGTCACGCCTTGACATCATTTTGAGAATGTTAGATCATGATAGGAATCATGATGTGTTATTGATAAGTTTAAATGAACTTAACTTTTTAATTTGTTTTTTGAATTCAAAGGCCTTGAATTCAAGAATAACTTTTCTCAAGTATGACATATAGATAGGGGGTGTTAAGGTTAACTCCGTCATCAATTGATTGTCATCATAAAAAAGGGAGAGATTGTTGAATCTCGGATTTTGATAATAAAGTCAATTATAATTTGTTTGATCTAATCTATATGTTAAGAAAAGTGTGCAGGATTAACTACGATGGCAGTAAGACATAAAGCAGATGTTGTGCCGGAGTCAAGATCGAGATCTCATTTGGAGTTTGAGAGTTCGACAGAAGTCCAAACGTTCATCGGAAGTTCTGCGGGAACCAACCGAGAAGTCTAAGAGCTTGCTATAGAAGATCATCGGAACTTGCCAAGAAGATCGTTGCAAAGTCCAGGAGCTTGCCGGGAGTCCATCGGAGCATTGCCGAGAGTTTGTCGGATGTTTGCCGGAAGTTTGTCGGAAGCTCGCTAGAAGAACAATTGACACATCGGAACAATAAGTGTAGTAAACATGTCTTAATTATCGTAGTTAGAGCATAAATTAAGTTAGGATTGAGAGGTAATCCCACTAACTTAATTAGGGGCCAATTGGGCCCTTAACAGGGCTGAATTGGGCCGAATTGAGCACCCAATTCAGCCCTTGAATTCTTGGCCGATGGTGGCACTGCTAGGGCCAACGGTGGCACCGCCTAGAAAGCAATGCCTTAAGAAATCTGGGCGGTGGTACCATCGGCAGTTCTTACTGCCGGCGGTGGTACCACCCTTATGAGGCAGTGGTACCGCCTGAGCTCGGTCTCCGAGCTTTGTCAAGCAGTGGTACCGCCCAAACTGAGTGATAGTACCACCCAGATTAAGCGGTAGTATCGCCCAGTAATGGCAGTGGTACAGCCAGGACCTCAGAAATCTGGGATTAGACACTTTTTAGCTCTATTTTTGAAGCCATTGGGGCCCATAAAAACCCCACCCTTTTCTACATGAAAGGGCACGAAAGCATTGAGATATTCTTGAGTTGTTGGGGTGTAAAAGTGTTGTAAGCAAGTGCTAGAGTTCTTCTCCTCCCTTTCTAAGTTTTGAGATCATTAAAGATAGGTGTGAGACTTGTAAGGGTTCTCTCTTAAACCCGTGAAAAGGAGAAAGCGCTGTAAAAGGTGGTTGATCTTCACCTATTGAAGGAAGGCCTTTAGTGGACACCGGAGATCTTGTCGGAGGAGGAATCCGAAAGTGGATCTAGGTCACATTGACCAAACCACTCTAAATTCTAGTTTGCTTTTCATTAGTGCAATTAACTTTAACTAAAAATCATTTCATACTTCTCCTCCTCATCTTGCTTATGCTCTCATACATTTCAAGTTGCTATCCTTCTGATTCAGTTTTCATCGAACGTATGGAATATTTTATACAAAAATTGAAGAATTTTCTGCTGCACTAATTCACCCCTTCTCTTAGTGTCGTTCTTGATTCTAACACAAGCAAGCTAAGAGGAATGTATAACACATAAAGGTTGGGATGGCTGAGTTCGAGCTACGGCTCAATGTTGACAACTATACTTGATAGTGCTCAAGGCAAGCAAGGCGCTTGGTAAAGGATGAGACCATACAAGGCTGAATGGGTTGTTCAGCGACCGAAAGAGTTATGCAAAGCTCACAGAGGTGAGGGGAATTGCTAACTCGAAGAATTTGATACTCATGCAAGGGCTTATATGCGGACGATGGAATGTTCATGGTCATCCCAAGGTGATCAAAACTCGACGCCATAGAGCATTGGAACTTTCTCTTCAGCATGAGAAGGATACGTTCGTAGGAGGTTGAAGTGTACAGCAAGTTCAGCATATTGCTAGGCCTTGAGTAATGCAGCGGGAGCTGTATTGACGTGGAGTCACAATCTAGAAAGTTCGTTTGCAAGAGGCAAAATAATACACAGTCTGTTTAGTAAATCGAAGTAGTCCAAAGTGATGGTGGTCTCTGAAACTTTCAGAGAGAAAGAAGTACAGAGAGATATTGCTCCAACAGGACAGATATTTAGGAGGGATAGATCCCGGTTCTCTAGAGAGAGAATCATGTGCAACAGACCGCACATGTTGAGGAGGAGGAGTACCTAAAAAAAAATAACTCCACAAAGCTCAATAGACCGAGCGAGCGATAAGGAGTCATCACATGAGCTCGCTTGAGAGAATGCATTGGTGGATGCATTGGGAGATCAAGTGGGGGAGCGACCCAAAGCAATACAAATGAAGGCACAATTGGAGTCGATATGGAAATCAGACTCAAGGGAGGGCTGACCCTTAGAATAGTGGGCGTGAGGGCCGCCATCAACTCAATGCAAAACGAGGAGCGAAGCAACCTGGGTATAACTTGGCGAAGTACCCAAGCCGCATGAAGGGAGTCAGCATAGAAGATGGAACATGGAGTGGAGGCACAGAGCTTTCCTTGGACAGAGGTGAAGGACATAAACTCTTACAGAGGCAAGAGCAGGATCATGTTATTCCATGGGTTCTTCATTCTGATAGAATGGACTTATCTTGCATAGTGCCAAAGACGAAGGGAGTTTCTGGGCACATGCACCTTATCTCGGGGAAGCATTTGATGGGGAAACTAAGGCGACTCAACTTGCGAAGGCGAAGTTGGGTTCAGAAGGCCTTGGCATGGGGCAAGAGGATGCAGAGGCGAGTAATCTTGAAGAATATGCCACAGTATTGCCATTCAAGTTGCCATGAAGGAAGCAGTGCGAAACGGAGATGATATTGGTAGGGGTAGAAGCCCAGGATCCAAACAATGGTGCACCATTTTTAGCGAAGTCGGTGGACTTCGGGAGCTACTAGGCGATGGACTATCCTAGAGTGGTGCTTCATCTAGGTGTGACCTAAGAGCGGGTGGATAAAGGTCAATTGCCAAAGAAGCGAACAAAATCGAAGGTGGAAGAGACCCTGCGATGTATTGACAAAGGCCACACATGAAGGGATCACAATTCGAATTCATTCTAAAAGGATCAAAATGCAATGGAGATGTCACTGAGAGGCGACATGGTGCAGCGGATCATGATGGAACAGTTTATGGTAATGCGATACACACGACATAGTCCCTTGAGGGACTAGATCATACGGAGGTATGATCGGGAGCTATTGGGAGCTCCACTTCGGTGAACAACACGATGGCAAGAAGGACTATAGATTCAAGGAGTGAAAGTCATGGTACCGCGGAGGCGGGTCTTCCGTGCGTGCATCAAATTTTGCTTTGGATGAAAGCCTTGGTTATCAGCATATGGGGGCTATGTACCACTGAGGGAAAAGTTCGAATGCAAGTACCAGTGAGTCCCCTGGGAGGGACTTGATCATAAAGAGGTATGATCAAAGCAGTTGGAGAGTTGGACAGCTCCAGAGCCCATATTCGCTTAAGGGAGCTCGGCAAGTCAAGGGACAAGGTCGAGTAAGCGAACGTTGCTACCAAGGAAACTAAGGAGAATAGAATCGGTGCAAACCCTATAACATGATGGCAGAGGCCATGCATGGGAGTTGTAAGTTTGTCTTTTCATAAACTAAGGAAAATTGCTTGGAGAACACAGAGGTGTTGAAGCAAGGGGTCGAAAGGGGCGAGAAAGAGACAACGAGTCCAGAGGGACTTAGCTACCCAAAATCAAGCATAAGTTAGAATGGAGGTAGACTTGGAGAAGTGCCACAGATACATATCTACTGATCGTCAAGAAAAGAGATACAGATGCGAGGCATCGAATAGTAGGGCTATGGGCATGGCAGTGCTATTGTACTATAGAGGCGGGACTTTCGTTAAAGTCATTGATCCCTTACTCTCATGAAGGGAGAGCGCTTGGTCATGAAAGGGGCTTAAGAGGTAGAGCATATAGAGGCAAACTCTAAGTACCGAGATAAGACTGAAGGGTAGAAGTCAAGGAACTTCGTAAGACCAGTGTCAATGAGCTTCTCATCAAGATAGCCGATAGTGAAGGACTTCGGGTCGTGCAAGAGTGCATGACCAAGGAACGAAGCAAGCAGTATGCGGTGCTATACCTTTGCTACTCAATGGAGTAGGCGACAAGGTTGATGGAGAAGACGGTACAATCCCAGAGGTGACCAAAACGATTAGAGAATTACTCCAAGTTGGGGTGAAAACTTCCTACATTCTAGAAGTTCGATGGCATTGAGAAGGTGAATCACAATAGCTAACTCAACGCAAGGAGTGCAAACACTTCAAATGCTTCAGAAGTGTGAGCAAAGAGTAGGCGAAGGCTGGTAACCAGCTCGATGCATAGAATATAACCCTCGAGGAGGCGGGCGAAGTCAAGTAACCTTTGCCTTCTCAACTCTTAAGAGAATGGGTAAAACCGAGTACCCCAATTCTCTTATCTATCCAGCAAAGGAGCTCTACATAGGTTTAAAGACCCTTCAAAGATAATGGAAGATAATAGTTATCAAATCCTCACCACTGGTGATGAATGCTACTAAGAGTAGATTATCCGCTTCATTTCCCAACAGAATGTAAATCAAAAGTGAAAGTGATGCGAATCTACTTGGAAGTGACAATTAAGCGAAAGAAGAGTCAATGAGTAAATTTTGTGGAGGAAGGATCCAAAACTTTAAAAAGTTTGTGAGGCGATGCTCGTTAAAGCTCCAATAAGCATCCATCCAATTCAAGCAGCCTGAGGCATTTGAGAGACTGGTGCAAAGTAAGGATAGTCTTTTTCTTCATCTAAAGGATTCGCAGGAACCAACAGGGATCAACACAACTCAACCAACCCCACATTAGAGTCAGAGTCATTGGCGAGTTGAAGCAACATAGTGGATCAAAAGTTTGACTACTCAACAACAGTAACGGAGAGCAGTTGGGAGCCAAGAGGCGCATTGCAGTTGGAGTAGAAGATTGAAGACTTAGTGAAGGCGAAGAGTTGTAGTGTCAGCAAAGGCTTCGACGAGGATGTCAAAGGAATGAGTGGGGGAAAATGTTACGGACAAACTTCTAAACATGATGTTTGATATAATGCTTATATATGTCCATATCTTTTAGGTTGTTCATGCTTTGAACGGCATGTAGAGAGACGATCGAAGGCTTGATAACCCCATTAGTTGAGTTTGGTGGTAATTTTAGGCTTATAAATAAATGTTGTATCATGTAGACACTTGTAAGAGATATTCGGTCTGTAGTGGACCATTTTGACCCTTTGTTGTGCAACCGTTTAGAGCTTGTAAAGTATATTTGTAATTTGCATTGTTATTTTCGGAGATGTTTGCTTGGATCCCGAGTGAGGTCCTTTCTCTAACCCGTTTTCTCTTTGATACATCTTAAGGGACCATGGGAGGTTTGGGGAGACTAACTTTTATGGACGGACACGCAAGGGTGCCACACGACCTAGGCAAAATCAGCTAGGTCCGTGAAAGAACGATAACTCAGTCATGTTCTTATTTCCCAAATTTAACACGAGAGAGGCGATGATGTAAGAAAGGTTGCGTACATTACTTCCATTTTAATTATTTGATTTACGTGCCATCATATATAAAAGAGAAATATGACAAATTTTTGAAAAAAAAAAAAAACAAATCAGGGTTCGGATAAAAAAATTGCAACCGATGCTGCTAGAGAACTTGGTTTAGATAATAGTTATGAGGCATGGAAGAATAGTTCTTCCATAAAAAAAAATTACTATTCTGCCAATAAAAAGAATAGTTATGAGGATCATGTTTTTCCTTTCCTAATTTGGCTTGCATGTGTTGTTGTTTTTGTTGGTGCTACTGTTGTAAGTGTAATTTGCAAATAAGCTAAACCCTTTCCCACGGATACTCATAACAATTCATACCAGCCAGTATGACATGTACCAAAAGTGGTACAGCCCATCCTGAATTAAACGGTGGGTACGTCGACTGCTCCAAATCGGTATGGGTTGGTGTGAATTCGATAAGAGTTGATAGAGAACCAATACCTTATATGAGCTAGTAGCCATAGATCTGGCCAATAACTCTATTGGGAGCTTGTCCACAGTTTGGTCCACCAACAAGACATAACGCATAATGGTTTTCTTGAGGCCACTGATAATATTTTTTTAGACAAGTACCATAAATTTTATGTTACTATTCAAAACCAATTTTTTGCCTGACTCATTTAAGTAAACAACTATTATTATTTTTATTAGACATTATGCCCATGTTACATTTTCATAGATGATACATATTTAATCCATGATACTTACTTATCATGGATAACAATTTTTTTTTTGACAGTTAACACAAATACATTGTTAATCAAGACCATCAAAGAAAGACCAAAAGTTTGTTTACTGGACACACTTTGCAAAACCAAGTTGTACTGTTCCAAAGAAAAGAAAAAAAGAAACTGATATGTCACAATATGATATCCTAGAAACAATGACAAAAAAATAGACGATGGTGAAAATGTAATTCCTGGAAACAAATAGAAAATAGAAATCCTTACCAAAGATCCCGAGCTAATTGTCAAATCCAACGTTTCCACCAAGTTTTTCCATGCTAATTCTCAGATTATAAAGTTCCACACAACATTCTTCCCTCTCCTTCGGCTACAATTGCTTTCTTTCTCTAGTTTATCCTGTATTAAACCATTCGAGAAAAGAAGAAGAGAGCAAGGATCACAATATGATGATCAGCTACACCATCTAACGTTCATGATTACATAATAAATTTTATCAGCAGAAAACAGAGAATATGTTCATGCTTCATACTTAACAAGAAATTCGCCCGGTTAGAAAATAAGATTTCCCCAACTATATGAGAAAATCTCTTTACTCTTGAGTAAAATCCTTTATTCTGTTGAGAAAAATCCTCTCTCCTAATTTGTATAAATAAGAGAGGAACATGTTAATGTATTCAAGCTAAAGTTATTTCAATAAAACCTACACTCGCACTGCCCCACCTTTCCTCCTTTGCTGTAGCCTTCCTTTTTATTGTAGCATCGTTGCAGCTTCCTCCTCTTTTGCAGCTTCCTCCTCTGTTGTACCTCTATTGCAACTTTCTTCCTCCTCTGCTATGGTATCGCTGTAACTTTTTCCTCTACTGCAACTTCCTCCTCTACTGCAGTTTATTCCTCTACTATAGCATTGTTATAACTTTTTCTATTACTGCAGCTTTCTCCTCTACTACAGCCGTCGCAACCGCAACAACAGCAACAGTAGTAGCGATCTGCTCTTTCCTATTTACGAAACCTCTGGCTCATAAATTATTATTTACGTTGATCCAAGATTGGTATCCTTAACAGAGCACCATCTTGCGGGGCATAGAAGATAAGATTTTTCTAACTATATGAGAAAATTTCTCTACTCTGTCGAGGAAAATCCTCTATTCTGTTGAGGAAAATCCTCTCTCCTAATTTGTATAAATAGGATTTCAATAAAGCTTCTTCACTTTTTCTTCAATAAAGCTTCTTATTTTTTATTCTTTTCATTAATAACTATTATCTAAACCAAGTTCTCTAGAAGAACTATTAGATAAAAAACCGAGAATGAAACATCTGTTCATTACTTAAGGAAAAGGGTGAACTAGTGGTGGATGGGGGATGACAGGGATCGGAGGGAGGAGAATCCTTTTGGTGTTGGGACTGACTGGGAGCAGCATGTGATTGAACGTGGAGCTCCTATGTATAGAATTATTCGCAAAAAGGTTTGATCGCTTGCAAAGGTACCAATCTCAAAAAGTATGGAGCATTAAAGATGAAAAAAAAATTATGGATGTATTTGCATAATCAGAAGGATTTTCACCTCTTAGACCACATGATCGTTGGATTTCTTTATTGCATAGGAGTGTATCAACTAATGTTGCATCTTATTTATATCCACACTTCCAAAAGATAAAGATAGTAAAATTTATTAATGAGATACTTGAAGCAAGGGTCATAAGTTAGTATTAGTCCATACTCCTCTCCAATCTTGTAAGGAAGAAGAATGATTCTTAACGAATATGCATATTATCAAGCACTCAATAATATTACAATGAAAGACTAGTATCCTATTCTAGTGATGGATAAGTTATTTGATGAATTAAGATATGCATCCTAAATTGGATTTACGATCTAGCTATCATCAAATTCGTGTACATAAAGATAACATTCAAAAAACTGTTTTTAGAACGCATGATGGTCACTATAAATTTTGAGTAATACCTTTTGGGTTAACTAATACACCATCTACTTTTCAGAGTTTAATGAATGATTTCTTTAAGTTCATCTTCCTAAGTTTGTTTTGATTTTCTTTAATAATATTTTGATATATAGTCTATATTCAAAAAGTTATTTATTATATTTACGAGGTGTATTTACTCTTCTTTGTGAGCATTGTCTTTTTGTCAAGAAATTAAAATATAACTTTGCACTATCATAGGTGGAGTATCTTAGCTATGTTGTTTCTCAATAGGGTATTGTAGTTGTGATAGTCATAGGTGCCCTACAAGCCAATCACATGAGTGATGACACGTGTGACTTGACACGTAGTCTTTTTGTTTATTTTATTTTAATATTTTATCATTTTATATTGATTATTGTATATATATATATATATATATATATATATATATATATATATATATATATATATATATATATATATATATATATATATATATATATATATGTTACTCAAGAGGGACATCGAGATAACCGGACAAACTGGTGTACTGTACACTTGTCCATATGATGGATGCAACTGGTCTCATAACTACTCGTATGGAGATACTAGGGATACAGTATCGATGCTCATTAGGGAATGAGTTCACTGATTGATCCGCTTATAGAATGCTAGATGGTTGATGATACCTTATTGTCATATAGTGATTTCGTAATTCCAATGGTGTACCTGGTCCTCAGACTTGAGACACCAAGGATATTCTGTATGAGTGCTCCACTCTTTGATACCCGACTTATAGGTTTGGATATTCCAGATGTTGAATCTCGGATTTTGATGATGAAACCAATTGATAGTGTTTATAATTTAATCTGTATTTTGAGTGATGCAGGACTAACTTCGATCAAGGAGAGGCAAATTGATTAAAGTAGGAGGAATCGGACGTTGGGCCAGAGGGAACTTGTTAGAAGATTGGACGTTGAGCCGGAGGATCGGTCGACATATCGGCAGAAGGCTTCGGGCTGAGAATTCGGGCATCGGGCCTAGAAGAGTAGACATTGCACTAAGGAGATCGAAGTTACAGAGTCAACATGCCAATTTGGCAAAGGCCACAAAAGAGGACGATGTGCCGAAGTATCGGACGAAGCACCGGATGAACCAATGACATGTTGGACAACAATGATTCGCTTGTAATCGATTATATCTAGATTGAGTTAGTTTAGAGTCTAATTGAGTCAGTTTAGAATGTAATTAAGCCAACTCAATTAAGGGCCAATTGGGCCCAAGTTTGGGCTGTGTTGGGCCAAGTGAAAGACCTAAACAAATGACCCAACAAGTGGCACCATCATGGCACAATCTCCGAGACTATGTTAGGCAGTGGTACCACCAGTCTGGGTGATGGTACCACCTAGGCATAGTCTCCAAAAGACTATCAAGCGGTAGTACCGTCAGACGGGATGGTGGTATCACCCAGTGTCAATGTCAGTGTCAATGTTGTAGGCAGTGGTACTTATTGAATCTCGGATTTTGATGATGAAACCAATCGATATGTGTTTATGTTTTAATCTGCATTTTTGAGTGACGCAGGATGCTTCAATCAGGATGAGACAATTAAAGCAGAAAAAATCATGTTGGGCCAGAGGAACATGTTAGAATATTAGACGTCAGGCCTGTGGATCGGTCAATGCATTGACAGAAGTCTTCGGGCCGTGGATTCAGGCATCCGACCAAGAAGAGCGGATATTATGCCAAGAATATCGGAGTTACGGAGTCAACTAGCCGATTGGACAATAGGCCACAAGAGAGGACAATGCACCATAGAATCGAACGAAGCGTCGAGGGACCAATGATATGCCGGACAACTTGATTAATGCTTTGAATTAATTGTCTAGATCGAAGTGTGTTTTTATATGTGCAGGATTAACTACAATAGCAAGGCATAAAGCAAAATGAAGTCCCAGAGTCAAGGACATGACTTCGTTGGGAGTTCGAGAGTTCGTCAAAAGTCCGGACGTTCATCGAAAGTTCTAACGGAACTAGCTAAGAAGTCTCGGAGCTTGCCAAAGAAGCTCATCAAAACTTGCCAAGAAGATCATCGTGATGTCTAGGAGCTTGCCGAGAGTCCGCCGGAGGTTCGCCGGAAGCTCACCAGAAGCTCACCAGAAAAACCAAGACTTATAGACTTGTTTAGCTTAAAATATGTCTTAGGAATTGTAGTTAGCACTTAATTGGGTTTGAATTTGGGCCAACCCAATTAGGGGTCAGGTAAGCCCATGTAAGAACTATGTTGGGCCTAATAAGAGGCCAAAACAGTGCCCTAAGAAGTCTCATCATCATGGCACAGTCTTTGAGATTGTGTTAGGCAATGGTACTACCCTTGGCAGGGTGCCAGGCGGTGGTACCACCAGTCTGGGCAATGGTATCGCCCAGCACTGCCCCCCAGGCAGTGGTACCACCCAGGGCAGTGTCAACCAGACTGACACTAGGCGGTGGTACTGCCCAATGCTGGCAGTGGTACCGCCCGTGCCCGGGGAACCCAGGATGGGAAAGTTTTAGGCTTCAATTTTGAATCAACTTGAAGCCTATAAATACCCCTCTTATCTCTAGTTAAAGCACACAAGCTCAGAGAGTTTAAAAAAAAAGAAACGCTGCTAAAATCTTGTGTGATCTCCTCTCCCTCTTCTAAGTGTTAGACTAGTTTGAGAGAAGAGTAAGTGAGTACTTGTAAGGGTTGTCTCCTAAACCCGATAAAAGGAAAAGAGGGGTGTATAAGGTGATTGGCCTTCGCCTATTGAAGGAAGGCCTCTAGTGGACGCTAGTGATCTCGTCGGAGGAGTTCTCCGAAATTGGATGTAGGTCATGTTAACCGAATCACTCTAAAACTATTGTGTTCTCTGGTTTGCATTTTATTCTTGCCATATACATACTGCAAACTACTTTACTTAGTTACTACGCTTTCATTCCTTTACAAGTTATTAAGCTTCTGAAATCGATTTACGTCAAAATTAATTTTTATCGTATGAAAGTTTTTAAACCGATGATATTTTACTGCTGTACTAATTCACCACACCTATTAGTGTCGACCCCGATCCTAACAATTGGTATCAGAGTCTCGTAATTTCTCATTTGGATTAACACCCAAGAGAAATGACTCATTTCGATTTTCAAGAGGGTCACTCTCTCATTCATCCTCCCTTCTTTAATGGCACAGACTACACTTACTGAAAAACTCGAATGAGAGTTTTCTTGCTTTCTTTAGATTTGAACTTATGGCACATAGTCGAAAATGGATTTGAAATGTCTTCTCTTCCAATTAACAATTGGAATGATTTGGAGAAGAAGATGTTTTCTCTAAATGCAAAGGCTATGAATGTCTTATTTTGTGCCTTAGACAAAAACGAGTTTAATCGGGTTTCTATGTGCAAAACGGCTTTCGATATTTAGCATATTCTTGAAACCACTCATGAAGGCACAAGTAGATTAAAAGATTCAAAAATCAACTTTTTAATAGACGATTTTAAACTTTTTCGAATGAAACCAAGCGAAACCATTGGAGATATATACACCCATTTTATGGATGTCGTCAATGGTTTAAAAGCACTTGGTAGAAGTTTTTCGGATTTTGAACTCGTTAACAAGATTTTACGACCGCTTTCAAAAATTTAGGATTCGAAAATAATGACAATATAAGAATCAAAGAACTTGAACCATTTTTCGATCAAATAACTAATTGGTTCATTGATCACAAATGAAATGATGTGCAATGCACGTAAAGAACTTGAGAACCACCTTCCAAAGAATAGGAAGGATTTTGAACTTAGAACATTTGAAGACCACTCGAACATAAGCCCAAGTGATGGTGAACTTGAACTACTCATAAACTTTAAAAAATTAATAAAAGAAAAATTAAAGAACGAAACTACTTGTTTTGAACGCAAGATATGTTAGGATCAAGAGTACTAAGAGAGGGGGGTGGTTGAATTATTGCAACGGAAAACTTTCGACGATTTAAAACAATGTTCGTACATTGAAATCCGATTCCGATGTAAAAGTCGTTTCGTGCAGATAATAACTTTGAAAGTTTATGGAAACGTATTTGAAGTAAAGTAAGGAAGACAGTTTGTAGTTAAGATAAATAGCACAAAGGAAATGCAAACCAGATTTTAAAGTGGTTCGATCAAATATGACCTACATCCACTTTCAGCTTCCTCCTTCGATGAGGTCACCGGCGTCTACTAGAGGCCTTCCTTCAATAGGCGAAGGCCAACCACCCTTTTACAGTTTCACTCCTTTTGACGGGTTTAAGAGACAACCCTTACAGAATTTTCACTCCTCTCTTGAATGATCAAAACTTGGAAGAAAAGAGGGAGGAGAACTTTTGGCCTTTACAACACTTTTGAGCTCTAAAATCATAGAGTAAGATCAAGCTTTCGGTCTGCTTTCATGCAGAAAAGGGTGAGATTTATATAGGCCCCAACTTGTTTGAATTTGGAGTTCAAATGTGTCATCTCCCGGATTTTCGGGGTCCTGGCGGTACTACCGCTCGAAGACCAAGCTCAGGCGGTACCACCGCCTGATAAGGGCGGCACCACCGCCTGGCTTCGCTCAGAGACCGTGCTCAAGCGGTATCAACACTTGACAGGGGCGGTACCACCGCCCAGTCTCGCTCGGAGACTGAGCCCAAGCGGTACCACCTCCTGACCTGGGCGGTTGCATCACCCAGCTTTCCTAGGAGATTGAGCTTCTGGGCGGTGCCACCACCGACCCAGGTGGTGCCACCACCGACCCAGGCGGTGCCACCGCCGGCCAAGAAATCTAGGTCCGAATGGGCTGATCCATTCGGCCCAATTTGGGTCTGTCAAGGGCCCAATTACCCCCAGATTAAGTTAATGGGATCACCTCCCATTCCTAACTTAATCTATATGCTAACTACGATATTTCTTAAGACATTTACTGTAACTTGCTTCGGTGTGTCAATCGCTTCTTCCGGCGAACTTCCGGCGAACATCCGACGAACCTTCGGCGATGCTCCTACGGACTTCCAACAAACTCTTGGACTTGCGATGATCCACTTGGTGAGTTCCGACGAGCTTCTTTGGCAAGCTCCTGGACTTCTCATATTTGTTCCCGTAGAACCTCCGACGACCGTCCGGACTTCCGTCGAACTCTCGAACCCCCAACGTGATTATGGTCTTGACTCCAACGCAACTTCTACTGCATGTCTAACTTTCATCGTAGTTAATCATATACACTTATCTCAACATATGGATTAGATATCAAATGACAATTGACTTCATCATCAAAATCCGATATTCAACAAGAAGAAGAACATAAATTGGGATGAATCGAGCTCCTCCAAAGATGAGGAGAAAATCAACAAATGCGAGGTGGCAAACTATGCCTTAACGGCTTTCGACGATGAGGTAATCAAAATCCCCCTAATTTACTTCAAAATTACATGATGCTTTTCATGATGTATTTTTTTAATTTAGTTTAGAATTAATTTTTTTAAAATTACATGTTTAAAAATAAAAATACAAAAATTATGATCATGCTAGTAATTTTAAAAATGATAATAAAAATTGCATATTTTATGATAATGGAATAAAATATTAGATTTAAATCTAATGATGATCCTATGAATGTTTTTTTTAAGAAGTAATAATATGTATCATGTTGATTTTCATTGTTATTTTTTGATTTTGATTAAATGAAATCATGTTTGATTTGAAGTAATGCATAATGATATAATGAAAATATTAAATGTTTTGATACCATGACTTTATGCATGTGATTTTAAAGTTATGCATGATGATTTTCAAAGTAATTTATGGTTTATTGATCTTGATGGTTTTTATGATGAAATTTATTTTTCGATCCTAAACGATTGATGATATATATATTTTTGGTATAAAAAGGACAAAGGCATGTTTGCATGAAACAAACTAAAAAGAGGAAAGCTTCCTCTTAGAAATATTTCTCTACTTTATCATTTTTTCCAAAAAGGTGATTAATGAATCTATTTGTATCACTTTTATGAATCTCTTGAAAATGATCTTGATTTGATTATTTAAATTTAAATGAGCTTTATCTTAATTTTTTAAAATTTATAACTTGAGATTTCTTATGCACAAATCAAGATCTCCTATGTTTCTTTTATCCACTTATAAAAAGAGATTTATTGAAATAAATCATGTCTTATGACATTCATAAAAAATTGAGACATTATGCATGAATCGAGTTCTCATGAGAATCTATTTACGTTTGTCTTTATTAAGTTTTCTTGAAAAGATTTGTTGATGATTTTGATGATTTAAATTTGAATGAGTTTTTATCAAAATCATGATCTTGATTTCTTGGAATTACTTGAGATTTTTTTTAAGATATCTTCTTCGTACTCCTACGATTTTTTCTTGATATTTTATTTAAAGAAGAGATTTACTATATAAATAATATCTTTTAGTATTTAATTGGTCTTATCCTTCGTGACATGATTTCTTTGTATTTATGGCTTGTATGGCTTGAAATGTTTTGGAATAATACATGTAACACTATGATTTTTGAAATAATATGAAAATAAATAATTATTATTTTCTGGAATAATACTCTAGAATGATGATTGGGAATCATGCATGTAGTGATGATTTTATATTTTATATATATGATGATTTGGTGTTATGCATGCAATACTTTAACTTATGATAATAATGCATGCAATGATGAAATATTTATGATAAAATAATTATTTTAAAATTTATGACTTGAATTTTCATCTATGCTATTTACCTTTCTTATAATTTAAAAATTGATGTAAAGGGTCTTCCCTTCTTTTTGACAATGACAAAGGGGGAACAAAACGTGCTAGAAAGCAAATTTGCTAGCTCGCACAATTCAAGAAGAAAGTAAAAATTATACTTCTCAAAAGAGAAGAAATTGCTATCTTGAACATCACCAAGAATTGCTAGAAGATGCAAAAATATGCTATCTTGCATATCGCATAAAAGCAAATATGCCAACTTGCATATCTTTAAATTTGCTAGCTTGTATGTTATAAAACTTGTATATCTACAACTTGATAGCTTGAATATTCTAAACATGATGTAACACTTGCTAAATTTTTTAGCTTCAAATTGCATGATAGAACTTGATATTATGTTTTTCATGCAATAAGTTGACCTTATATTTCCAAACACATGAATAGTGGACTTCTCCTTTTTGTTGATGATAAAAGGGGAGAAGTATGTTGATGTCATGCATGATTTGATCATGATATGTTTGCTTGGATTTTTGAATCCAAGAGTTTCTATCAATATGACATATTGATAGGGGGAGTTTGTTTAAACTCCGGAAGTTAAGGATTAACTCCGTCGTTGATTGGTTATCATCATCAAAAAGGGGGAGATTGTTGAATCTCGAATTTTGATGATGAAACCAATCGATATGTGTTTATGTTTTAATCTGCATTTTGAGTGACACAGGATGCTTCGATCAGGATGAGACAATTAAAGCAGGAAAAATCATGTTGGGTCGGAGGAACATGTCAGAAGATTGGACGTCGGGCCTGTGGATCGGTCGACGCATTGACAGAAGGCTTCGGGCCGTGGATTCGGGCATCGGGCCAAGAAGAGCGTGCCAAGGATATCGGAGTTACGGAGTCAACTGGTCGATTGGGCAATAGGCCACAAGAGAGAACGATGAGCCAAAGAATCGGACGAAGCGTCGAGTGACCAATGATATGTCAAACAACTTGATTAATGCTTTGAATTAATTATCTAGATCGAAGTATGTTTTTACATGTGTAGGATTAACTACGATAGCAAGGCATAAAGCAAAATAAAGTCTCGGAGTCAAGGACGCAACTTCGTTGGGAGTTTGAGAGTTCGTTGAAAGTCCGAACGTTCTGTCACGGACAAACTTCTAAACAGGGGGTTTGATGTAATGCTTATGTATGTCCGTGTCTTTTGGTATGTTCATGCATTGTACAGCATGTAGGGGGACGACCGAAGGCTTGATAGTCCCATTTTAGTTGGGTCGGTGACCGCTTTAGGCTTGTAAATAAAGGTTGTGTCATGTGGACACGTGTGAGAGATTCTCGGTCTGTAATAGACCATTTTACCCTTTGTTGTGCAACTGTTCAGAGCTTGTAAAGTCTGTTTGTAATTTGCATTGTCTATAAAGTGTTTTTCGGAGATGTTTGCTTGTGGATCCCGAGTGAGGCCTTTTCTCTGTCCTATTCTCTCTTTTGTGGGACCTAAGGGACCATGGGAGGCTTCGGGGAGGCTGACCCTTGCAGACGGACATGCAAGGGTGCCGCACGACTTAGGCAAAACCAGCTAAGTCCGTGACAGTTCGTCGGAAGTTCTGGCAGAACCAGCCAAGAAGTCTTGGAGCTTCCTAGAGAAGCTCATTGGAGCTCGCTAAGGAGATCATCGTGAAGTCCAAGAGCTTACCGGGAGTCCACCGGAAGTTTGCCAGAATATCACCGGAAGAACCAAGACTTACAAACTTGTTTAGCTTAGAATATGTATTAAGAATCGTAGTTAGCACATAATTGGGTTTGGATTTGGGCCAACCCAATTAAGGGTCAGGTAGGCCCATGTAAGAGCTGTATTGGGCCTAATAAAAGGCTCAAACAGTGCCCTAAGAAGTCTCATTGTCATGGCATAGCCTTCGAGACTGTGTCAGGGGGTGGTACCACCAGTTTGGGCAGTCATACCACCCCTGGTAGGGTGCCAAGTGGCGGTACCGCCCAGCACTGCCCCTAGGCAGTGGTACTACCTAGGGTAGTGTCAGCCAGACTGACACTGAGCAGTGGTACCGCCCAACGCAGGCGATGGTACCGCCCATGCTCGGGGAACCCGGAATAGGAAAGTTTTACGCTCCAAGTTTGAATCAACTTGATGCCTATAAATATCCCTCTCATCCCTGGTTAAAGCATACATGCACAGAGAGTTTAAAAAGGAAGAAACACTGATGAAATCTTATGTGATCTCCTCTCCCTCTTCTAAGTGTTAGACTAGTTTGAGAGAGGAGTAAGTGAGTGCCTGTAAGGGTTGTCTCCTAAACCCGGTAAAAGGAGAAGAGGGGTGTATAAGGTGATTAGCCTTCGCGAAGGCCTCTAGTGGACGCCAATGATCTCGTCGGAGGAGTTCGCCGAAAGTGGATGTAGATCACGTTGACCGAACCACTCTAAAACTATTGTGTTCTCTAGTTTACATTTTATTCTTACCATTTACATACTGCAAACTACTTTACTTAGTCACTACGCTTTCATACGCTTCTAAGTTATTAAGCTTCCAAAATCGGTTTACATCAAAATCAGTTTTTATCATACGAAAGTTCTTAAACTGACGATATTTTACCGCTGCACTAAGTCATCCCCCTCTTAGTGCCGACCCCGATCCTAATAGTACCACCAGTACCCAGAGGACCCGAGATGAGATATTTTTAGGCTCCAAGTTTGAATCCACTTGAGGCCTATAAATACCCATCTCATTCCTGGTTAACATACATAAGAATTGAGAGCAAAAAAAGTAGAAAAACATTATTGTAATCTTGTGAGAACTCCTCTCAAGCTCAAAGTGTTTATTTTGTTTGAGAGATGAGTAAGGGGGTTATGAAGGTTCTCTCCTAAACTTATAAAAAGTAGAATCAAGTTACAAGGGTAGTTGATATTCGCTCATTGAATGAAGATCCGTAGTATAAGTCGGTGGCCTCAACGGAGGAGAAATCGAAAGTGGATGTAGGTCACAGCAACAGAACCAATATAAATCTGTTTGTACTTACTTTTGAGCAATTTACTGCTAGTCATAAGTGCCCTATAAGCCAATCACGTGATTGATGACACGTGTGACTTGACACATAATATTTTTGCTTATTATATTTTGGCATTTATCACTTTATATTACTTGTTGCATGTATGTATATATATATATTGTGATGTCCTTAGATCTGTGCAATAGGAATTGGATCGTGATGAGATAACGATAATGAGACCGATTCACCTTTAAACACAGATCCTAAATAATCCCAACCATAGGTTACTCGAGAAGGACATCGAGATAACTAGACAGACTAGTGTATTATATGTTTGTCCATATGATGGATGAAGCTAGTCTCATAACTACTTGTGTGGGGATACTATGGATACAATACAGGTGCTCATTAGGGAATGAGTTCACTAATTGATCTACTTACGGAATGCTAGATGGTTGATGATGCCTTATTATTAGACAGTGATTCCGTGGTCCCATTGGTGTATCTAGTCCTTAGACTTGAGATACCAAGGATGTCTTGTATGAGTGCTCCGCTCTTTGATACCAGACTTATAGGTTTGGATGTCCTAGATCTAGCACAACCGGTCTTCAGGAGTGGTTGTCAACCTTACAAGAGCTATTGAGTATCGATAGAGGATCATCCACTCTCGATGTTATGAGAGGAATGTCCCATGTGTTCTTACTCAGACAAATCCCTGGCCAGGGTCATTTGGATTGAGAGAGAAAGAGTTCTCAAAGAGAATCCGATAAGAGCAAGACTCGAGTAGAAATCGTGTGGGTCTAACAGCATCGTGCCCGGTATACGGTCTTTAGGATATTAGATAGATGAGAAACTATAGGTACATGGTAACTAAGGACAGATAGGTCCAATGAATTGGATTCTCCTATATAGTCTGGGGACTATGGCGTAGTGGCCTAGTACGTCCGTAGTCGATGAGTCGAGTGAATTATTATAGAGATAATAATTCACTGAGCCAAAAGGAGTTCTGACAGGTATGACTTATGGCCAGTTTGATATTGGGCCTAGAGAGTCACACACATATGGTAAGCATTGCGATAAGTAGAAGTTCGGATATGAGATATCCACCGGAGCTCCTACCTTATTGGATATCCAATAAGCCACTGAATTATTGGATCCCATGGACGAGATCTAATAAGAGCCCATAAGAGATTATTGGATAGAGATCCATTAATCTGAGAGGCTTGGATAGTTGGATGAAGATCCAATACCCAATAGGGGAGGATCTATTAAGGTTAAGTTGACAAAAGACCTCTATAAATAGGAGGGATTCAGGGGTTCATAGGCCAAAGCCTTTGCTTGCCTCTCCTATTTTCCTCCCCCTCTCCACTTCAAAGCAGGCCTGGAGTCTTGAGGAGTGTCATCGTAGCCCTATTGTGTGGATCACCGCTAGAGAGGAGGGCGCTTGACCTCCTTCACCCTCTCCTAGAGATCTGTAGGGATGCAGGGATATACGATCTCCCTAGGTAACACAATCTATTTTATATGTAGTTTTAAGTTTCGTGGATTTTTGTACACCAATCTTCGTATAACGACGAACATATCTTTAGAAATTAAGGATTTAATTTTCTGTTCTTCTACTGCGCATGTGATGTCACCCCCAAAGATTCTCAATATTTACCTTTATTGCAAACTGCTTTACCTTCGTATTGCTTTACTATGCTCCCTCACGCCTTCCAAGTTAATATCTTTCCGATCAGTTTTTAATAAACGAAGATTTTTCAAAATTGATGTTTTTATCTACTGCATTAATTCACCCCCCTCCTCTTAGTGTCGACTCATTCCTAATAGTTTATCAAAGCCTCGTTATTTCTCATTTGGTTTAACACTTAAGAGAAATGGCTCTTTTTGGCTTTCAAGAGAGTTTTTTTATCGTTTGTCCTCCCATGTTCAATAGGACGGTCTACACTTATTGGAAAACTCAGATGAGAGTTTTTTTGCTTTTATTGAATCTTGATTTATGGAATATTATTGAAAACAGATTTTAAAAGTCTTCTCTTCTAATAAATGATTGGAATGATTTGGAGAAGAAGATTTTCTCTTTAAATGTAAAGGCTATAAATGCCTTATTTTGCGCATTAGACAAAACTAAATTCAATTGAATTTCTATTTGCAAAATGACTTTTAATATTTGGAACACTCTTAAAATAACACATGAAGGCACAAGTAGGGTTAGAGATTCTAAAGTTAATATTTTGATGCATAATTTTGAGTTGTTTCATATGAAACTAAGTGAAACTATTGTTGACATGTACACCCATTTTACGAATGTCGTCAATAGTTTAAAAGCACTTGGTAAAAGTTTTTTAAATTTTAAACTTGTTAATAAAGTTTTATGATCACTTTCTAAAATTAGGATTCAAAACTAACGGTAATACAAGAATCAAAGGACTTGAACTATTTTTCGATCAAAGAATTTATTGGGTCTTTAATGACCTATGAAATAAATTATATAGTACAAAACGAACTTGAGAATAACCTCCAAAGACTATGAAGGATTTTGCACTTAGAACAAAAGAAGACCACTTGAGTGAAAGCTCAAGTGATGGTGAACTTGAACTTCTCACTATGAAATTTAAAAAGTTCATAAAACAAAAATTAAAGAACAAAAATAAACTTAAAAAGAATACAACTACTTGCTATGAATGTAAGAAGAAGGAAACACTTTGGGACAAATCGAGCTCATTCAAAAACGAGGAGAAAACCAACAAAGGTGAGGTGGCAAACTAACGACAAGGAAATCAAAATCCTCTTAGTTTACTTTGAAATTACTTGATGCTTTTTATGAGTTATTTTTAATTTAGTTTAAAAAATTATATATAAATTTTTTAAATTGCATCTTTAATGATGTAATGAAAATGTTAAAAGTTTTGGGATCATGCTTATTTTTCTAAGTGATTTAAAAAATAAAAAAATTGAGCATGACAATTGCATATTAACTCCTAGAACTAAGTATGACAAGTTAGATTCACTTAATTATTTTAATTAAAAATTATCTTGTTGTAGATTTTATGATGCATAATGATTTGAAATCTTATGTTTTGGAATTAGGTGTTTCACTTTTGATCTTATATCTTTCATGACATAACTCATTTGTATTTATGATTTGTATATCTCATAATATGATTAAATCATTGATGCAAAGAAGGAAAATGTATTACTACAACAAACAAACTAATTTTGATTAAAAATATTTTTATGAAATCATGCTTGATGAAATAATGTAATGATGATTTGAAATCATGCTTAATGGGTTTATATTTCAAAATTATATATGATGATTCCTGTAATTTATGGCTTATCAATCTTTACCATAATGAAAGTTCTTTTTTCATTTTAAACATTGATACATGTTTAGATTTGGTATAAAAAACTTGGGCATGCTTGTATGAAATCAATCATGTGAATTGGAAAAAAAAAGGGGGGGGGGGGGGGGGGGGGGGGGTTTGGGGAATGCATTTTGAAAATTTCTTTATAAAGTTATTTATGTCATTTTGAATCTCTTGAAAGTAATTTTTATGATTTGATGATTTGAATTTGAATGAGTTTTATCCAAATCATGATCTTGATTTCTTGGAATTACTTGAGATTTTTTTTTGAATTAAGATCTCTTCTTTGTACTCCTATAATTTTTCTTGGTATTTTATTTAAAGAGGATATTTACTATATAAATCATGAGAATTATTATATATGAATCGAGATCTTTTATGTGTTCTCCCATGACTCTATTTGCTATAGAAAAATCTTTATATATATCAACTATCTTGATTTCTCCATATTTGATGCTTGAAATCTTTCCATAAATTGATATCATTTTCTCCTTATTTCTTTTTGCTATTCACTAAAGAGAATATTTATCAAAATGAATCATGTCTTTTGGTATTCATATGATCTTATCTTTCATGATATGATTTTTATAATTCCTTTAATTCATGAAGTGTTTATCTCATCACCCAATTAATTTTTCTTGATATTCTTCATGTGATAATATAAAATTATGCATGAAATACTCATGATATTATGTTGATATATACAAATGAGAAGTTATGATCATGCATAGTAGGATGTAATGTAATTTGACATTTTGATACCATTATGATTTGAAATACTTATGATTTGGAACGATGCATGCAATACTATAAATTTTTTTTTAATGAAATGATGTGCAAGTCAATAATTATCATTTTTTGAAATAATACTATATTATAATAAGAATGGCACTTTATCTTTGTCATAATTTAAAAATTGATATAAATGGAAATGAATTGTACTATTGTTTTATTATTCCCTTCTTTTTGCCAATGACAAAGGGGGAGAAAGAATTGCTAGCTTGCACAATTCAAGAAGATGCAAAAATATACTAGCTTACTCATCTCAAAAGAGAAGTAAAGATTGCTAACTTGTATATTTCAAGAAGTAAAAGTTGCTTTCTTAGACATCTCAAATATTGCTAGCTTACATTATTCTAAAATGTTATAAAATTCACTAGCTTGGATGATGTAGAATTTGCTATCTTGAATATCACTAAGTTTGCTAGCTTGCATATTTCAAGAAGATGCAAAAATATGCTATCTTGCATATCGCAAAAAAAAAAACAAATTCATTAACTTGCATATTATAAAAATTACTAGCTTGCATGATGTAAAACTTACTAGAATTGCTAGCTTGTAATATAAAGAGAAGCAAAAAATTACTATCTCAAGAAAAGCAAACATGCTAAACTTGTACATCTCTAAAAAATTTTTAGTTGCACTTCTCCTTTTTGTTGATTACAAAGGGGGAGAAGATATGATGACAATCATGGGATGATGTACTTGGATATTTTGATTATGCATGAGTTTATATTGCATGCAATGATATGATTAATTGGGTCTTTCAAAATTCATGATACATGCAATGATGAAATATTCATGATGAAATTTGCTTTGACTTAAATTCAATTTGAATTCAAGGTTCTATCAATATGGCATATTGATAGGGGGAGTTAAGGTTAACTCCGTCATTAATTGGTTATCATCATCAAAAAGGAGATTGTTGAATCTCATATTTTGATGATGAAACCAATTGATAGTATTTATGATTTGATCTGTGTCTTGAGTGACGTAGAACTAACTTTGATTAAGGAAAGGCAAATTGATTAAAGTAGGAGGAATCAGACGTTGGGCCAGAGGGAATATGTCAAAAGATTGGACGTCGAGCCGAAGGATCGGTCGACGTGTCGGTAGAAGGCTTCGGGTCGAGAATTCAAGCATCGGGCCTAGAAGAGCAAACATTGCTCCAAGGAGATCGGAGTTGCAGAGTCAACATACCAATTGGGCAAAAGGCCGCAAAAGAGGACGATGTACCGAAGGATCGGACGAAGCGCCAGATAAACCAATGACATGTCGAATAACAAGGATTCGCTTGTAATCGATTACATTTAGATTGAGTTAGTTTAGAGTATAATTAAGTCGGTTTAGAATGTAATTAAGCCAACTCAATTATGGGCCAATTAGGCCCAAGTTTAGGATGTGTTAGGCCAAGTGAAAGGCCCAAACAATGACCCAATAGGTGGCACCATCGTGGCATAATTTTTGAGACTATGTCAATCGGTGGTACCGCTAGTTTGGGCGATGGTTCTGCCCAAACACAGTCTCTAAGAGACTGTTAGGCGGTGGTACCGCCAGTTTGGGCGATGGTTCTGCCCAAACACAGTCTCCGAGAGACTATTAGGCGGTGGTATCGCTAGACTGGACGATGGTACCACCAGACTGGGTGATGGTACCGTCGAGTGGTAGGGTGTCAAGCGATGGTATCGCTAGATTGGGCGATGGTACCGCCCAGTATCAATGTCAGTATCAGTGCTGCAAGTGGTGGTACCGCCCAACACAAGCGTTGGAATTGCCACTACCCAGAGGACCTGAGATAAGACATTTTTAGGCTCCATATTTGAATCCACTTGAGGCCTATAAATACCCCTCTCATCCCTGATTAACATACATAAGAATTGAGAGCAAAAAAAGTAGAAAAACGCTATTGTAATCTTATGAGAACTCCTCTCAAGCTCAAAGTGTTTGTTTTGTTTGAGAGAGGAGTAAGGGGGTTGTAAAAGTTTTCTCCTAAACCTATCAAAAGGAGAATCGAGTTATAAGGATAGTTGATCTATGCCTATTGAAGGAAGATCCGTAGTAAAAGCCGGTGGCCTCAACGGAGGAGGAATCAGAAGTGGATGTAGGTCACAGCAAATCGAACCACTATAAATCGGTTTACATTTCCTTTTGAGCAATTTACCTTTACTGCAAACTGCTTTACCTTCTTATTGCTTTCACTACGCTCCCTCATGCCTTCCAATTTAATATCTTTTTGATTTATTTTCAACGAACGAAGATTTTCTAAAATTGATGTTTTTATCTACTGCACTAATTTACCTCCTCTCTTAGTATCGACTCGTTCCTAACACTAGATCTAGCATAGTCGATCATCAGAAATAGCAGTCAACCTTATGAGAGCTATCGAGTATCGATAGAGGATCATCCGCTCTCGGTATTATGAGAGAAATATGTCATGTGTTCTTGCTCCAACAAATCCCTAGCCAATGTCATTCGGATTGAGAGAGAAAGAGTTCTCTAGGAGAATCTGATTAGAGTGAGACTCGAGTAGAAATTGTATGGGTCTAACAGCACCATGTCCAGTATATGATCTTTGGGATATTAGATATATGGTAACTGAAAACATATATGTCTAATAGATTGGATTCCCCTATATCGTTTGGGGACTATAGCATAGTGGCATAGTACGTCCACAGTCGATGAGTCGAGTGAATTATTATAGAGATAATAATTCAGTGAGTCAGAAGGAGTTCTGATAGATATGACTCACGACCAGCTCGATATTGGGCTTAGAGTCACACACATATTGTAGGTGTTGCGATGAGTAGAGGTTCGGATATGAGATATCTACTAGAACCATATCTTATAAGATGTCCAATAAGCCCTTGAATTATTGGATCTTATGGATGAGATCCAATAAAAGCCAATAAGAGATTATTGAATAGAGATCTACTAATTTAAGAGGCATGAGTAGTTGGATGGAGATCCAATATCCAATATGGCAGGATCCATTAGGGTTAAGTTGACAGAGGACCTCTATAAATAAGAGGGAACTAATGATTCATAGGTTAGAGCCTTTTTTGGTTGCCTCTCCTATTCTCTTCCCCTTCTCCTTCTTAGACAGCAAGCCTAGAGATTTGAGGAATATCGTCACAGTCCTACTATGTGGATCACTACTAGATAGGAGGACGCTTAACCTCCTTCTTCCTCTCCTAGAGATCTATAGGGATTCATGGATATACGATCTCCCTAGGTAACACAATCTTTCGTATACATAGTTTTAAGTTTTGTAGTTTTTACGCACTAATCTTCGCACAATAACGAACACATCTTTTGGGAAATTTGGGATTTTGTTTTTAAATGTTCTTCGGCTACGCATGTGATGTTGCCCCCCCCAGATTTTCTTACAAGTTAATCCTTCCAAAATCCAAGTAATGAAAGATCAGCCAATTCTAAATCAATTAAGACTCTAAGGGGATTCTTGGGACTCATTGGTTATTATTGAAAGTTTATAAAGAACTATGACAAAATCAATACTCCTTTGACATCACTTTTTTAAAAAAATACATTTAAGTGGGCTGAAGAAGCTACTCAAGCTTTTATTTCTCTTAACTAGGCAATACTATACTAGTTCTTGTTTTACCAAATTTTAGTAAGTTATTCATGATTGAATTTGATGCTTTTGGAATGGGTATTGGAGCTGTGCTAATGCAAGAAGGTCTTGCAATTGCTTATACTAGTAAGACACTTTCCCATCTCATCTAAGTTTATCATTTTATGACAATGAGATATTAGCCATTCTTTATGTAGTCACTAAATAGAGGCCTTTCTTAATTGGTCAATGGTTTCAAATACGCATTGAGTATAGAAGCTTGAAATATATTTTTAAGCAAAAGATTTCTTATTTAGAGTAGCAAAAATAGGTCACTAAGCTATTGAGTTTTAATTATAAGATTATATATAAAAAGAGGAGTTAAGAATTTAGTTGCAAATATAATTTTTTACCTTCTAGAGCAAGGTTTGACTATGAGATTATTTATACAAAGAAGAATAAGAATTTAGCTACAAATGCACTTTCATGCCTTCTAAAGCAAGTTGAACTAGTGGTTATTTCTAGTTCTACTTGTAAAATGCTAGAACTTATTAGAAGCGAATGGTTGGATGTGTTAGAAAATAAATAGATAAACAAGTTGTAGAAGTAGTTGATTGTTATTAACATATCCTCCTTCCTTTTATACAGGTTAGAAGGGAGAATTTTCCTCAACAGATTAGAGGATTTCCCTTAACAGAGTAGAGAGATTTCATCAAACAGTTAGGAAATCTCATCTACTTATCATGCCCCCGCAAGATGGTGCTCCGATCAAGGAGGCCAATCTTGGACTGATGTAATGCAAAAAAAGTTCTGAGCTAGAGGCTTCGTAAATGAGTCGACCAATTGATCACCAGTATGAACATGAGAAACACGAAGTTGACGTACGGATAACTTGATCGCGTACAAAGTGGAAATCGATAGCAATATGTTTCATGCGGAGTGGAATACGGATTAAGCGCCGATGATAGGTAGCTCAATGTTATCACAATATATTGTAGGGGTGGAATCGATGTTGAGTTCCCGGGAGTAGATTCGTGATCCAATTGAGTTCAGAGTGGTAGCGGCAATGGCACGCAGTATTCACTTGATTTTGTAGATCGGCGATTGTGTTTTTGCTTCTTAGAACTCCACCTGATTGGATGTGTACCAAGGAAGATAATATACCCCGATGTGGATGTTCTATCATCAAGGTTACCACCCCAATCAGCATCGGCAAAGGCATGAAGACAAAGTGGAGAGTGTTTCTGAAAAAAAGAGTCCATGATTTAAGGTCCCTTTAAGATATCGTAGAGAAGTCTCTTGACCATGAGAACCGGTGTAAAGTAGATGGTTGATGCATAAAGCGTGATAATTTGTTGACAAAAAAATGAGATGTCCGGGCGTGAGAGCTAAGTATTGTAAAGAGCCAACAACTTGGCGGTATTGAGTGGGTTCTCAGAAGGGACTTCCATCCGATAATTTGAGAGAACCACTAGTAGAGATGGGGGTTGTAACTGCATTTGCATCCTGCATGTTTGTCTTTAATAACAAATCTTGAATGTACTTGCGTTGTGATAAAAGGAGACTAGGAAGATGTGAAGGTAGCCGGCCTTGAAAAAGTAGCTCAAGGGTCCAGATCCTTAAGCGAGAATCGAGCTGCCAACTGTTTGATGAACGCTTGAATGTCGATGGGATTGTTGCTGTGACAATAATATCATCCACATATACCAACATATACATTGTGTTTCCATGATAATGTCGCGAGAAACAACGAAGTGTCGATTTGGAGTTAAGAAAGCCGGCATAGAAATAAGAAATGAGCTAAGTTCAGTGTACCAGCTCTTCTGGAGCCCTAACTAAGTCCATAAATGGCTTTCGAAGTTTGCAAACATCTTGTGGATACCGAGGATGAGTAAAAAAGGGGGGGTTGTTGCATAAAAACATCTTGGATAGAGATCCCTGTAGAAATGCATTATTAACATCCAATTGTCGTAATTGCCAGCCTTTTAGTGGTAGCCAAACTCAAGATGAGCGGATTGTAGTGGGTTTAACAACAGGACTAAGCGTCTCGGTGAAATCAACCCCAGTCGTTGATGAAACCCTTTGGCGACCAAGCGTGCCTTATATCGGCAAATGAGCCATCCTGGATTTCGCTTTTAATTCTAAAGACCCACTTACCCGATGATGTTTTGTGAAGGATGGAAAGGAATGAGATCCCCGTTGAATTATGGAGGAGGGCATTATATTCCTCACTCATGGCAAGACGCCAATGTGGAGATTTTGGGCTTGAGTAAAGGTGGTGGGTTCAACGTTGGGGGGATGAGGAATTCATGATAGCTTGAAAGGTTAAGTACCGACGAGGTTTAAAAAATACCATGCTTAGAGCGAAGTGGTCATAGGATGATTAGAGATGACAGGATTGGGAGGTGATGTTGGGTGAGGATCTGTGGCAAAAAAGTCCGGGTCAAGTGGAGACACGTCAGGGGCACTTGGGCAAGAAGGAGATAAAGAGGATGGTTGTGTCTCGGAACATATTGCCCCATCAATTGGGGAAGAGTGGAGTGGAGTAGGAACGGGCAAGTGTTGAACTGGAGTGATATAGTGCGGATCAGGAGGGGAGGAAGTAGACGAAGTCATGGGAGGCTCGTCCGATTGGACCGAAGGTATACCCCAGTGAGATAGTGAAATGGTCTATATGGCAGGATATGGAAGGGTTTGGAAAGGAAAGTTAGACTCAACAAAGACAACGTGACGTGATATGAAGATTTTGTGAGTGTGGAGATTACAGCAGCGGAAAGCATTATGTTCAAGTGAGTAACCAATAAAGACACAAGGAGTAGATCGGGATGTTAACTTATGAGAGGCATAAGGACGTAACCAAGGATAACATAAACAACCAAACACTCGGAGTTTACGAAGGTTAGGGGGTTTGTGAAATAGTGTGTCAAAGGGGGACCGGTATTGTAGAACTGGTGTAGGCATTCGATTAATTAGGTAGACAGCAGTTTGAAAGGCTGCTGTCCAAAAAGTTGAAGGCATGGAAGCCTGATGTAGAAGTGTGAGTCCAGTTTCTACTATATGCCGATGTTTGCGTTCGGCAGAACCAACTAGTTGAGGCGTATGTGGGGGAGACTTGAGGTGTTGAATGCCACAACCTGAGAGATGGGATACCAGGGCTTGATATTCACCACCACCATCAGAGTAGACTGTCTTAATGGTAGACTGAAAATAGTTTTCGACAACTTCTGGAAAGTGGAAAAAATGCGAGAAACGTCAGATTTATGGGAAAGAGGATATATCCATGTGTACTTAGAGAAGTGATCTACAAAAATAACATAAAATCAAAACTTATCAAAAGATAAGATTGGAGCAGGACCCCAAACATCAGTATATATAATTTCAAAAGGTTTAGAAGAGGAAATGGAAGATGAGCCAAAAGGCTGCCGATGACTCTTATTACTAAGACAAGCATCACAATGCATCATAGAATTAGTGGACTTAAAAAGAGGAAGAGAGTGACGAGATAATAATTTCTACTGAATAAAGGACGAGGGATGACCAAGCCGACGATGCCACACATCAATTGGAGCCGCAACAGAATGAATGAACAGTGGGCTGGGTTATTCGAGAGGTTGACGGCCATTAAATAAATGTTGTCTTTATTCGGGCCTTGGACCAATGATGCCCCGTGCTCAAGTCCTTAACAAGAAAAGAATCGAGAAAGAATTCAATGGAAGTATTGTTATGTTTGCAAAATTGAGAAAACAGAAATGAGGTTTGCGTTTAATATGAGGAGCACATAAAACATCATCGGCGTAAATGTATTAAAGTGAGAATTAAGCGTTGTGGAACCAGTAGATGAGTTATAGGAAGTCCTTTACCATCACCGATGATGATATCTTCATCGCCACCATAGGGATTGTGAAGAGACAAATTCAAGATCGGTGGTGATGTGATGAGAGGCACAGAGTCAACAATCAGTTGGACCAGCTAGGTGTCGGAGAAGTTAGGAGATTTGCTTGAGGCCGGTGTGACGGAGCAGGAGGAGGGGACGAGACCGGCAAACTTTAGCGAGTGGGCGACTTTGTCTACAGTTGGCAAACGAAAATCTTTGATGGCTCGGGTAGGGGGGACGCCAAGACGGATGATGGTCGGAGTTGCCACTTTGCGAGAAGTGATGACTAGGAGGATAGGAGGGGTGTTGCATGGAACTCACGAGAATCAAGAGGCACATTAGCCAAACCTTGGGTGATGTTCGGCTGAGTACCGAAAGTGCTCTTCCGTTTAGACTTTATGACCGACTTGAGCAAAGGATGATTGATCCGTGTAGTTTGTTCATGCACGCTTCAAGTACATCTCGTAGTGTCGGCTTTCATCATAGAGATCTAAAAAAGAGCTGGCGAAGTCGCGTGCGTGCGAAGTGCAAGCAACCAATTCCTTGTAGTCGGTGTCGAGACCATTGAGGGTATGAATGACAACCTCTTCGTCACATAGAGAATGACCTATTAAGGCCAAGTCATCAATGATAACCTTGATGTGTTGTAGATAATCAGAGATACTACTTCCCTCTTGTTTTGTCACCATAAGCTTGGATAAAAGACTGAGCTTGAGAGTACGCGAATGATTTGCCAGGGTGGTTTGCAGTGTAGACCATGCATCAGCAGCTGTCACACATGAAGATATCAAGGGAGCAACAGATCCAGCAACTGAAGCTTGAATGGCTTGGAGGATGAGACGATCTTGACGTAGCCACAGTTTGTGAGCTGGATTGGGTACTGGACTGGGATCGCCGGGGATGTTGAGCATGGCCGGAGGACATCTGAAAGAGCCATCAATGTAACCTAGCAAGTCATATCCAAATAAAAGATTAAAAAATTGAGCTCGCTAGGACGCATAGTTGCCACCCTTTAATAACTTAAAGGGTAATGGCAAACATTGATGGAGATAAGCCCCAATAGAAGAACAAGAAGTGGGAGTCCCCTGTGAACTGAAACATCGGAAGAAGTGAACGAATTTTTTTTTTTTTTTTAAGAAGTGGAGAATGAGGGAGGGGCTGCTACTATAGATTGCTGCGGCAGATTGGGCAATCTACATGATTGCCCAAAGTTGTCGGCATTTCTTTGTGGATTGCTGCTTGCTGCAGCAAATTGTAGAGGCTACTGGTTTGCGAAAGGCCATGAAAACTGCAGGCGATTCTCAAGACTGTGGTTCGTTGCTGTTGATTGCTGCTTGCTACAGCGGATTGTAGAGGCTGCAGTTCGCCGGAAGATGGCTCGAAAAAAACTACAGCGGTACTCAAGACGCGGTTCGTCGGGAAATGGCTGAAAAAAATCTGCAGTGTTACTCAAGGAAACTGTAGTGAGAGAAATCTGCAGCAATTAGATGTATAGAGAAAAGCAGCAGCGAAACTGCTGTGGTAGAGGAAGGAAGATACAGCAGTTTCGGATTCTCTCTTGGGTGGGAAGCTTACCACCGACAAATGAAAGGAGGAAGACCTTGAGCAGCCGTCGTTAAGTAAGGAAGACTGAGCGAGGAAGACACCATCGTTCGCCGTTCAGAGCTATTGAGGAGGAGGACATCGCCGTTAAGGAGGTGCCGTTGTGTAGAGGGAAGCGGCAGCAAGGCTGCTGCAGAGAGGAAGATGCAGCAGATTCGCGGCCGCCTGCTGGCGAAGCGAGGGAAGGCACCTGCTGCTTGCCGTTCACCGCTATTGAGGAGACAGTGAGAGAATGTTTTTCCTCCTTGCGTGTGACGACGGAGAGTGTCTGCTGTGAGCGACAAATAGGAGAGGGAGCAAGGCGGCGAAGAAAAAGCAAGACCGGCGATGAAGAAAGAGAAGAAGTGGATGAGCGAGCCAAGACGATGCTCTCAATCCCCTGTCTTGTGCTTCTTGGTGACTCGCTTTGAGGCAGCATGACATGGGGTCGCTTGGCGCTTGGCTAAACACACGGCGATATGCCAAGGAGGAAGGAATACCGCCAAGGAGGAACTGCTCTGATACCATGTTAGAAAATAAATAGATAAACAAGTTGTCGAAGTAGTTGATTGTTATTAACATATCCTCCTTCCTTTTATACAGGTTAGAAGGGAGAATTTTCCTCAACAGATTAGAGGATTTCCCTCAACAGAATAGAGAGATTTCCTCAAACAATTAGGAAATCTCATCTACTTATCAGGATGATCTTAAAATTCAAGATGTTATTAAAAGGCTAGAAGAAGATCCAACTTATGTTCCTAATTACAATTGGGATCTCATAGATTTGAGCTACAAGGATAGAATTATCTTGGCATCAAATTCCTCTTGCTAAAACATAATTTTGAAAGAGTTTCTTGCATCGCTAGCTGTGGGTCATTTTGGATTTCTTCGTATATATAAATACATCTATCAACTTTTTTATTGGAAGGTACGAGGAAAACTATCAAGAAGTTTGTTACAGAATGTAATGTTTGTTAATGCCACAAAGGTGAGATAGTTGCTATCCCTAGTTTGCTTCAACCTCTTCCTATTCCTAATGATGCTTGGAGTGACATCTATAGATTTTATCAACGGACTTAAACCATCTCAAGGTAAGACCATCATCTTTGTAGTTCTGGATCGTCTTACAAAATGTACTTATTTTTATATTATATGATATTCTGATACTATTGCAAGTGTTGCTTATAATTTTGTTGAGAATATAGTGAAGTTGCCTGGAATATCAGATTCCATTATTAGTGATCAAGATAAAGTTTTACTGACGTCTTTTGGAAGGAGCTCTTTCGTTTGTAAGGTACCTTGTTAAATATAAGCACTACTTATCACCTATAAACATACGTGTAGACTAAAATGGTGAACATATACTTAGAAAACTATCTGAGATGCCACACATGAAACAGCAAATGTGAGGTGTCATATTCTTGATCGAGATAATTGTTGAGGATAACACTTCAGGTGGCAGTCATCATCATTCTCTACTCAATTTTACTTGGTACAACTAGAAGTGCTAGCAGTCGGTCATACTTCTCAACTCGATTTTACTTGGTGGTAACTAACATGCAAGACATGCTTAATGATTTATTTTCCTGTCACTATAACTTAAATTGGCATACTATGTATGTCAAGATAACACTTCA
The DNA here is from genome assembly GCA_900464855.2 of Musa schizocarpa. Taxonomy (NCBI): domain Eukaryota; kingdom Viridiplantae; phylum Streptophyta; class Magnoliopsida; order Zingiberales; family Musaceae; genus Musa; species Musa schizocarpa. The sequence continues at coordinate 103,832 of LS990916.1, forward strand.
TTGGACGGATCTTAATCATTGCTTGTTAAAAGGCATGTGAATGTTATGACATTTTTAGTGTAATTTTTGACTTAAGTCGATATATTTTATAATATTTATAATTCAAATCATGGTTTATCTTATCGATCGATCGTTCGTTCGTATGATACATACCGACAAACTAATTTTTATTTTTTAAATTTTTTTAACAGCTAAAAAAAATTGTTGAAAGCTGTTGGCTGTTTAAGATTGCAAAAAAATAAAAACAAAAGGTGTCGGGGGCTTCTCTCTTTCTTTCACTTGGTTGCAAGGGCACAACTTCAAGTAGCACACTGCCACTCCACTCCGTCCACCGCCTCCCATCACCATCATTGCCTCGACCTTCAATATGCTTAGCCATCTCTTCCTCCATCTTCTTATCTTCCTCTTTCCTTTGGTCTCTGCTGAATGTCAGGACTCCCCGTGTACCTGAGCTTGTATCAGTCTGATCAGGGACTGGTATGGTATGAGTTTTGGATTGGAATTGGACTCCTAAGTCTGTTTGACTGTACTTGGTGTTTATTATTTATAGATCCTCCTTTAGGTGCAATAATAAATTAGGAGTGTATAGAAGCCACTAGATTAATCTGAAATAATTAGGATCTCTTCTTTGCATAACTATAAGGGAATTTTAGTTTTACTAATCTATAGAACTTTATTTTTTTATGTTTTATTGTCCTCGAAATGTTCTGTTCCCAATAAACTATTTGGAGACTAAATGACTAATAGCTTTTTTTTTTTGTAATAAGAGATGACTGTACTTGAATTTGATGCAGAGATTTTCTCTCTTGCATATGGATTTGTAAGATGATGATATGATGCTACCAACCTTGGGTGTGACTCCTAGTCCTAGGATTTACGAGTCCGGTGATCTTTTTTATCATTTTTTGTTTGGTTATGCAGTACCAAACATTCTAGACCAACATCCCTTGTATCCACATCCTTCAGCTACAGATATTTGCCTGTTAAAATACCATCACAACTACAAATCAATTTCAGAACTACTTCTGATAATAAATTATAGTTTTCATTGTTCTATTCTTTTGTCATTTGAAGACACATTTGACCAAGGAATTCCTTTTCTTTCGGATTGGATTGGTATGTACTGGTCTGATTATATAAAAATAATAATACATACCTTCTTCTTATGGTTCTATCATAATCGCGAGAGCCTCAACTCAATGTCTTGTTCTCCTCTTCCCCCCTTGCCTCTCCTTCCCCGTTCCTTGTCTTGTTCTAGTGCCTCCTCGTCTTTCTCCACAGCCTTCTCTTCATCCTGCCTCTTCCTGTTGTTCCTCCACCTTCACCTCTCTATTTCTTCTTTTTCATTGAGTTTTCATGGCGTACCATATACCGTATAATTTTAGATTTTTTCAAAGTTCGTATAAATTGCACCAAACCAAAGTCACAATTTAAGGATAACTAATTTAGTTGTTAATTAATTACATTAATTCTTCTGATCTTTTTCTTGAATGTTTGATTAAGGTTAATTATGAGTTCATTATTTAGATGTTTAAAGTTATTCCCCTTTTTATTAGAGCATCAATTAGATTTAATGGAAAAAAGTTTTTCAAAATCATTTGCTAATTGCTTACGGTCATATAATGAATTGTTTCTAAACCAAAATTTGGAAAGAGATAAAAAGTTAAATACAGATAGATAATACTTTTTTCCTTGTAAAAGTTTATATGGTTGAGATGAATGTGTCGGGTATTAGATGAAACGAAAAATTATTTTCATTTATGAATGATTATGTATAGTTTTGATAGAGTATAAAATGAGGAAATTTTACTTAATTTGGTATAAACATGTTTAAAGGAGACTATAAGTTATGTTGATAGAAAAGGCAGGTAGCAGAAGATCAAAAATGTATTTTACTAAACTTAGAATTTTAAATATTCTTGATATAACTAAGGATTCAATGATCAAAAAAATTCTATACAGCTGACCCAAATTAGTTGGTGCACAATGGCTTGTTTTTTTTTTTTTTTTGTAAAATTTGATATAACTAATAGATAGAAGAAGGCAAAAAAAATGTTTTATTAAAATTTATAGGTAATCTTGATACAACTAAGGTTATTGCTTTATATGGAGTTCAATAAACAAAAAGTTTCATATACTTAGACCAAATTAGTTGAGATGGCTTGCTGTTTTTCTTTTTCTCTTTTGATTTTTGACACGGGAGTGTCTAATTTGCTACAATCTGTTCATATGGATCATACTGTTAATATGATATTTTTTCAGTCAACAATATTGCTACATAATCTTTAACTCAGTCTACTTAGATAAAACAGCTCATCAGCATATTCCCTTTACAAAGGAATATATTAATGGAGTTGGTTGGTAGTTGTAAAACTGTATCATGGTGCTTTTCTTCATGGCTAAGGAATATATTAATGGAGTTGGTTGGCAGTTGTAAAGCACTTAATTTCGAAATTTCCTATGCATGAAGGGTTGTTTCATGCACTAGTATTTATTTTGAGGTTTAGGGCTTAGGAGAGGCTTTTTAGAAAACTGAGGATATTGGCATATGCTCTCTTGGAATGCTCTTTTGAACTATGTATCTCTTGGATGTGTCCTTGAGTGGTGAGTCTTTTACTTTCAGTTCTGTATCCTTGTTTATTGTCATTAGGGTGGTGATCTTTCTGTATCCCTTCTGATTTTAAACTTGGTGGTGAGCTATTTTTCGTTTTATCGAAGTTTCTTCAATAGTTCGTTCCTTGCTTTTTGTGACATTTTCTATCTGAACAACTATTCTATTGGCGTTCTTTCGAAATCCATTCTGCATTTTTACCCTCTCCGGTATCAGTTTGGTATCAGAGCTAAAAGATAGAGATCATGAAGGTAGCAACCATGAAGTTGACGCTGAGTCGTTGAGGCTGCAGCTACGAAAATTAATGCGTAGCCTACAAGAAAAAAATGAAATAATCGATGAACTTCAAAGTAGACACAACCAGCATGAAAATGACGCTCGAGAGTTTTCTTCTGATGATGATACACCGCATCTTCCAAGGGAGTCGAGAAGATGTCGGAGAAAAAATGAAGTCCAAGATGAGTGGCAGAATAAATATAACCCCAGATTTGATATTCCAGAATTTGAAGGTAAAATGAATGTTGATGACTTTATCGATTGGCTTAATACAATAGAAAGAATTTTTGATTTTCATGAACCACCAGAACAAAAGAAAGATAAACTCGTGGCACTCAAACTCAAGCGGAATGCATCTTTTTGGTGGGAAAATATGAAGAAACAAAGAGAACGTGAGGGTAAGAGTAAGATAGTTACATGGGAGAAAATGAAAAGGGAGTTGAAGAGAAAATATTTACCTCATAATTATAGGCAAGTGACCTTTCTCAAAATACATGATTTCAAGCAAAATGATCTTAGTGTGGAGGAGTACACTGTAGAATTTGATAATTTGATGTTAAAAGGAGAGCTTGTGGAACCAGAAGAGCAAACAATTGCAAGATACTTAGGAGGTCTGAAGTGTGAGATTGCTAAAGTTGTTCAGCTACAGCCATATTGGTCTTTAAATGATGTGAGCAAGCTGGCATTAAAAGTTGAAAAGCAACAAAAGTTTGAAAAAAGTTTTCGGTACGGCTCAAAAGAAGGATATACAAAAGGAGGAAGTTTCAAGCTGGCAGCAAAAAAACACCTAATTCTTCTACCCCAAGTGGCCGAAAATGCTTCAAATGTCATGGTTTTGGGTATATCGCATCAGATTGTCCAAATAGGAGGATTGTAACTTTGGTTGAAGATCATAGTGATGGAGAAAAAGATGAAACTGATGATGAACCAAAATACGATGATGATGAGGAAGAGATTACTTATACTGATCATGGTTTGTCTATTGTATTGCAACGTAGTTTACAAGTGTCATATGTGGCCAACGATGAAAGTTGGGTGAGAAAAAAATGTGTTTCACACTAAATGCACTTCTCTTGGCAAAGTATGCATGGTGATCATCGACAGCGGTAGCTTTGAGAATGTGGTATCTTTGGAGATGGTACAGAAGCTAAAGACGGACACCATCCCTCATCCACATCCATACCAGTTATGTTGGCTGCAAAAAGGAAATGACATCAATGTAACTAAAAGATGTTTAGTTTCATTTTCTATTGACAAATATTATAAAGATGAAGTATGGTGTGATGTTGCTTCTATGGATGCTTGTCATTTGCTGTTGGGAAGACCTTGGCATTATGATAGAAGGGTGTTGTATGACGGCTACAAACATACTTATTCTTTTAAGGTGAATGAAAAGAAGATTATTTTAGCTCCATTACAACCATCCGAAATTAGTGCACCAAAAAGGAAAGTTAGACAAGGGTGGTCATGTTATGGCTCTACTAGTAGTAGAAGAAAATGAACAACACAAGGAGACACCAGAAATCATGAAACAAATCTTGGAAGAGTTTGAAGATGTTATACCATAAGAGATTCCACATGGCCTTCCACCCTTGAGAGATATCCAGTATCATATTGATCTTATTCCAGGGATTGTTCTACCTAATAAGGCAGCATATAGAATAAGTCCCAAGGAGCATGAAGAACTTCAAAGGCAAGTTGATGAATTGGTGAAAAAAGGGTTAATCCGGGAGAGCACGAGTCCTTGTGCGGTTCTAACCTTGTTAGTGCCTAAGAAGAATGGTTCTTGGAGAATGTGCATGGACAGTCGCACCATCAACAAAATCACAGTGGATTATCGCTTTCCTATTCCAAGGTTAGATGATTTAATTGATCAATTGTGTGGTGCTTATATTTTCTCAAAAATTGATTTGAGGAGTGACTATCACCAAATAAGAATGAGGCCCGGAGATGAGTGGAAAACAACATTTAAAACTAGAGAAAGCTTATATGAATGGTTGGTTATGCCATTTGGGCTATCTAATGCTCCTAGCACCTTCGTGAGATTTATGAATCACATACTTAAGCCATGCATTGGAATATTTGTTGTAGTTTATTTTGACGATATATTGGTGTACAACAAGAGCGAAGAGGAGCATATGAATCATCTGGAAGAGATCTTTCTTATTTTGAGGCATCAAAAGCTTTATGCTAATTTAAAGAAGTGTGATTTCTTTACTTCTAGTGTGGTATTTCAGGGGTATGTTATTTCAAAAGATGGAATCATGATGGATCAAAGTAAGGTAGAGGCTATTCTCAGTTGGCCAACACCTGCTTCGTTGCATGATGTTAGGGGTTTCCACGGTTTAACTTCGTTCTACAGAAGATTTATCAAGGGTTTCAGCTCTATTGTCGCTCTAATCACCGAATGTCTGAAATGTAATAAATTCAAATGGACTAGTGAGGCTAACGATGCTTTTGAGCTTTTGAAAAGAAAAGTTACTGAAGCTCCTATCTTAGTTCTACCAAATTTTGATAATGTGTTTGAAGCTGAATGTGATACATCTAATGTGGGAATTGGTGCTGTTTTGAGTCAAGACGAAAAGCCCATTGCATATTTTAGTGAAAAGCTGAATGATACGAGAAAGAAATACTCTACTTATGATAAAGAGTTTTATGCGATTTATCGAGCTTTGTCTCATTGGAGTCAATATCTTCTTGCTAAGCCATTTGTTCTATATTCTGATCATGAGGCATTAAAGTTCATTAATCACCAACACAAGCTAAATAACAGGCATGCAGTTTGGGTGGAGTTTTTACAATCTTACAACTTTACAATCAAGCACAAATATGGTGTTCAAAATGTAGTTGCTGACGCATTAAGCAGAAAGCATTCTTTATTATCAGCTATGGAAGTCAAAGTGATTGGATTTGAAACATTCAAAGATCTATATGAGAATGATGTAGATTTCAGCTCGATATGGCAGAATTGTAAATCAGATTCTTTTCAACAATTTTTTATCTTTGATGGTTTTCTTTTTCGAGCTAATGCTTTGTGTATTCCATCTTGTTCTTCGAGACAAGTAATTCTAGCTGAAGCTCATGGTGGTGTTTTGGGAGGACATTTCGGTAGGGACAAGACTCTAGCTCTTGTTCAATCAAATTTCTACTGGCCTAAAATGTTCAAAGATGTGGATAGACATGTAAAGCAATACCGATTGTGTCATTTGGCAAAAACAAGAAGTCAAAATTCTAGTTTGTACACTCCATTGCCTGTGCCAAATGCTCCATGGGAGGATGTGAGTCTTGATTTCGTTTTGGAACTGCCAAGAACTCAAAGGAACAAGGATTTTATCATAGTTGTTGTTGATAGATTTTCAAAAATGTCTCACTTTGTTTCATGCAATAAATCAAATGATGCATCTCATATTGCTGATTTATATTTTAAGGAGATTGTTAAATTGCATGGTATTCCAAGAACTATGGTTTCTGATCGAGATTCAAAATTTGTTATTCATTTTTGGAGAACTCTTTGGAGGAAGCTGGGTACTTCTTTGAATTTCAACAACTCGTATCATCCACAAACCGATGGGCAAACTGAGGTAACAAACCGAAGCTTGGGAAATTTGCTTAGAAGCTATGTTGGCAAGAATATTAAGCAATGAGATGTCATTGTTCCACAAATTGAGTTTGCCTACAATCGTTTTATGCATCATAGTATTGGTAAGAGTCCTTTTGAGGTAGTTTATGGTGCTAATCCTGCTGGTCCTTTGGACTTAGTCCCTCATTCTACAATAAAACAATTTAGTGGAGATGCTGATGAAAGAGCAAAGCAAATAAAGAAGCTGCATGAGAGTGTGAAAGCAACCATTGAGAAACAAAATGAGAGGTACATGCAAGCTGCTAACAAACACAGAAAACTTGTGGAGTTTAATACAGGTGATTTGGTCTGGATTCATCTAAGGAATGAGAGGTTTCCGCCGGAAAAATTTGGAAAACTGAAACATAAAGCTGATGGTCCATTCAAGGTGCTTAAGAGAATTGGCAAAAATGCTTATGAGATTGAGCTACCTAAAGATTACGGAGTATTCCCAACATTTAATGTGGCTGATTTAAGTCCTTTTTATAATCATAATGACGAAACAAACAAGAACTTGAGGACAAGTCTTTTTTAACCAGGGGAGATTGACACGGGAGTGTCTAATTTGCTACAATCTGTTCATATAGACCATACTGATAATATGATATATTTTTCAGCCAACAATATTGCTACATAATCTTCAACTCAACCTACTCAGATAAGACAGCTCATCAGCATATTCCTTTTACAAAGGAATATATTAATGGAGTTGGTTGGCAGCTGTAAAGCTATATCATGGTGTTTTTCTTCATGGCTAAGGAATACATTAATGGAGTTGATTGGTAGCTGTAAAGCACTTAATTTCGAAATTTCCTATGCATGAAGAGTTGTTTCATGCATTAGTATTTATTTTGGGGTTTAGGGTTTATGAGAGACTTTTTTAGAAAACTAAGGATATTGACAGAAGCTCTCTTGGAGTGCTCTTTTGAACTATGTATCTCTTGGATTTGTCCTTGAGTGGTGAGTCTTTTGCTTTCAGTTCTGTATCCTTATTTATTATCATTAGGGTGGTGATCTTTTTGTATCCCTTTTGATTTTAAACTCGGTGGTGAACTATTTTTCGTTTTGTCGAAGTTTCTTCAAGAGTTCGTTCCTTGCTTTTTGTGACATTTTCTATCTGAACAACTATTCTATTGGCGTTCTTTCGAAAACCATTCTGTATTTTTACCTTCCCCGGTATCAGTTTTTTAAAACTTGATCCATTTTTATACCTAAAGGATCATTTTGATATTTCAAAATATAATACCCTAAAACCATTTTTAAAATAAATATGATTATTTTCAAAGGCCACCACTCAAATAGGCTAGAAAGGCATAACTAAGTATGCAATAGGTTGTTGTGCCAGAAGACTACCTCTAGTGTTTTATCCATATCATTTCTTTCTCAAAGATTTCAAACTTTGTTAAGGAAGATATTCATTAATGGCAGTAGACCAACAACTTCATCCACATTGATTATATGAACAAAATAGTTGCATTTATGAACATGAAGTGATTATTCAATATATATATATATATATATATATATATATATATATATATATATATATATATATATATATATATATATATATATATATATATATATATATATATGTTTGTGTGTATGCCAATTATTCGTAAGCATCAATTAACTGTGTTAGATAGAATTCTTCTAATATATTGATAAGGGAAAATAGATGAGGTAGACCCTAAATTTTGAGTTACACATTGCTACCGAATGTTTAGATAAAAAACTAATTAAATGACACTTATGTTCAAGAATGAAAGTATTAAAAAAGAATAATAATCTCAATAAGTAACATCCAAGGAGCCCAAATGATTGAAACATTAGCTTTTGAATATGATTTATTGATCTATTTATGACAAATTACAAAGGAATAAACAGTTCATAATATGGTCTCACAGCACCCAAGATCTTTAATGGGATTCGAAGTATGATTAAGATGCCATTACAAAATAAAAATTCATCAGAATAATAAATTTGAAATTAAAAAAGGATGCATATAACCAAAAAAGAGCAATTAGAAGAAGAAGAAAAGAAAGAAAGAAAAGGTATATGCTCACCCACACCAAATAATAAAGAACATAGAATTACCACCTCATATGTTTCTTCTTTTCTTTGCTTTTGGGAAAATACGGAAACAAGAGATATAACTTTGTGGAGGAAACTCCTTTTAATGTTGAAGGAGAATAAATAGAGATATAAAGAAAGATTTCTTGTTTTATTAATTTCATTAAGTATCACAATTAGGTATTAAGAAGTTTTATGTTAAAGCCTATATGGTTATGTATTACCAAATAAATGTAATTATATTTAATTAATTAGAATAATCTTTTAACTGCTATGGAAAACAAAATATAATATTTTGAACAAGTGAAATAATTAAAATTATGATAAATATATGTATCTATAGTTTTTGGCATGGTTCGGTCCGATAAAATAATCTGCTTGAATTTGAATCATTGACTCAAAATCCAAGTTTGCACTGATCAAATTGGATCATAGTTTTCTACTTAGATCCAAAATTTTTATATTATTATCTAGAAATTACAGTTCTAGAAGGTTCATTTTCCTAGTATTTTAGAATTTTTGTAAAAAATTTAGAACACTTATGATCCATTTTGTGAAAAAAATAATAAATGTGTATATCTTGTAGATAAACATGCATTGTAAATATTACTTAAGATATTATATGATATTTATTAAAGAAAAATCCAACAATCAAATGGTCTTTTAATTTAAAGAAATTTCATAATAAACAATAACTCACAGTGTGGCAATATGAATTTGATCCGAAATTGCAAACGGATCATTAGACATCCACTTCAAGCCAAGTTGTATAATCAATCAGATCCGGATCTAACATTCACGCATCGCCAAGCTTCCGTGATCGGATCATTGCCATGGATCCGGGTCTAATAACGTTCACGACTCGCAAAGCTTCTGTGATCGGATCATGACCCGACTTGTCAACAAGTGACAGGATAAAGAAGGCTTAGAAAACCGAATCCCATAAAGACCGCTTTTATAAAGGCGACTTGTCAGCAATCCCGTCGTTCGCATACTCTTGTCACCTCCCCTTTTTCTGCGTCTCCATCATCTCAGATCGCGATGGCGACCGTCGGAGGGATCAGGGAAGTGGAAGGGATTGCTAACAGCGCCGAGACCGAGCAGCTCGCCCGCTTCGCCGTCGACGAACATAACAAGAAAGAGGTATTTTCTAAATTTCTTTCCTTTTCCCTTTTGGTGTGGTTTCACTTTTTTCTGGAAAATAGTAATTTTATCATAATTTTCTTTTCTATAAGTGTTGTATGATTCCCAAAATTGTGTTTTTTCCTATCGTGATCCGGTTTCTGGATTTTTTTTTATAGCGTTTCTTAAAGAAAAGACTCTTTTTTTTTTCACTCTCGTACTCCTCTTCAATCTGTTCACGTGATCGAAAAACCCTAAATTTGAGATTATGTTTCCTGTAATCGGTCTTTCTTTGTACATGGTTTCCTGTGATGTATATTGTGTTGGTTGATTCAAAGTACTTAAATATCTTTGTGTGTTGACGAAGAATGCTCTCTTGGAGTTCGTGCGCGTGGTCAAGGCGACGGAGCAGGTGGTTGCAGGGACCCTGCACCACTTGACCGTCGAGGCCGTCGATGCAGGGACGAAGAAGGTCTACGAGGCCAAAGTGTGGGTCAAGCCATGGCTCAACTTCAAGGAGCTGCAGGAGTTCAGGCACGCTGCGGACTCGGCCTAAGGATCATGGTCTTGGGCGTGGTAATACGATGCTGTGAGACCGCATGTTGCTTACAAGTTGGTATTTATCATGTCCAGGAAGTATTATGATGTTTGCAAGACCACAAGCAGGCATTTTTATGTCTAGGAGATAATTTTTGTTGTTGCAACACCGCTGGTTGTTTGCAATAAGACATTTATTCTGTGAATTAGGTTCTCTGATGTTGTGAGGCCACAGTGTGTTTTGCAAGTAGGCATTTATTAGTAGAGAAGGCAATACTATGTTGCCAGACCACCGAGTACTTGCAACAGGCATATATGTGAAGTTTGTACTCCTAATTTAGGATTTTAATTGTCTAGCCACAGTTTGTCACTGAGATCTGTGTCGACATTTGGAGTGCTGGTTAGCATGATTTTGGTGTTCTTGAAAATGTGAATGGCATTGTAGATCTAGAACAAATAAGGAAAACACGAACAAAGAAATTGTATCGGCTTGGGCTAATTCAGTGATTAGAAGTGATAACATAGTTCATCAAACTGTACATGCAAAATACCTGTCAGTCTCACAGACGATGTTATGCCTTATGCTGGCAGTACACGGACACCAAGATCAGTTCCTAAGTTAAGTTAATGACAGAAGCTTATTTCCTAGTAAATAGATTACATGCTCAATTCACATATGTGCATTGGCTTGTCACTCCATGTATTGCACTGTCATACTGGCTCTACCAGCAGATAGCTACAAAAAGTCATCTATTTTCTGCTCAATGTAAAGTACCACTGAGTTTTGTATCTGCAAGTTATACTTGTTAAATTTTTTTCTCTTGTTCTTTAAAATAAAATTATGATATTTATAATGAGAAGAACAAACAGAAAGTGATTGTATATGATGTGTTCTTGAACTTATTATTGAAAAGATTCATTTGATCTTCATTTATTTAACTGTGGGCCTCTTTCATGATCAGTTTACTTTGTGCAGCTCAACTTTAAGCCAATTAAATGCTTGAACAAAATTACAAAGAATTCTTGTGAGGAATCATATGGTTAGCCAATTAAGCTATCCTATTTACCTTGACATAAATGTCGTGTTACAATCTTTCATTGAAGCCCATTGAGCTTTCTAGTTCCCTTGTTGCAATTACTGTATGAAAAAAATAGTAGTAGTTATCAATCTCTTTTTAAAAAAAAATAGTTCTTGCATATTACAGTTGCGAAGATATTATTCATAGAGTAAAAATAGGATGGCTAAATAGAGAGGGGCGCTAGTTTTATTTCTTAATTGTACAACACTCAGATCCATAAAATAATGTTGGTTTCACAATTGTCTTATAAAATTTTTCTTCTGTGATCATCAGATACCTTTGAGATTAAAAGAAAATTTTTGTTAGACAATTATGAGATTAATATTATTTTATAGATCCGAGTGTTGAGCAGTTAAGAAACAAGATATACAAAAAAATTATGTTATCAAGATGAGAATATTGAGATGGATATTGAAGTTACTAAGAAAAAAAATATATATATATTTTTATTCATGAGCAACTAGGTATTGCTTCGATAGAGGATAAAGTAAGAGAAAATCATTTTAGTTGGTATGTACATGTGCTTAAGAGACCCCCGAATACGACATTCAGAAGAAGTGAATTGATTAATGTTTATACGAGACAAGATAGAGGAACATCTAAAAAATCTTTAATAGAAACTATAAATAAAAAATTAAATACTCTAAACTTAACTAGACATGACTTTTTATAAATCTCAGAGACGGCAAAAGATCCATTTAGCTGACCCCAAGATCCATTTAGCTGACCCCAAATAGTTGGGTCTTATGGCTTTATCATCGTTGTTGTTTCATGTTACAGCTTTTTCTTCACATGTTTTGATGTGATGTCATAGGAGCATTTGTACTTCTTACTAGTAGCTTATTTGCGAGATTGTAGTATTGTAGTATTATTACATCTCCAACATCAGATGACCTCTTCGAAGAAAAATGGATATGTTACATGCTGTGTGTATTGCACCCATGGAATCAAGTATCCAATCTTTACTTGTCCAGCCTTATTGCTTCTCTGCCATACCTTGTAGAATGGTCTATGTTGTCACGGCAAGTCTCATTATGTGCTTCATTGACATGAACCTGTATGGCTTCAGTGCCAACACATATGATCCTTTGGTTAAAAGTGCAGCAAACCATGCTGTGAGCACCAGTTCATAGATGCTCAGCCCTCCCAGTTGAAATTCTGTTTGCAAAGAAGGAAGATTTGCAGCTTGACTTTTTGGCCTTTGCACTTCTTTTACTTCACAGTAACTGCATAATTATTGCTTTAAATAGGTTCTTTTTATGGTGTTAAAATATCTTTTGAGCATACAATAATTTTTCCTATTTTCAGGTGATTGAAGACTTTTGCCAAGTTTGAATTGAAGATCCTGCGTATCAATAATTTCAGGAGTAACTATAGTAGCTTTAGCTTTACTACAGGAACTCCTGATCAATGGCTCTATTAAGGTGTTGTGATACACCTATATAATTCCTTCTTGGAACTCATGTATGTTTGATACATATTTATATCAAATTTGGTGCTTAAATAATCTTGATCCTTGTTCCATGTGTTAAAAGTGGATGTCCAACAAAGAATGCCCCATCTTTTGAAGTAGCATCAATTTGGCGCATTGGAGCTTTCTGCAAGATTTATGTGTTAATCATGAGCCATAGGAATCTATAAATCAGTTCATATTGGTGATTACCAAAGGTATGATGCCAATCACCATCAAATGGATTGTCTTTTCATTGTTCTTTCCTCGTAATGAACAATAATGGGTTTTTTTTAATGTTGGTTATTGCAAAATATTATAAACACCACTCTGATATAGATTTTGTAACATATCAGGCTGGTATAATACTGGTTTTTCAGCATTATATATGATCTAATGTTCTTTGCTAGTAAACTAAACATTAATCAATCAATATTTAAATTCTAGTTTACATGATTATAATATTATAAATATTGTAAATTTGTTAGAATAACTCCACATTTTACCTTTTTCCCATAAAATATTCCCCATTTCTGTTTTATAATGTTCTTTTTGCAGCATGATAAAAGCACCATCCAACACTTTTTCCTCTTTTTCCCTCGTTTTTTTCAATCCATCAACCTTTTCATTTAGCTTGGTGCAGATAATATGTTTTTTTCTATTAGTTAATAAAATTTAAAATATGTTAAAATACATTTAAATTAATCATAATGATAACTATATAGTCTAAAATTTTAAAAGTATAAATATTTAGGATTACTATAATAATACTATTATTTTTGTATTTTATATAAAAATGATAAAATTATTAAGTAAACCAATAAATATTAAATATCAATTAAATCCACCGTATTTATTGTTCCACATCAAACAATAAGAGAATCTCAACTTTCTATGAGAGCAAAATTTTCCTCATTGACAATTTCTTAAAATTTTAAATTCTCATCAAAATCCAACCGATTCAATGTGGCATCGAATATGTTATATTTCTAAATGTTTCAAAAGGTTATGCACACGACAAATTCTTTGATCGTATTAAACAATATTTTAGGAAGATATATTTAAATTAATAACTATTTATATACGCATATTGTAGATTAATATAGATTTTTTGGAGCATTTAAATAAGCCGGTTCGGGTTCACTCTGATAGGTACTTAGCGAACCACTCCGCTGTATACACGAGCCGTTCTCCGCTATCTACGGTTCCCTCTTTTCCTCTCACTGCTGCTGTTGCTGCTCTCCTCCGCTCTCTCGCCAGCCTTTCTTCGTCGCGGCGTGTGATCGATGGGGACGCTGGGGAGGGCGATCTACACCGTCGGATTCTGGATCCGGGAGACCGGCCAGGCCATCGACCGCCTCGGCTGCCGCCTCCAGGGCAACTACCTCTTTCAGGAGCAGTGTAAGATCCCTCCGTCCCCTTCTTTTGATCTGATGATTCGAGCTGCTGAACGTGCCCTTAGATCCGAAATAGATTATTTGGGTTCCCATGCGCTCCCTCTCTCTCTAGAATCTTGAGTACTGATGCGGCATACATCACTAACTTTCAGAATTTGAAGGCAAATCAGTGTGAGAAAGCAATTCGGTTAGTTTTTTGGCTTTTTAACCTGTGATTTCTGCTTCCTTCATACTATTTTTCAGTGTCGAGGCATCGCACACTCATGAGCATATTTGACAAAGTACCGAATGTACATAAAGATGCCTTTGTGGCTCCAGGCGCATCTGTTATTGGTGATGTCCAAGTAGGCCAAGGATCATCAATTTGGTATGGATGTGTTCTCCGAGGTACGTTTATGTTAAACAAATTGGTGAGGTATCGTGTGCGCATCTAGCAGAGCATGATTATCCGAAAGCCCTTCTTTATTTTTTTCTTCACAAATTTGACTTTCTTGATATGCTGGTATTCAACTGAGAATGATGTATCAATATTGGCATATGGTAGAAAGTATCACTCATATCTTGTTTTAGTGCTTGATGTATCAAGTAGGTAATTTACATCACCAGGTAATGTGATGCATTGAGGTACTTCGCATTAGTTGTCCTTGTGATGTACATGTCTGTAAAGAATTTAGATGATATATTTTTCTTTTGAGTTTTACTTTAGTGTAAAGCACTCTATTACTACTTTCACATGATATTAATATTTGTGCCTTCCTGTTTCTGATTTTTCTAGAACTGCCTAGAACGGATATCGTGGCAGTATATGTCAACATTTAACTTGTGATGGTTTGATAAAAAGTGAGGAGCCGTTTGTCAGCAAAGATGCTGTTTGATTCCTTTAAGCAGGTTGGACATAAAATTGGAAAATGGAGAACTTTAATTCAGTGGTTATTGTGTAGCTGGAGACCAAGGCATCGTTTAAAAGATTTGCAGATACTGATTTAGACTGTTGATTTGAAATCCTGAAGAAATAGGATTTGGCTGTTTCAATTTCCCAGGACAGGCTGTAAACAATTGGACATGATCAATTCTGTACAAAATTAGTGATTAACTTGTATCACTTGAACCTGATTAATCTTGATCGATTCAGACTTGAGGTTGGGCACCAGTGGGGATGAGAAGCAGAAATAATATCTCAATGTGGCAAATCTAGCTTATGGCAGCTACTCTAGTGACGAAATTGGTATTTACTGTTCCATTAATCTGTGATTGGAAGTCCCAAGAGAAATAAAAGGAGAAGAATAGGTTTTGAAGGGTTCAAGGAAATAAAATGGCTACTGATACAATAAGAAGCTGAATATAAATTAAAATGTGTTTTTTCGGTTAAATTGTCTATGTAAGAAGCAAAAATTGCTTTGGTTTAGTTACAAATGAAGTGGTTCCATTATGATATTTCAAAAAGTTTCTTATTTAATTTTTTAATTTTTTAATTTATTGTATTTTTATGTTGAAATATATATACTTTTGTACTTTTATTTGTTGTTCTCTTTTTCATATCTGGCTCCTAACTTGACATGTAGTTTTTTCTTTGTTGTATTCTTCTATTCCTAACATGTTTTGTCATCTTCATATTTCTTCTTAGCCTAAGTTATTTTTAGTATTTTTTTAATGTTTATATTATTTATCTTTAGTATATATTGACTTTTTTTTTTCTTGAATTTTATAATTTTTTAGTTTATGCTTTTCTTTGAAGCCATGTTATTTTTTGATCTAGATTGCTCAATATGCTTGATTCTGATCTCATTCACAGTTTCTTAAAGAAATTATTCATCATGTAATATCTAGATGATTTACACAATTGCATAATCCATACTTAGGAAAACATATTCAGGTAGAACTATAAAAGCATGCTTTGGGTTTTATGAGAGGTATCCTTTCATAATTGCAATTAACAAAACTTTATCCACTCCATTAGATTGATCTTAAGTTCCTACTGGGAAACTACTAATACAAATACAAAATTATGTTTGTTATTTATCGTGAATCACCTAACTTAAAAGTAATTTTTAGTTCATGATATTCCCTTGAAAGATTTGAAGAATTGAAGGAATGAAATTCCTTTGAAAGATCGGAGGAAGTTAATTTATCGTAGTGTTATTAAAAGGCGCTTGAGTGCTCGTCTAGGCACTCGGGCGAGGTGTGGTGAGGCCCGAGTGCCTCACACAATGGTTGAGAGATACGCTTCAGTGAAGCGCCAATTGGGCACTCGCCTTAGCCCAGGCGTCGAGTGCCTCGGGTGAGCGCCCAGTTGAATTTTGACCAAATTGTCAACTAGTTCAATTAAACTAGGCATTAGTTGGTTCAATTGAACCAACTACGCACAATAAACAAACCCCCCGTCCTTGCATGACCCACGCATGCATAGTAAAACCCACGCCACAGTTTGCCCTCAATGCACCTCTGCTCTGTCGTTGCTGCCTCCGTGTGTAGCTCTCTTCACTGCCGATGGACAAGTCTAATGCTTCCTCTATCGTTGACAGACAGGTCCGAAGATCCTGTCGTTGTAGCTCTCGTGCGCATAGTTCCCTTCGCTGTTATTGCTTTCGTGTGTAGTTCACTCCGCTACCGAGGGATAGGTCCACATCTTCCTTCACCACCGATGGACACATCTGAAGCTTCCTCCACCCCTGATGTCATCGTCGGTAGCTTTCTCTATCGTTGCTGCCATCATCCACAGCTTTTTCCATCGCCGTTGTCGTAGTCAGCTTTCTCCACTATCGTTGCCACCGTTCGAAGGTTTCTTCGTCACCCGCACTCTCTCCTTCCCCACCTTCCATCGTTGGTGACTCCACTACTGTTGCCACTGTCCGAAGGTTTTGGGACCTTGGCACCTTTTGGCACCTAGCGCTTTTAAAAACATTGATTTATGGTTAATTAGCCATGTAGCTACATGACATTTATGGTGTTGGTTAATACAATAAAGATTGAAGGTATTCACCACGTAGTTGATTGGGAGAGTGAAAATGGACTAGAATATGCATTGACACCCATTGAAGCCTTTCACGTCTGATCGTTGATCGGTATTGGCATTGGATCAATATTTTAAACATTGTTTGAGATAAAAAAAATTTAAAACTCGGTTTGATACAGATACCAATCAGCATTTGGACCATTGGTAATAATACAAGAGTGCTACGTGACGATGTACCAACACGTGGTATACTTGGTACCATTTGGTACCACCCACATCAGAGAGAAAGTGAGAAAGAGAATGGTGGTGGAGCCCATGGAGGAGGATGGACGAGGAAGAAGAAGACATGGAAGAAGAAGAGGAGGCCAACGAGACACTAAGAGAAAGACAGAAGAAGAAAAAAGAAAAATTAAATAGTTGTGAGTACTGTAAAAAATAAAAAGGATTTTGGTATTGGTTTTCTTACCATCCAGTAAACCTAGTATGGTGAGCTTATTGGGTGGTATAACTTATATTGAACAAACCGCATGAAATTGATTGGTCCACTTTCTCTCAACTTGATAAATTGATAAATTTTACTGGTATAGGTGGTATTTTAAACCATGGTTTCAGTTGTTTAGGCCAAGTTTTAGTGGGTCCTGTGAAGCTGAATTGGTGCAGATGCTTCATATGAAAAATAAATGAAAAAAATTCATTGTAGTATCAGTTAGTATTAGTTTTGATGTTTAAAAAAATTAAGTAATTTTGGTTGATTCACATCAGCAATTTCAGGATAATCCAAAATTTTTATGGTTAATTCAAATTAAGATTAGTTAACAATTGAACCCCTGCTATGATTTGTTAATTGGAAAGCTCTAGTCCTTATTTGTGACAAGTGTGTCTTATCGATAAGAGCCTTTTTCTCTGACTTTATTACCCCATAGATACAGCTTTTCTGATAGCCTAAATGTTACTTTACTATGTTCGAGAAAGTTTGGTGAATTGTTCCAAAGGTAGGAACTGTAGAACTTATGATAGAGTTCTATTAGAGAAATTCTTAAGCCATATCTTGTTCCAAAGGCAGTTTTCTGCGTGTCCTCTTCTCAGATTTTTAGTTGATGATAGCTGGATGTGAGATCTGATTTTTAGTTGATGATAGCTGGATGTGAGATCTGTTTTGGAGTAAATCCGTGTACCTTATAATTGAGCAAATAAATCGTTTATGTGGAGAAGAGTGTATTTGTCCTATACTGTTACTTGATAAAGATGCCTATAGTCAACTATATTCACATTGACCTATCATTCGTCTTCACAAAGAGAGCATGTGTACCCCATGGGGATACGATGGATCGAATGAATCCCTTGTTCAACAACTCTTGCAATTGCTTCTTTAGTTCCTTCGGCTCAATTGGTGCCGGTCTATAAGGAGGTTCGAAATTGGTGTTGTGTCAGGGAGAAGTTTGACGGTGAATTTGATTTGATCATGCGGCAACCCTGTCAATTCATCAGGAAATACATCAAGGAAATCCTTAATAATGTGTATGTCCTTAATCATTCACCAATTAGAATATTCTCTCGGAACAAATTCCAAAGATCCCTAACATCCATGAAGGAATAGCTTCCTAGCATTATAGTGCCAAAATGATAGGAGGGAATAATTCTTTAGTTCCAATGAGCTGAAAGGATGATTGATAGGGAGGAGAAAATGTTGCAAATTTTCGGAAGCTGTCGTTGCTGGTTTGGTATGTCGAAAGCCAATCCATACCTAAAATGACATTGAAATCCCAAAAATCCTAAAGAATAAGGAGTGCATAAGGTGCTTAGCAAGGGTTCAAACCCTCGACCTAAGGGATAGGGACTTGGGGTATATGCCACCTGTCTTGCTGGTTTGGTGTAAAATCATCTTTTCTCAGATCACTTTAGTTTAGCATTTTGGCATTATCCACCTCTAGGTATCCATCATTGGTTATACAACATCATTTCTCGAAATGTAATTTCTCATAATGTCAGTGTAAATCCATCTCTATAGAAGTAAAGATTAGTCCAAGTGCTGAACTTTTTATTTTCATGCCCATCAAGATACGTGATCTTTGTAGGAAAAGGGCAAAGGAATTATACATCATAAATTTGACGTACCTAATCACGAGTTGGATTCGAAATCATATTCTTTAGAATGTGATTGCGGTTCTTAAAGATGAGAGAGAGAAACTCTTGATACTAGAAGCTGCAGAGGTTCTTAACTAGTATATTTTTGTTAAATGTTATTAGATACTAACACATTTTAAACAATTTTTTTGAATTTAGACAGTACTTAAGATGTTCTTGAATCACTGAAAATCCTGAAACATTTATACTCCATGTAGATAAGTCTAAATGGGTCACGCAGGCCATGCCTTGACAGACATTCACCAGCACTTACATGAACCTTCTTTATATACATGCAGCAATCTATGCCACACAGTGGGTAGTATATTGAGAAAGCAAAAAACGAATTCGTGTAGGAAATGATTGCAAGTAAAAGATATTAAAGAGTGGAAATAGAATGGGAAATTTTTCATAAGTGTTCCTTAATTAAATTAATAATTTTATCTTCTTAAGGTTAATCTATTAACAATTCCTGTTAACTTGAGTAGAACTCCCACCAACTATATTGAGTCTAAACAAATTTAAAGCCATAAGTCCAACAAAAATCATCTCACATAACTTGAATTCTATCATTCAAATCCTATCTAATATGAACACCTCCAAAATCAATTTATGATTCATGCAATAATATGAGACTTCAACTGTATATATTTAAATAATGAAGGATCAGCTAATTTTGAAAATTGTCTCATTATACGTATAGATTTGATTCCATTTGTTGGGTAGCATCAGCTATAGTGTCTGCTATCTCGCACATAATTGCTCTTCTTTATGATATTTTTTATTTTAATTCACCTACTTATACTTTCCTGCCGTTATATGGAGAAATTGTTCCTTTCTCTCATCGACTCCGTGTGTTCAATGGAATATTGTTCTGAGCCTATGATAATCCAGTAGGATCAATCTTTGGTTGAGATTAGAAGGTAAAACTGATCTTGCAATTTTCCCTATCCTTGCATTATCTTCTGGACACTTATGGAGGTCAATGCTTGCCATAATTCTCTTTAGGTATCTGCTAAATTGTGAATTAGTTTCTGTATAATATGCATTGAATCCTGGGCTTGTTATATATTGATCTGTAATTCTAGTTGTGATGCATGAGATTTTCCTTTTAGTTCAATTTGGTAATGATGTATCAAGATCATGACAAACTCAATGTTGTAAACTGATATGTTCTTCGTTGAGACTTGAGACCATCATTTTTATCCCTACCTTTTGTGTGTAATGTTCTATTTCCCCTTGATTATATTTTGGCTACTGTAGCAAAATTTCCAAATGAGAATTTATGGTATACTTCTCTCTTTATAACCCAACAAAAATTTTCCTTTCTTCTTGTTATGTGGAAAGTCATTCAGGTCTTAGATTGACACTTACATTCATTGATTTTATATTGGTTATTGTTGTTATGTTACTGCTGAATAGCAGTTAGGAAGACATTTATCACTCTTCTTTCATGATTATTTGCTCTCCAGATATCGGTCCATTAAGACAGTAATAAAGGGCATTGGTTCCGGTATACATTATTTGACTGACAGTGTTTGTAGTTATTAACATTTTCCCCTAATATTTTTCCAGGTGATGTTAACAGCATCCATGTTGGATCTGGCACAAACATACAAGATAATTCCCTGGTGCATGTGGCAAAATCTAATCTAAGTGGGAAGGTCCTACCAACTATAATTGGAGATAACGTCACAATAGGCAAGTGATGTAATCACGGTTGTTGACAGTTTTACATTAATTTCTAAGCATGATTCCACAATATATCTGAAAATTAGGCTGTTGTCAAGGTACTTCATTCTTGGTTTATCATGTACTAATTGCTATGTTATGTGAGTACCTTGCATCCTTTCCATAAAATCTAGACACCTAGAATCCTGCATGTTCTGGTTCCGATATAAGTATTGTTTTTTAATTCTTTATTTGTTACATTGCTGCTGGGTTAAGTTTTTTTATTCAAGCTGCAAGATACTTGATATGATTTTCTTATAAATGTCATCATTGCATTAAAGTTTGAACTTTACAGGTCATAGTGTTGTCTTGCATGGATGCACTGTTGAGGATGAAGCATTTGTTGGAATGGGTGCTGTCCTGCTTGATGGAGTTGCCGTGGAAAAGCATGGCATGGTTGCTGCTGGAGCGCTTGTAAGGCAGAATACAAGGATCCCATGTGGAGAGGTTGTCGAAATCGACTATTTATATTTTCTTTTCTTTCTTTCTTCAAATAAGTTAATCTCATAGTAGTAACCTGAAATCATTACCATGCCACTAGCTCTTTTAATTCGATATGGTCGCACCAATGTCAACCAGACAATCGAGCGAACAAGGAGACTGGGAGAGAGACTAACAAGAAAAGGAGAGCATTATGGTTACTTTAGTTAATATCAGCCATTTCTGAACTTGGAGCTGCAGTGGACGGAGAGCATTGCGCTCCACTGTCGGACGATGATCGTGGTGGTAGAAGCTCATATAATATTTCATCATACAATATATGAGTTGAGAATCAGGTCATTGTTGGATTAGATTGTCCCAGATCCATTTCCATTCCAGCGAGGAATCAGATTGGGCCATTAATATCTGTGGGGTCATCTAATTGCAGACTTGATCACTTCTGATTCCCAACTGGATATGGAACATATGAATTTACAGCCCTTGGTCGGGCCATGATGAAGCAAAGATGAGTGATTATTTACTTATTAGTTGATTGCACCTCATTTATAAACTTCTGTTTTGTGACAGGTATGGGGAGGAAATCCTGCAAAGTTCCTGAGGAAACTAACTGAAGAAGAGGTGGCTTTTATTTCTCAGTCTGCTACCAACTATACCAACTTGGCTCAGGTGCACGCTGTGGAGAATGCCAAGTCTTTCGATGAGATCGAGTTCGAGAAAGTACTGCGCAAGAAGTTTGCTCGCAGGGATGAGGAGTATGATTCGATGCTTGGAGTGGTCCGCGAAGTTCCTCCTGAGCTGATTCTTCCTGACAACATCTTGCCAGACAAATCTCCCAAGCCTTCACACTAGGATTATTAGGCTGAGACAGTCAAGTTTGGTGGTTTATGTTTTCTTATGCCATCCAATAATTTCAGGTTGGGCTCTTCTGTAGGGTCGACCACCGCACTCTCGGTACTCTGTTCATCTTTTGTCCCTTTTTTAATTATAATCCTAAATTGCTTCCAGAGGATGTGAATGAGAAACATGCTTTTGCTGATTCTATAACAGAATGTTCAACTCAATAAAGAGATTAAAGTGAAATGCTGGTCACCATTAGTCAATCTATTTTATAGAAACCAGTGAAGGTAAATGTTGATGTCTATGGATTTATTTGTTAAGAGGGAGGGGTCATGTAGATGGTGTATTGTTATCCGAAGATTCCACAGAGATTTTTCTTCCAACTATTGTTGTGGTAAACAACCTTAAGCCGTGGCCTCACGGCCGATGCGGCTTGGTTCGGGTCCGGATGACGGGGATCTTCACAAGACAGCTTTCGAGCCCATCGAGGCTTCGGGGCTGTTGTCGGGGCGGCGTCGTTGTCTCATCCGAGCGGGAACTCCTCGCCTTAGCATCTCTCAGAGACCTTCGGCCTCGCCCTTGTAGAAAGGCCGGGTCGGGATGCTCGGCCCGACCTCTCCGACGATCAAGTTAATCGATGGCGAGGGGATTCGGATCAAGAAGTCCTCTTTTTTTCCTTCTTCCTCA
Organism: Musa schizocarpa; assembly: GCA_900464855.2. Lineage (NCBI taxonomy): Eukaryota > Viridiplantae > Streptophyta > Magnoliopsida > Zingiberales > Musaceae > Musa > Musa schizocarpa. Next base: position 126,769 of record LS990916.1, read on the forward strand.
GAATGCGAGGGCATTTATAGGGAAGCTTACTGTTTTTCGATGTGCCCGATTGCAGGGAGCAGGCTGGTAGCGTCGGACATTGGTGTTGGTGTGACATGAAGAACCGAGCCTGAGCGGACGTTAATGCGTCTCGACTGACGTCCTGGTCCGTTTGATCAGGAGCTGTCGCATCTGACGTCAGCCGAGTCTTATCATAATTACTATCCTCATCAACTATCTAAAAGTCACGTGTGTTTTGGGCTCATAGAGATCGAAAACGTGTTTATGGCGATTAGGGTGACATATTTTGGTCAATCCTATCAGCCTCCAAAGGTGGGAGATGGGAAACGCTTTTGGAGAGGGGACGCTCGTATGGAGCTTTTGGAAAGTGATTTGTCAGCTTTGCAGTCAACAGCACTTTAATATTTATCAGTGTAGCAACTACGTGTGCTTTCCAAGTTTATCGGATCAAAGAGAGGCACGTGTCACTGATGGCCATCAAAGGCACTTTGGCTCATGTCACATCGTGTACGGTTTTTTCTTCTTTTAAGATCGTAGTCATATACTTTTCAACGTTATATTGAGGTTTTCAAACAGAATCCGTTGCTCGTCACATCATCATCATCAAGACACCAAACCAAATGATAAAATAATTATTTCATACATTAAAACATTGGTTCACCATAGAGGGATCGATGATTATGATGAAACTCGAGTTCCGATGATTGACAAGTGTAAGTGGTCATGGTGGATCAATCGCTATCAGAGTGCGTAAGCGTTGGTGGAGGGCACCCAACGATGACGATAGAGTTCAATGGTTGAATGGAGATGCAAAGGAGGACTGATGATCTTATTAAAAAGGCTATCGTCGTAATTGGAATAAACAATGACATCTTAAGGCCACACTCGATCGGAGGAACATCAGTAACACTAGTACGATGATATCGTCACCATGTATGAAGGCATCGAAGAAACTGAATATGAACACTCACAAAAGTATTATCTTTCTCTCATAAAATAAAAAGAAATTTAAACCAAAGACCTCGAAAAAAAATCTTTCAAATGAATCAAACGATTCAAATCTGACATCCAACCCAAACCCCTCCAAAATTCTCCATTGGTTCGTGATCAAATCCCTTGATTACAAAGGCGAAAGCCTGTAATAGGGTGGAGACGAAGTGGAATGAGGATAGGACATCCTCTCCACTGTGAGAGTGGTAGGTGTGGAGGAGGGGAGAGGAGGGGTTGGGAGGGGTGGTAGGGAGGGAAGGCTAAGGCACGGAGGAAAGGTGGGTAGACGAAGCTAGCACGACATGGGGTGTCATGTAGGGGTAGCATCACGAAATAATCATTTTACTCTTTAGTTTAGCGTTAATTCGATGAGTGATGGAATTCAGGTATAGTGAATTCCATTAAATAAATAGATGATGATATTAAAAATAAAGTTAAACATAACAACTTACTAATTATGAGAATCTCGATATAATTTTTTAAAGTATAAGAACTACGATACTAAACGGTCCAAGTATAAGACCAGGTAGCTCGATTTTTCTTGATGATGCCTTATATTTTTAAAATTTCTATATAATATTTTTTTAAAAAAATATTTAAATTTTAAAATAATTATATTTTTCATCAAAACCTAGTCAACCAAATAAAATTAGATCGAATATAGTATTTTAGTTCATCGAATCAATTATAATACTTATAAAATAGAGTTATATTATTTTTCATCAGAAGTAAAAATATTATAATTTATTTATTTTTATATTATTCTTTCACAAGAGAACGAAAATATATATTATAAGTTTTTTCAGTTTATATAAACATAAGCTTAAGGCTAATTGAGAAAAAAAGAAAAAAATTATTCTTTATTTTTGAAATATATGAAATATTTTTATTTTTTATCGAAACAACTAACAGTCCTCATATAAATTACTTTATGAAATCTTAAAACTTATAGTAGAGTTAATAATTATGATTTATGAGACTCTTTGCGGGGTATCGTCTTTTAACAAAATCTCAAAATGGGGGAAATCATCCCTCATGTTATGAAAAATAAATTTTTAATTAATTTTTAATTAAAAAACTCAACTGGCACAATTATGCTTGATGGAATTGATCCATTCACTAGAAACCTAATTTAATAATACGATATACATTTTAAGCTAAATTTCTAATATGCTATTAATTTTGATTATTATATTTAAAATATGCAAAATTTATATTTGTAATTCAAATTTTCACTATTTCTAATTTATTATTAAATTGTATTGTCACTCACATCATCCTCCTAGTCAAATCCTAGTCAGAATCAAATCATAGTCCATCTTACTCTCACTTTTAATCTGAACCATCCAACTATCCTGGAAAAATATGCATAAAAAATATGTATGTACATACATACATACATACATATATAAACCAAATCATACTGTTCTCAGATCACAGGAGCAAGGCAAACAAATCACAAATGGAGAAGAATAATTGATGCTGGATGTCTACTTATTCATCTTAAAATAACAAATGATTTAAATGTTCAGCCATGCTGGAACTCGTTGGAGTCTTCAGGCTTCATAATTACATTTGAAGAACTTGTCACCACTCTCATGATTTACAGTTATGGTAGCAGTATGAAGTCAAACTGTCTAAATCTCCATTAAGAACAAGCAGAAGAATAAAAACTTCTGTCAAATCCTCGGTACTAAGCTCGGATGACTTGTGTGCTTTCAATGTAAAGAAACAGGAAATTCCACAGCGGTAAGTAGTCAATCCACTTGCAGAATAAACACAACTATCGCCGACCATTTGCCCAATTTCTGATGTTGTTTCTGGATTTCGGAACAGGATGTTTATTGTGCCGTTGTGTTGGCAGATCATGCAGCTCCATTACCTGTATAGTTCGCTGCTTCTTCGCTGCGGCAAGTAAAATGGCATGCACCCATCAGAAAAGCTATATGTTTAGCTACTGGAACAGAACACGGAACTGGAACAAACCATTTTCTGCCTGCTGGTAGCCTTCATGAAGCTTCCTTTTCGCCAGTTCTAGCTTAGTTCTCATGGAGGCTTCCTCTGAGAATTTTGTTTTCTGCATAGAAAACAAAATAGTTATATAAACTACAATGTCTAAAATTTTCTAACTTCTTGTGGTACTTACATCTTGTGTGGTTACCAACTGCTTTCTCCGAGGTCCGGCGTCATCTTGATACTGCTTAGGCTTCATCTCACCGCCAGCTTTTAGAGTGCGGACTAGCTTTGGTGGTCTGCCAGGCCCAGAATTGGGAATCACTGGCTTGCTTTGCTTGTTCAAAATACCCTCATGCTTGGATTGGCATATCAAGGGATCCTGTTGCTTCGTTCGTCTCATTACCGGTGCCTGCTGCCTCATCTGTTTTAACTCTTCTGGAATAGCTGAATGCGGTGGTTCTTTCCTCCTCATCACTTCCTTCCCTTCTGGAACAGCCAACTCTCGCAGCTCTTGCCTCCTTGTCTCCTGCTTCTCTTTTGGCATTAAAGATTGATCTAGAGGCTGTATTTTCCTCTGTGGTAAATCATGTACCGTAGGTATTCCATTTTCTCGCTGCTTCTCAACGTCCATGTTATTTCTAAAATCTGGATAATATTTTCAGAAAAAAAATGACATCAGTAATATTGATTAAGGAAACATACCAGCAAACCATAAGCAAAAAGCAAAGCAAAAGCACAGTTACTCACTTCCATCATCATCCATTTCGTCGAAGAACTTCATGACGAAAATGTAAAGAGGAGGACACAGAAAATGAAACCTAGTCAATTGACTTCAAAAAGCAGCGGTGCAATTCAGAAGATATATAATATTTAATGTATCATCCCAATATTTATATCTTATACCTCAGAGAGCTGGATGGGAGCAGTTTGTGTGGCAAACAAAGCTCCCTCATCCAAGGGAGGAGAAGGAAGCCCTTCCTCATCTTCCATGGGAGGATTTACAGACTCCGGAGATTTATCATCTGTGATAATGAGTTTGAAATCACCTATGAGATTTCAAAAATAACAAGCCATGAAAACATATAAGAGAAGATATGCTATACCTGCAACTGCCGCTGTAGCCCTCACCCATTCATCTACCAAAAGCTTCCAACCCCTGCCACACAAAAAGATGAATGGAAGCAATGCAAGATGAGCAACTAGACAACTAATATGTATCCACATTCAGTGTGCAGAGTCCATTGGAAGAGACTAAAATGTAATTAACAATTCAGAAGTCATTTGCGTAACCCTTTCAACTAGTCTGTGGAGCAAAGGAGCAATAGTTATTCGTCAGTACTCAATATTTGCCTCCACCAAACAAATTACCTTTTCGAAATAATGCAATAAAAGAATAAAGAAACAAATATGAAACAAGAAAGAAAGCAAGCATAGAGCACTAGTTATTCATTCATAGGAAAGATACATGAACAATTCCCTTTTTTCTAGTTCTCTAAACAACTTTGATAAAGCAATGCAAGCTTACTCAATAAGAGTGCGGACAAGGTGGCGAATTGGCTTTGAGTTGTGTCTTCGCAGACCGTTAACTGCCTTTCCAATTTCAGTTGCCTAAGACAAAAAAAGATACATGAATTTAACATAACATGAAGCAAGGCATTGCTTACGTCCGACAAACTCTATGCATCCTTAGACTAAAAAAGCTCCATCAACTACACTCGAATCCTATACTCGTTCTTCACCTTCAGTACTTCGACAGAAAGCTCCATCAACTGCAGCCTCCTCAACGACTCGATCAATACACTATCAGACTGCAAACCAGCGAAGCAAGTTTCAGTACAATCAGCGATGTTAGTCCAAATTCCAAATCAAAATTGAAACAGCACATTCGAGTTATACAATGCATCATAAACTACATCAAAGCCAGATTTTACTAAGGAAAGGATGGCACAGACCTCATCATGGTGGTTGGCAAAGATCTCCTTAATCCTGAGAACCTCCCCAACGATTTGGCTCTCTTCTTCAATCTCCTCGGTGAGTGCCTCCGCCTCGTCAAAGCTGTAATTGCTCACGATCCGGTTCAAGTCCTCAGGCCCATCGTTGCTACTGTCCACCTTGCTCTCCTTTTCCCCGTCCCTCTTAACGCTGCGATCACCCTCCTCCCCCTCGGCAACGCGATCGCACCCGAAGCATCGCGGCAGCAGCACGGCGAACAGCTTCTCTACTATCTGATCCCTCCTGCTCCTGAACTCCTGGGGGTAATCAGAGGCCGCGACGAGGATTGCGTGCTCCATCACCTCGAATATATCCGAATTGGCACTGCGGAAGAACTTTCTCCAGTAATCGAGCGGCCCGGACGAGCTCGCCATGGCGGCGAGAGGCGGCTCCAACGATCAAAGGGCGAAGTGATCGGAAATGAAACTCGACTCTGCTCGATCGGTTCTCGAGGCCGAATCTTCGACGCAAGCACCGATCTGTGATCGGTAAACTCAAATGGGTATCAATGTCCCCGCTGATTGGATCAGTTCCTATCTTCCTAGATTATCCAAAACAGCGCCGAAATCCAGCAAAAAAGAGGAAATGTTCCAAGAAAATCACGAAAAGAACCGAATTCTCCACCGATTCGCCTCGGTTGCAATCAACAGCCCACAGAACTCCAATTTTTCTCAAGAAAAAGCGAGAAAAAACCCATCAAATCCCCCTTTTGGCAACCTTCTTTCGTTTTGCTTCGATTCCTTGAAGGAAACCAATTTCGACGGTTCCCCCAAAAAGAACCCTATTTTCCTCTATTGTAAGTTTCCCCTCCGCCACGAAACAAAAACCCCTCAAATTAGGGAAAGACTGAGCACCAAAAAGCAAGAAAAACTCGAAGAAATTACCCAAAAGACAAAAAAACTGTTTGTTCTCAATCTTCCTTCTCACTCTCGATTATCGTAATCAGTATTTTCCTTCCTCGCTCTGCAAATTCCCAGAAGAAGGAGGAGGGAGGGAGGGAGGAAGGGAGGCGAAGAATAGTAGCACCCCCACCGAAGCGACGCAAGGACAGAGACAAATACGGGCGAAAGAATCCAACAGCCCAATTACTTCCCCTTCGGCCTTGGTCTCTTCCGCCACCCTCCCCCGAGCTCCCCAAAAAACAATAAATAAATAAAATAAAAATAATATATATATATATATATATATATATAAAAGAAAACGAGATTAAAAATCCGATCATGGAATTAATTTATGGTTCGGTAAAGATGAATGATCACGATAGTGGAGGGAAGGAGCGGGGGCGGTGCTCGAAGCGCGAACCGGTCGCCATCGTTGACTCACCGCAACGGACGGCTGTGATGGGCTCTCCTCCGAAGTCCGACGCAGATGTGATACGTCCGATCTCATCAAGAGTCGGAATGGTGGACGGCTGTGATATGCTCGTTTAACCCAATTTTCCCCACTTGTCGGGTCTTACTGTGAGGATGGAGATAAGAGTGGTTCTTTAAATTTTATCCTATTAAACCCTCCCTTTTAACTACCTCGGTACATAAAATTAATTCGAATAATTATTTTTTGACTAGAGGGGTATTTTAAAATTTTGATTTAAATGAGTAGAGATTCAACACAACAATTGATAGGATATTCATAAATTTTATTTTATTCATATTCAGATTTAATCAAATCGTGAATTGATTTAATGAGTCAAGTATTTCATGACATAAAAGGGCGATGATAATTAAAATTTAAAGATATTATTGATGGATCTGACACATGCACAATCAAATACTATGTCATCATCAACACACCAACAATTCAGATGCCTCATTAACACATAAATGATAACATTCGATGCACCAAATTAATGTTGCATGTAACCACCACATAAATTATAACATTCGATGCATTAAATAACTAACTCTTCATATTCAAGTAACACCTAACAATCCAATATAAGTGTCACTTAAATTAAGTAAGTATTCATTTAATTAGGAGTTATTATAAAAGGCCTCAAAAGAGTGGCTTGGAACTACTATGACTAATATTATTATACTTTGCTCCTCCAACCACATCCGACTGACTTATGCATCACATGAGTTTCTTTATCCAACTTGCATCAATATAATTTTTTTATAGCAACACAACTATGTGATAAAAATTAAACGAAAAATATAGAAAGATAGAAACTGTAGAAGAAATGTATAAGATATAATTGTCTAGTTCATTTTGATAGTGAGCTTTTGATAGCTATTTATACACACTCAGTAGGGAGGTTATATATATTCAGCATCAAGATTTTTTCTCAACTGCTTAAAGATTTCCTCAACTGTCTTGAGGAAATCTTATCTGCTTATCATGCCCCCGCAAGATTAAGCTTCCATCAAGGATGTTGATCTTGGACCGATAAGATGAAAAAAATTTATGGGCGAGAGGCTTTGTAAGTGAGTCTGCTAGTTGATCAGCTGTATGTACGTGAGAAACACGGAGTTGATGTCTAACAACTTGATCTCACACGAAGTGGAAGTCAATGGCTATGTGTTTTATACGGGAATGAAACACTAGATTAGCACATAAGTAGGTAGCTCCAATATTATCACAGTATATTATAGGAATAACTATAGAGTTGACGTTGAGTTCCTTGAGCAGATTTGTGACCCAATTGAGTTCAGCAGCGGTGGTGGCGATGGCACAGTTGTAGATCGTGCAACTGTCTTTTGTTTTTTTAGAACTCTAACTTATTGGAGTAGCTCCAAGGAAGATAATGTATCCTAACGGAGATATTCTATCATCAAAGTTCCCTACCCAATCAGTATTAGCAAAGGCATGGAGTTAGAGTAAAGTATTTTTGCAAAGAAAAATGCCATGATTAAGAGTCCCTTTAAGATACTGCAAAATTCATTTGACCGCGGACCAATGCGTAGTAGATGGTCGATGCATGAATTGCGATAATTTATTGACGACAAATGAAATATCTGGACGGGTGAGAGCCAAGTACTGTAAGGAGCCAAGGACTTGTCGATATTGAGTCGAATATATAGTAGGACTTCCATTATATAATTTAAGTGACTCACTAGAGAGAGGAGTTATAACCTCTTTCGCATCTTGCATGTTTGTCTTTGATAATAAATCTTGAATATACTTTCTTTGTGATAGGAAGAGACCTGAAGATGTAAATGTTGCTTCCACTCCCAAAAAGTAGCTTAAAGTTCCTAGATCTTTAAGGGAGAATCGATCGGCCCAAGTGCTTTAGAAATGCCTGAGTCTTCAAAGGATCATTTCTTGTGACAATAATATCATCCATATATACTAAAAGATATATTATGCTTTAATTGTGTTGGTAAATGAATAGCAAGGTATCAGACTTGGAATTGATGAAGCCAATTGAGGTAAAAAACGAGCCAAGCTCGTTATACCAAGCCCTTGGAGCTTGACGAAGTCCATAAATAGCTTTTTGAAGTTTGCAGACATGCCTCGGATATTGAGGATGAACGAAACCAGGAGGTTGCTACATAAAGACATCTTCAGTAAGTGTCCCCTATAAAAAGGCATTGTTAACATCCAATTGTCGTATGTGCCAACCCTTTGAGATGGCCAAACTCAGGATAAGACGGATTGTTGTAGGTTTAACAATGGGACTAAATGTCTCTGTGAAGTCGACACCAGGTCGTTGATGAAACCCTTTGGCGACTAGACGTGCTTTATATCTGGCAACGGATCCGTTTGGGTTCCGCTTAATTCGAAAGACCCATTTACACCCGATGATATTTTGTGTGTGATGAAAGGGTACTAAGGACCATGTAGAGTTATGGAGGAGAGCATCATATTCGTCACACGTGGCTTTACGCTAGTGAGAAGATTTTTGAGCTTGAGTGATTGTAGTGAGTTCACTGGCCTCAGTAGAGGAACTTGTTATAGCATGTAAGTCAAGGACTTGACGTGGTTTGACAATATCACTTTTGGAGCGTGTTGTCATTGGATGTCTAGGGGGGATAGAAGTGGTAGATTGTGTTGGTGGTATAGCTGAGGGCGAGTCACTGTCATGGACCGGGCCAACCGTCGGCACGACAATATTATTAGGTCTAGGAGAAGGTAAAGCCAGTGACAATGTTGCCGAGGGTATTGCTTCATTAATAGGGGAAACTTGTGAGGAAGGGAGTGGAGAAATAGAGAGAGTGAGAAGCTGTTGAACTGGAGTAATAGTAGTATGCAGATCTTGAGGGTAAGGACTAGATGGTGTCATTGGAGGTTCGTGTGATGAGTTCGGAGGGATATTCCAGTGATGCATGTTTATCGGAGTAGCTTGCATGGTAGGATTATTTTGAAAAGGAAAGGCAGACTCCTAAAAAATAATATGACGTGATATAAAGACTTTTTTAGTTTAGGGTTCATAACATCGAAAAGCATTATGTTCAAGAGAGCAGCCTATAAAAGTTCAAGGCTTAGATCATGGTGTTAGCTTATGTGATGCATAGGGACGGAGCCATGGATAACATAAACAGTCAAAAACTTTGAGTTTATGAAGGTTTGGAAGCTTATGGAATAATTTTTCAAATGGTGACTGATATTATAAGACTGGAGTGAGCATACGATTAATGAGATAAACTGCAGTTTGAAAAGCTACTGACCAAAAAGGTGGTGGCATGGATGCTTGATGTAGAAGGGAGAGACCAGTTTCAACGATATGCCGATGTTTGCGTTCGGTAGAGCCAACCAATTGGGGAGTATGTGGGGGTGACTTGAGGTGTTGTATACCACAAGCAGAGAGACAGGATGCGAGGGCTTGATATTCGCCTTCGCCATTAGAGTAAACTGTTTTAATGAAAGATTAAAAAAAATTCTCGACCAACTTTCGAAAGTTGGTAAATACTGTGGAAACATCAGACTTATGGTGGAGAGGATATAATCATGTGTACTTAGTAAAATAGTATACAAAAATGACATAAAAGTGAAACTTGTCAAAAGAAGGAATTGGGGTAGGGCTCCATACGTCGGTATAAATGATTTCAAATGGTTTAGAGCAAGAAATGGAGGTTGTCCCAAAAGGCAGTTTATGACTTTTATTGCAAAGACAAGCATCGCAATGATTAACGGTGCTATTGATTTTCAAGGTAGGAAGAGAATAACGAGAAAGTAATTTTTGTTGGATAAAAAGGGAGGGATGACCAAGACGACGATGCCATACATCGACCGGAGCTACGACTGAAGAGTGAGCAGTAGGAAGGGTAATTTGCAAAGCGGATGGCCACTCATAAATGTTGTCTTTGTTCTGGCCCTGGACCAAGGATGCCCCCGTGCTCAAATCCTTGACAAGAAAAAAGTTAGGAAAGAATTCAATTGAAGTATTATTTTGTTTAGAGAATTGAGAAATGGAAATGAGATTTCTTTTAATGTTAGGTACACATAGAACATCATCGAGTGTAAAAGTTGTGGTAAGTGAACTAAGCGTTGAGGAACCAAAATGAGTAATAGGAATTCTTTTACCGTCACCAATGATGATATCTTCATTTTCATCATAGTTGTTGTGGATGGACAAGTTTTGAAGATCAGAGGTGATGTGATGAGAGGCGCCCGAGTCCACAATCCAATTAGGTTGGGTAGGAGTTGGAGTAGCCATAAAATTCGCCTAAGGCCACTGTGTTGGAGTAGGGAGTCTGAGGCGAGACCGATAGACTTTCGCGGAGTATCCGACTTTATCACATAGTTGGCAAACGACTCGTTGGTGGCTTGTGAAGTCAGGATGCGACAGTTGAGGATTATGAAAGTTACCACCTTGATATGAATAAGGGGGGTTTGGTTTGGGCCCCATAGGGCTAGGAGGCAACTTAGCCAAATCGTTGTTGACGTGCTTATTGTACTGGTTGCTCTTCCTCTTGGACTTTTGATTGACCTGAGCTGTAATAGGTGGTCCGAGCAACCTATCACCACTCTTCAAATACATCTCATAGTCGATCAACTTATCATAAAGTTCTTCGAATGATATTGGTGAGTCGCGTGCTCGAAGTTCTGCTGTCAGTTCTTTGTACTCGCCTCCTAGGCCATTGAGGGTATGGATTAGGACTTCTTCATCACTGAGAGAATGACCTATCAAAGCTAAATCATCGATGATAACTTTGATATATTGTAGATAATCAGCAATAGTACTTCCTGCTAGTCATAGATGCCCAACAAACCAATCACGTGAGTGATGGCACGTGTGACTTGATACAGAATCTTTTTGCTTATTATATTTTGGCGTATATCACTTTATAACTATTGCATAAATGCATATATATATATATATATTGTGATGTCCTTGGATTTGTGCAATGGGAATCGGATCGTGATGAGATCACGATAATGAGATCGATTCACCTTTAAACACATATCCTAAATAATCCCGGTCATAGGTTACTCGAGAGGGACATCATGATAACCGGATAGACTGGTGTCTTTATACCGTCCATATGATGGATGCAGCTGGTCTCATAGCTTTCTTCGTGTAGGGACACTAGGGATACAAAGCAGGTGCTCATTGGAGAATGAGTTCATTGATTGATCCGCTTACGGAATCTTTGGATGGTTGATGATGCCTTATTGTCGAGGAAAGCGATTCCGTGAGTCCTAGTGGTGTATTTGGTCCTTAGACTTGAGACACCAAGGATGTCCTGTATGAGTGCTCCACTCTTTGATACCAGACTTATAGGTTTGGCTGTCCCAGATCTAGTATAACTGGTCATTGGGAGTGGTAGTCGACCTTACGAGGGCTATTGAGTGTCGATAGAGGAACATCCACTCTCGGCGTCATGAGAGGAATATCCCATGTGTTCTTGCTCAGACAAATCCCTGGCCAGGGTCATTCGGGTTGAGAGAGAAAGAGTTCTCCAGGGAGAATCCGATTAGAGCGAGACTCAGTAGAAACCATATGGGTCCGACAACACCATGCTCGATATACGGTCTCGGGATATTAGATGGATGAGGGACTATAGGTACATGGTAATCGAGGGAGACAGGTCCAATGGATTGGATTCCCCTGTATCGTCGTCTCGGGGACTACGGCGTGTAGTGGCCTAGTACGTCCAGTAGTCGATGAGTCAGTGAATTATTACTGAGAGATAATAATTCATTGAGTTAGAAGGAGTTCGACAGGTATGACTCACGGCCACTCGATATTGGGCCTAGAGGGTCACACACATTTGGTAGGTATTGAGATGAGTAGAGGTTGGATATGAGATATCCGATTGGAGCCCTTGTCTTATTGGATGCAGATCCAATACCCACTAGGGAAGGACCCATTAGGTTTTGACAGGATCTCTATAAATAGGAGGGATTCACAACCTCATAGGCTAGAGTCTTTGCTTGCCCTTCCTATTCTCCTCTCCCTCTCCACCTCAGAGGCCTGGAGTTTTGAGGAGGTCGCCGCAACCCCTGTTGTGGATCACCGCTAGAGAGGAGGATCTTTGGACCTCCTTCACTCTCTCCTAAGGATCTGCAAGGAAACAGGGGATATCTGATCTCCCCTAGGTAACACAATCTCTATATGCAGTTTTGTGTTTTTTGCGGATTTTGCACACCAATCTTCGCATCGACGACGAACATCTTCTTTTTGGGAATCGGGGATTTTTTTGTTTTCTTGTTCTTCCACTGCATATGATGTCGCCCCCCATGATTTCCCAACGGTGGTATCGAGCCAGGTTGTTTCGTGCGAATGATTGGTTTTGAAATCGCGTGTGTTGTGTTTAGGAAGAATATTGGCGTCAAAATCGTTGACTTAAAAGCGAGGAAGGGCAACAACAATTGCTGCCCTCGATCTGCATGCCTGCAGACCACTGCTGACAGCATAGACCCGCACCAGCAGCCAACGCGCAATCGCGAAATGCCTGTAGCTGCCAGCGAAGAAATGACCGGCGATGACCGCAAAAGAAGCTTGGCGGGACCGGACCACCACGGCTGAGAGAGGCCGCCATGCCGACCATGGGCAGCCGCGCCGCCATGCGAGGCGGGCCGAGGCCGGGCAGCGCCACAATGGCCTGGGGGTTGCTCCCAACGGCAAAAACCCCAAGCAAAAGGGCCGCCAATGGCGAAGGCCGCCCTCGCCAGACCTGCCCTCGCCCTCGCCAAGCCTGAAGCCGCCCGGCCAGCCAGGGTGGGCGGCAAACAACAGAGGGAAAGGGTTTTGGGTAAAAGGACAGTTTTGCCCCTGTGAATTTGAGAAATTCCAGTTTCGTCTTTTGTCCAAATTACGAAAATACCCTTAGGAATTGAGAAATTTCCTACATGTCCCCGATTTGAGAAAAAATATTAATTAATTAAAAGGTTTAGTTGATTATTATTTTTTATTATTATCTAGTAGTCCTACATGATGATGATTATTTATACATGTGATGTATGATGTGTGGACGGATGATCATGGACCGTGTGATGTGTGTACTTGTGATTATTATTATTGAGGTCTACGAACCTCCATTATATTTCTCGTTTATTGTCGGGCCTGCGTGCCTATGATTAAGTTGTAATCACATGAGGAGGCGCAGCAGAAGCGTGGATGTGATAGCGGGACCCACGAGACGGACGATCGTGATGCATGGAGATGCATCAAGATGTCGACGGAACCGACGAGGACGAGATGGACGATCACAGGGCATGGAGATACGCCGTTGCACACATAGATCTTGATGTGAGTGATTAGGCCTACTGGCTCGAGCCAAATCATATTAGGTTATGGTCCATGATCATCTGATGTGATTGCTTATACACATACTAGATATGTATATATATTTGCATGCGATGTAGATATATATTAAATATGTATATGTGTGACATGTCATATTAGGAGACCAAATTATAGAAACATCTCTCGATAATATTATTAATCGGTAAACGTGAGGCAATTAGATTGACCCACGTGGCCTTCCATCGTTTTGAGTAGGAACCGAGATTCGGTGTAGGTTGAGTTGGTCGAGTCCCTCGAGACTCACCTATATCACGATTAAGCTATCTTGCTTACGACATAGAGATGTCACCCGGTGACCCGAGGACATGGTATGCTTGGTCGAGTCCCTCGAGGGTATATCATCAAATCGGACTCATCTTGTAACGAAGGTGTTGACTTAACCGAGCATCATGGTTTGGTCGAGTCCCTCGAGGCCATGGTGATTGGAGGCGAAACAGGGGCGGGAATCATAAGGAGTTGTGATCGGCAAGAGTTGCCTACCTTTTAGGCTTAGTGTGATTGGTCGAGTCCCTCGAGGTTACACTAAGACGCCGATTGGATCGATCCCCACTAGAAGTCTTTGGAGACTTCCGTTTCGCATCTTTGAGAGTGTCGCGTGACTCGTTAGTAAAATAGTGGGAGCATATTAAGATAGAAGTCCATATCTTGATAGTTTATTTCTTGCAAAATCTGCATGTTATTCATTTTACGCTACATCTTTATTTTGAGAAAATGTAAACTTTCAAATCCCTTTACGTGGCATACTTGATGTCAACCGCCTTCTTGGTCCAAATTATACGGATTGGCTCTCGTAACTTGAGAATTGTTCTCTCTGGCCGGAGAAAATCGTGTACGTCCCTGATATCAGTGATGCCTACGCAAGAAGAAGGGCAAGCGAGGATGAGATCGCTCACCTCATTGAAGTACATTGATGACTTCACTCTTGCTCGAGTGCTATATGTTGGGCTCTATGACTCGAGTTCTGAGAGACAACATGAAAAGATGGATGCGGATCCATTCTCCTACATGTCGAAAATTGTTTGAGGAATAGGGAAGGACTCAACGATATGAGATATCCAAGAGCCTTTTCGCTAGGATGGTGAGGGGGGACAGGGTTGAGAACCATGTCCCAAAGATGATTGAGTGGATAGAGAAACTCACAGGGTCTAGGAATGGTCCTAGAGGATAACTTGTGTGTGGATATTGTGCTTGAGTCCCTACCAGATTCCTTTTCACAGTTCATAATGAATTTTAATATGAACAAGCTTGAGGTGACTCTCCCGAGCTCCTCAATATGTTGAGGGAGGAGAGAGTACTATTAAGAAAAGAGAAGCCCGGTTCTCACTGGTGAGACAGAGAAAAAAAAAAGGAAGCAGAAAGGTCCCTTAAGAAGGGAAAGGGCAAGGGCAAACAAGGTAAAGCAAAGGTTGCTAAGAAAGACCCAACAAAGGAGGAAAAAGGCGGTGCTTCCATTGTGGTAAAGATGAGCATTGGAAGAGAAAGAGCAAAAAAGTACCGGAAAGAAAGGGAAAACAAAAGCTTGATGAAGCTTCAAAGTACATTCATGATCGGTCTCCATTTGTTAGACTCTTATGATTACACATGGGTATTGGATACCTAGGTAGTGCTTATCATATATGCAATTCGTGTGGTTACGGCAAGGCCTAGGAGACTATAGAGAGGCTGAGATGGACCTCAAGATGGGTAATGGAGCAAAAGTTCTTCTGTATTAGGCTGTTGGCGAGGTCGCCCTACATTTGCCTAGTGGAGCTTTTATTGCATTAGATGCATGTTATTTTATTCCTTCTATTATCAAAAATATTATCTCCATTTCATGTTTAACAGTTAGTGGATATAAATTTGTTTTTGAGAACAATGGTTGTTCGATATTATTAGATGATAAGATCATCACGAAAAGGAACATTGCATAATGGTTTATTTATGTTAGACACCACTCTACATATCATGAATGTAAATGTGTCCAAAAGGAAACGAGATGAGTTGAACAAAGGCATACCTGTGGCATTGTAGGCTAGGTCACATCCATGAAAGAAGGATTCAAAAAGTTACTAAATGATGGATATCTAGATCCATTCGACTATGTGTCATATGCGACTTTGTGAGCCTTGCATTCGTGGAAAACCCGACCAAAACTCCATTTAGTAGAACTGGAGAGAGAGCCAATGAGTTGTTGGAACTCATACATAGTGATGTATGTGGACCCATGTCAACTCATGCCATTGGAGGTTACTCCTACTTCATTATATTTCTTGATGATTTCTCAAGGTATGGATATGTGTACTTAATGAAGTACAAGTCGAGAGGCCTTTGAGAAATTCAGAGAGTATAAGAATGAGGTGGAGAACCAGACTGGAAAAAGAGTATCAAAACTCTTGATCGGATCGAGGAGGTGAATACTTAAATCTGAGTTTACTTTCGGGTTCCTCAAGGACCATGGGATATTATCCCAATGGACACCTCCTTATACACCTCGGCTCAATGGTGTCTCGAAAGGAGAAATCGTACATTATTAGATATGGTACGGTCCATGATGAGTTTATTTAACCTACCCATCTCATTCGGGGATATGCCCTAGAAAACCGCAGACTTACCTTCTGAATAGAGTTCCAACTAAGTCGGTAGTATCTACACCATATGAGATATGGAAAGGGAAGAAGCTTGATCTTAAGGTTGTTAAGATCTGGGGCTGCCCTGCCCATGTTAGAAGACACAACCCGATAAGTTAGAATCAAGGGACAGGCGATGCAAATTTGTGGGATACCCCAAGGAAAACTTGTGGGTATTATTTCTATCATCTCGAGGACCAAAAGGTCTTTTTAGCTAAAGAGAGCAGTGTTCCTTGAGAAGGAACACATTCTTGGCGGAGACAGTGGGAGAATGATAGAATTAAGCGAGGTTGGAGAACCAAGCTCAAGCACCACTCTGACCGAAGTGTTCATGTACCTAATACACAAGTATCAACTTTACATGCAGGTCCGATAGAGTATCCCATCCTCTGAGAGATATGTGAGACATATTAGAGCGGAGAGGATGTAGAGGATATTGATCCTCAGGACCCACGAGGAGGCTATTATGAGTATAGATTAGGAAGTGGAAAGAAGCCATGAATTCCGAGATGGATTCTATGTACTCCAATAAGGTTTGGAACCTAGTTGATGCTTGAAGGTATTGTACCCATCGGTTGCAAGTGGATCTTTAAAAAAAGATGGGAGTAGATGGAAAGGTAGAGACCTATAAAGCAAGGCTAGTGGCTAAGGGGTATCGTCAAAGGCAAGGTGTTGACTACGATGAAACTTTCTCACCCGTAGCAATGCTAAAATCCATCAAATTCTATTGGCTATTGTAGCACACTATGATTATGAGATCTGGCAGATGGATGTGAAAACCGCATTCCTCAACGGGAACCTCGAGGAGGAGGTGTATATGATGCAACCTGAGGGATTCGTGTCCAAGAACTACCCAGATAAGGTGTGTAGGTTGCTTAGATCCATTTATGGACTAAAGCAAGCTTCCCAAAGTTGGAACATAAGATTTGATGAGGCAATCAGATCTTATGACTTCGTTAAGAACGAAGATGAGCCTTGTGTATACAGAAATGTAAGTGGGAGCGCTATCACCTTTTTGGTGTTATATGTGGATGACATCCTCATCATTGGGAATGACATAGGAATGCTATCCACAGTAAAGGCTTGGTTATCTAGACACTTCTCCATGAAGGACTTAGGGGTAGCATCTTATATCTTGGGGATTAGAATCTATAGAGATAGATCCAAGAGGATGCTTGGCTTGTCCCAGTCCATGTACATAGAAACTATTGTCAAAAGGTTTGGCATGGAAAATTCCAAGAGAGGTCTCATACCGATGAGACATGGGATATCACTTTCTACGAATATGTCCCCAAAGACACCAGAAGAAAGGGCGAACATGGATATGATACCTTATGCCTCAGCAATAGGGTCTATCATATATGCCATGCTATGTACTAGGCCTGATATAGCATGCTCGAAAGTGTCACTGAGCATGTATCAGCGGATCCGTGCTTGGAGACCTTTGGAAAGCAATAAAGTGTATCCTTAAGTACTTGAGAAGGACTAAGGATCTTTTACTAGTATATGGAGGTAATAGCATTAAGGTTGAAGGCTACACCGACTCAAGTTTTCAATCGATGTCGATGATAGCAAGTCGAATTCAGGGTATGTGTACACCTTGAATGGAGGAGCTTGTGTCTTTGGAAGAGTTCCAAGCAAGATACCACTCAGCGATTTCGACCATAGAGGCGGATTACATTCTTTGCATCGGATGCGCAAAGGAGGGAGTCTGGTTGAAGAAGTTCATCACAGATTTGGGAGTCGTCTTGGGGTAAGAGCCGATCTCCCTATATTCTGCGACAACAACGGGCAATTGCTCAGCGAAGGAACCTAGGTCTCATCGAGAGAAATCTAAGTATGTTTCGAGGAGGTTTCACCTTATCGGAGAGATCGTGACCCGAGGAGATGTAGCGGTGGAAAAGAGTTCCATCCGAAGATAACATTGCAGATCCACCGACAAAGCCATTGTCTCATTTTGTCTTTGAAGCGTCACGTGGGTCCGATGGGGGATCGGACACATAGGTGATTGGCTTTAGGTCAAGTGAGAGATTGCTAGTCATAGGTGCCAACAAAGCCAATCACGTGAGTGATGGCACGTGTGACTTGATCTGAGAATCTTTTTTGCTTATTATATTTTGGCGTATATCACTTTATAACTATTGCATAAATGCATATATATATTGTGATGTCCTTGGATTTGTGCAATGGGAATCGGATCGTGATAAGATCACGATAATGAGATCGATTCACCTTTAAACACATATCCTAAATAATCCCGGTCATAGGTTACTCGAGAGGGACATCGTGATAACAGGATAGACCGGTGTCTTTGTATACCCGTCCATATGATGGATGCAGCTAGTCTCATACCTGCTCGTGTAGGGACACTAGGGATACAGATACAGAAAGGTGCTCATTGGAGAATGAGTTCGCGATTGATCCGCTTACGGAATCTTTGGATGGTTGATGATGCCTTATTGTCAAACTTGGTGATTCCGTAGTCCTAGTGGTGTATCCGGTCCTTAGACTTGAGACACCAAGGATGTCTGTATGAGTGCTCCACTCTTTGATACCAGACTTATAGGTTTGGCTGTCCCGGATCTAGTACATTTGGTGGTCATTGGGAGTGGTAGTCGACCTTCGAGGAGGGCTATTGAGTGTCGATAGAGGATCATCCACTCTCGGCGTCATGAGAGGAATATCCCATGTGTTCTTGCTCAGACAAATCCCTGGCCATGGTCATTCGGGTTGAGAGAGAAAGAGTTCTCCGGGAGAATCCGATTAGAGCGAGACTCGAGTAGAAACCGTATGGGTCTGACAACACCATGCTCGATATACGGTCTCTAGGATATTAGATGGATGAGGGACTATAGGTACATGGTAACTGAGGACAAACAGGTTCAATGGATTGGATTCCCCTGTATCGTTTGGGGACTACGGCGTAGTGGCCTAGTACGTCCGTAGTCGATGAGTCGAGTGAATTATTACAGAGATAATAATTCACTGAGTTAGAAGGAGTTCTAACAGGTATGACTCACGGCCAGCTCGATATTGGGCCTAGAGGGTCACACACATATGGTAGGCATTGCGATGAGTAGAGGTTCGGATATGAGATATCCGACGGAGCCCTTGTCTTATTGGATGCAGATCCAATACCCACTAGGGAAGGACCCATTAGGTTTTGACACGGGATCTCTATAAATAGGAGGGATTCACAGCCTCATAGGCTAGAGTCTTTGCTTGCCTTTCCTATTCTCCTCTCCCTCTCCACCTCAGAGGCCTGGAGTTTTGAGGAGGGTCGTCGCAACCCTACTGTGTGGATCACCGCTAGAGAGGAGGACGCTTGACCTCCTTCACCCTCTCCTAAGGATCTGCAAGGAAACAGGGATATACGATCTCCCTAGGTAACACAATCTCTATACGCAGTTTTGTGTTTTGCGGATTTTTGCGCACCAATCTTCGCACGACGACGAACATTTTTTTGGGAATCGGGGATTTTTGTTTTCTTGTTCTTCCGCTGCGCATATGATGTCGCCCCCATGATTTCCCAACACTTCCCTCTTGTTTCGTTTTCATCAGATTGGAGAGAAGTCCGAGCATACGAGTACGCGAGCGATTTGCCAAAGTTGTATGTAACTTGCACCATGCTTCTACAATAGTCGTACATGAGGGTATCAGCGGGGCAATGGATCCAGCAACGGAAGCTTGAATAGCTTGGAGGATGAGGCGATCTTGACGTAACCATAGTTTGTGGGCTGGATTTAGCACTGGACTGGGTTCACGTGGGATGTTGATCATTTCAGGTGGACATTGGAGAGAGCCATCAACATAACCTAGGAGATTATAGCCAAATAGAATATTAGAAAGTTGTGCCCACCAAGATGCGTAGTTGCCGTTTTTGGATAATTTGAAAGGAATAAGTGCTGCAGCATTGATGGTTATAAGACTATGAAAAGTGCTCAGAGTCCCTACAGAAATAGGGACAGGAATATCGGAAGAGGAAAAATGAAGACATCCCAAATATTTCGTGGCGGTTTAAGTGATCTTTACAAAAGATGTAAAGATATAGGAGGGAGGGAGGAGGAGAAAAAGTAGATCGATGCGCTACAAAGGAGGTTGTAACGATGATCTGCAGAGGAGGCTGCAGCGATGCACTGCAGAGGAAGCGACAATGATGCACTGCAGAGGAGGCGGCAATGATGCACTACAGAGGAGGCGACAATGATGCACTACAGAGGAGGCTACAGCAATGCACTACAGAAGAGGCTGCAACAATGCACTATAGAGGAGGCTGCAGCAATGGGCGAGGAAGCTACAGCGATGAGCAAGAAATCTGCAGCGATTAGGTGAAAAGAAAGAAAAAAAAAATCTGCAGCAGTTACAGTTGCAGAGAAATTGCTACGGCAGAGGGAAGCGGCTGCAAATGGAAGCTGTAAAAACTGCAATCATTCCTATTGCTGCAAGAAGACAGTGATGGCTGTGGCGGTAAGGATGGCGGCAACAACACTTCTCGCTCGAGTGAGATGTAGGAACGAGGAGGAGAGGTTGCTGGTCGAGGAGCAGTTGCAAGGATGGCGGCCACCACGATAGTGTAGGCGAGGTTCTTGTGAGGGTAGGAGGTGGCCGAGCAGTCTCCGATTTCGGAACAGGAAGCAGCGACACCGGAGGAGAGGTAAGCAGCAGCACTGCCCTTTCCAACTGAACAGAAAAGAGGAGTAGTAGAAGGCTTTGGCAGAGCTGTCTACATCCGCAAGGAAGAAGGCTCTGATCCCATGATAAAAATTAAACGAAGAATATAAAAAAATAGAAATTATAGATGTAATTATCTAGTTCATAGTGAGTTCTTGATAGCTATTTATCCACACTGTGTTGAGAGATTATACACATTCAGAACGGAGGATTTTTCTTAACTGCTTAGAGATTTCCTCAAGAGGAAATCTTGCGTGCTTATCAATATGTTCAGATACTCACTCCCATGTCATATAGTTCTGACACTAGAATAAGATTATCCCCAAATTATCAGTACACCAGGCAATCAAAATATATTGTAATGATTATATATTATATCTAATTTGTGGATTTATATATAGTACAAGTTTTCATCGTGTGATAGCAGTTGCATTGACTAGCCTTTCAGTCAACAGATTCAATTCACAAGCCATGACTTCGTGCAATCGAATTAAATCGAGTCGAGTTAGATTCGCGGGTTGAAATTTAGTGTAACATAATTCTTTGGTTTTTATTTATTTATTTATTTTAAATATAGGCCTACATTAAAACTATGAATGCAAGCTTATGGTTTTTTCTGTCTACCACTGTGTATAACTATATCATAAAAAAGTTGTTTCCTAATAAATTTAGAAACAAAAGAAATTATTTGTGAAGCTAAGTATAAAAGGTTATGATCATATGGTTTATTATTATTTTTTAATTTTTATAGAAAAACTTAAGCTTTATTCCTAAGAATCAGCAAACAAAAACAAAATCCTATTCTGCTTAAGGTATTTTTAGTTTTCCAAGTTGAAATCTAACTTATTTTCTTTTGAGTCGATCTCAAGATAAATTCCTCCGAGTGTCATCTGAACCCAAAATTACATCAAGAAGACTCCCTCCCTCTAAAACTTAAGTCAATCAAAAAGTTAGGTAAGTGAGATAGATAGATCGAACTTAAAATGTTTAGTGTATCATGATGTATTTATATATCTATTTTATAATGGACTCTTGGGATCGTTAAATCCGCTCATTATACAGTTTGTGCGGGAATGGGGGCATGAAGTTCGATCTAACTATCATCAGCTTACGTCGAGCCTAGGATTTCATAATCGTTCTGTACGTAGCACTTATCAGATGCAGCTAATTGGCTTTACTCTATAGGAAATTTGAGCGACGCTGAGGTGACAGTGAATGATTATTAGTTAGATGACTATATTGTATTGACTAAGTGGCTCATCGAGCTGATGTGTTCTCACGTGGAGTCCATATGTCAGCCATGTGGAGCCCATTGATTAGCCACATAGAGCTGATGTGTTCTCACGTGGAGTCCATATGTCGACTAGGTGGAATCGATTCATCAGTCCTATGGCCTCATCGAGTCAGTCAAGTGACTCCATAGTCATGTGGAGATGAAGCAGGTGGTATGAGTACTCGTCTTATGCTGATGCATCAGTTACCTAAGTTTCACCATAATAATAATTATCGACTCGAACTTGAGATTATATTTATTATCTTTTGCAAATTTAGCTTGTAACTCTATTCTCTTCGTGAAAGAATATAAGAAACATGAAATCCAACAAACAAACATATTAGAGAGATACACAATATTTCTAATCAGTATGAGAATCTTCCAAGAGCTGATCATCCCATCCCTTCCTCGATAGCTGCTGCCTTTCAAAATAAGCAGTCATCCAAAAATAGAAGACATAACAAAACTTTACTCCCGTAAAAATATTGCGATCCCAAAAGTTATCATAATTTAATTTAAACCGTCCAATATTCGAACGTTGTCATCTGATGGGTGGGTGTTGACTTCACAACTGAACTATAGAAGAAAGTCACTGTTCTACCATTTAACATATTAAGCTTAGGCTAGTTATTATGAAACTAGAAATCATTCCAAATCTTTCAAAGCACCCAAAGCCTAATAACAATCAGGGCTTGCTTGACATATGAAAACATTATTATTATTTCCTTCTAAGAGCCAGAAGGAAGCCACTATTCTATCAATCGACACATTAAGCCTTGGTTGGTTGCATTCTAAGCCTTCCTTGCAAAGGACTCAAAGCCGAATAACAATCAAGGTCGACACATGAAAATATTATTGCTTTTCCCTTTAGACAACCAGAAGGAAGCTATTGTTCTACCGGTTAACACATTAAGCTTAAGTTGGTTATTGTGAATAATAATCAGGTTTCAACATATGAAAACATTATTGTTATTTCCTTCTAATAGCTACATGGAAGCCACTATTCTACCAATTAACACATTAAGCCTAGGCTAATTGCTTTAGAAATAGAAATCATTCTAAGCCCAACAACAATCAAGGCTCAACTCATAAAAACATTACTGTTATTCCCTTTTGATAGTAAGAAGGAAGTCGATGTTCTACCGATTAACACATTAAGCTTAATTTCGTTGATGTAAAAATACAAATTATTCTAAGCCTTCTAAAGGACCAAAAGCCCAATAATAATCAAGGGTCGAACACATGAAAACATTACTATTATTGTTGTGAAAATAGAAATCATTCCATGTCTTCCAAAGGACTCAAAGCCTAATAACAATAAAGGCTTGACACATGAAAACATCGTTGAGCTAACTGACCAATAACTCAATAGACCAAAATACTTAAACAAGAATTGTTATAGTACACTATCGTCACACTATTTCTTCGATCACGGACCAAAATACTTAAACGAGAATTATTATAACATACTCATCAGGTCCATATAAACCAATCATAGTCATTGCCCACTTTCGATGTGGGACCAAGTGAGATGTCACAATCAAACCCTAAAATTTTATGAGAAGAAAACATGATCAATATTAACTATAGAAAACATAGTTTTATGTGCTATTAATATCCAATCCCTCGAGCATGTCCTTCAAACATAACACCTGAATGTCGGGTGTGATTAGAATCTGCCAAAGACAATGCAAACCATTCCCAAAAGGAGGAGCATCGAGCAATCAAGATTGCAAAAAACAAAAAATAAATTTTATAGAAGTATTTTCATGTTTATTTTCGTACATAAAATCAAATTTATTAAAAAGGAACCAAAAAGATCGAAAAGAAAAGATGCATTCCATTGGGTATCACTCGGGATATTATTAATAAAGTTCAGTTGATGTGTTTAGTTGACATTAACAAAAGAAGGTATGAAATTTAGTGGAGCATCAAAAATTCAAAAGTAGGAAAAAAAAGAATTATTGCCAACATGTTAAAAGAATTATATATTAAGTTATCAAATGCTAGAGCTCAATTTCCTAGATACAACAACAACAAGATTGCAAGAATTCACTAGGTCATATTTAGTCCAAACAACATTAACCTAATACTATTCTCACCCTTCAAATATTAAGCAATGCTCGTAGCATAGGGGAAAACTCATGAAGGTACTAATCATAAAAGCCAAAGTCACTAGCATCTTTACAAGAAATAATAGTGTCCTAGTAAATCAAATGGATAGTTATATATTTGTTATATGTTCTTACATGATTTTTGTTACATTGGATAAAGTGGATCCTAAAATCTATAGTTCATTTAACTTGAGAATTAAAAAAAGGAGATTGTAGGTTCATTTTACATATCAAATATGGATCAAACAATTATTTTATAGAATCAAAAACAAATTTTGGGTTCAAAACATATTTATAGATCCAAAACAATGATTTTAAAATGTTTCTATAAAACTTATTATATCTACTATAATATTGATAAAATCCTACAACAATTAAGAAACATATTAACACAGAAACATAACAAATCCATTAGAGTATTTTCTAAATTAATCGGTGATTTGGTCTTCCAATTGTAGAGGATCCTTAAGAACTTTAGATTTCTCCTTAACGTGTGAAGAGAAATTTCATTAGATATTGCAATCGGGGATCATAACCTTATTTATAGTCATAAATGATGAATCTACAAGTATTATTATATTCATAATTGATGAATCTATAATTATGCCTCAAGAGTTTCATATTCCGAACTTATCTCGTCATTAAGTTAGAAATATGATTAATGATATCCACACAATTAATTTTCATAATAATAATTATGTCCCTTAGTCAAATAACTTTTCTTTAATTAGATCATTTTAATTTTGGCTAATTAAAAATAATGGCTTAATGCATTTAATTATACATATGTGACCCTTAAAATTCTAACAATCACTCACTAAGTCACATATATATCCTTATAAATGTGCTATACTTTATGAGCTTAAACCGTTGCCATTATTAAATAGGATATACAAAATAATCTAGTCTATTGGCCATATTAATATAGGACCAAAGCGGTCTTCGCTATATCAACCATAGCTAAACCCATCAATGATCACTAATATTAACATAACCAAATGATATAGATCAATTATGAAATGTGTAGCATGAAAATTACATAAATGTGATCTATACATGTCAATTTTTAACTAGTCAAACTTTATCTTTATGAGATCATTAATAACTTTAATAGTCATAATGTATAAAAGTATAATAAACTGAAGCTTTATTTCTGATCAGAAAATATTTGTATAAATACAGAATTTAGCATAGAATATACAACAAACATATGATAAACTCCCACTAAACTGAAGTTTCCTCAAATTTTGATATACCCATATGAGCAATATGCTTATGAAAGACCTTAGGTAGTGCACCTTTTGTGAGAAGATCTGCCAACATAAAATTTGTTCCTAAGTGTTCTATAGAAATTTGTTTACTTTGTACCCGTTCTTTCACAACTAGGATAACTTGATGTCAATGTGTTTTGACTTAGTCGAGCT
Source organism: Musa schizocarpa (assembly GCA_900464855.2). Lineage (NCBI taxonomy): Eukaryota > Viridiplantae > Streptophyta > Magnoliopsida > Zingiberales > Musaceae > Musa > Musa schizocarpa. Next base: position 152,487 of record LS990916.1, read on the forward strand.
CCTATTGTTGTTGGAGTATAAAACAACTGATTTGTTATCATAGTATATCTTTAGCGGTCTTTTAGTCTCTTGTACTATTTACAGCACTGTGACAAAATTTCTCAGTTAAATTCCATGATTGGATACCTCAAAACATGCTACAAATTTCGTTGCCATTGTGGAAGAAGTAATAAGAGATTGCTTAGCACTACGCCAAGAAATCACCCCACCAGCCAACATATAAATGTAGCCCGAAGTGGATTTCCTACTATCTTGGCATCCAACAAAATTAGAGTCAGAATACCCAATGATCTCCAAATGGTCTGATCTCCTATATGTGAGCATATGATCTTTTGTCATCTTTAAATATCTCATGACTCTTTTAGCTGCCTTCCAATGATCCATTCTAGGATTGCTTAAGTATCTGCCTAACACTCCAACAATGTACGCTATATCCGGACACGTACAAACCTGTGCATATATTAGACTTCCTACAGCTGATGCATAGGGAATTTGCTGCATTTCTTGAGTTTCTAGATTTCTTTTAGGGCACTGCTTGAGACTAAACTTGTCTCCCTTTGCGACAGGGGTGTCTCCTGATTTACAATCCTGCATGCCAAACCTTTTGAGTACTTTATCGATATAGCTTCTTTGTGATAATCCTAGAATACCCCAAGATCTATCTCAATGTATTTGGATTCCTAATACAAAAGAGGTGTCACCAAAATCTTTCATCTCAAAATTTCTAGATAGAAATATCTTGGTTTCGTTCAATATGCCTATATCATTTGTGGCAAGTAGAATATCATCCATATATAATATTAAGAAAATAAATTTGCTCCCACTGAATTTGTGATTCACACAATCATCAACAACGTTCACCTCAAAACCAAATGAGATAATTACTTGATAAAATTTGTGATACCACTAATGAGATGCCTGTTTTAGCCCATAGATGGATTTTATCAATTTACAAACCATTTTCTTTAGGTCTCCTAACATAAAGTATTCTGGTTGTACTATATAAATTATTTCATCAATGTTTCCATTGAGAAATCCTATTTTAACATCCATCTAATGAAGCTCCAGAACAAAATGTGCGGCTAGAGCCATAATTGTCCCAAAAGAATTCTTCATTAAAACCGAAGAGAAAGTTTCTTTAAAGTCAATCCCTTTCTTTTGAGTATAGCCCTTTGTCATAAGACGTATCTTGTACCTCTCCACATTACCATTACAATCCCTTTTGATTTTAAAAATCCATTTATAACTAATGGGTTTCACACCTTCTGGTAATGTGACAAGTTCCTAAACTTTATTATCTTGCATGGACTTATACTCTTGATTCATTGCTTCAATCCACTTATCCGAATTGGAATCCTCCATGGCTTGACGGAAGTTGACTGGATCATCTTCCATTATACCACTACTTTCTTTATGTTCCTGGAGAAATACCATATAATCATCTAAAATGGCACTCCTCCTTTCCCTAATGGATCGTCGCAAAGGTGTTGGCTCTTGCATCATAAATTCTTAAGGATGTTGAGTTTGTTCCTCAGGAATAATTTCTTCATACTGTATGAGAGTTGAAATGACTATATCCTTTTTAGGTATTGATTTTGCCACATTAGTGGCAACTATATGAATTGGATCAAACTGAACCAATTCTTCCTCAAAGGTAAAGTCTTTAACCTTATTTCTCCCCCGAAACTCAATATCCTCAAATAATGTAGCAATACCCGTCTCAAAAATATTTCTTGATTTAGGATCATAAAATTTATACCCCTTAGATCGTTTAGAATAACCAATAAAGTAATTGCTTATTGTTCAGGGTTCTAATTTGTTTTCATTAGGCCTATAAGGCCTTGTCTCAGTTGGACAATCCCATACATGAAAGTATCTTAGACTAGGCTTTCTTCTAGTCCAAAGCTCATAAAGTGTTTTTGCAGTTGCTTTAGTTGGTACTCTATTAAGAATGTAAGCTGTAGTTTTTATTGCTTCTCCCCAGAGCGACTCTGGCAAAGTAGATTGAGAAATCATACTTCTTACCATGTCCTTAAGTGTACGGTTTCATCTTTCAACTACACCATTCATGCTAGGTGACCTTGGCATTGTATACTGAGGGACAATTCCACACTCCTCTATGTATAAAGCAAATGATCCTAGATGTTGTTCACTTGAGCCATCATTTCTACCATAATATTCCCCTCCATGGTCAGATCTAATACTTTTTATCCTTTTGCTGAGTTGATTTTTAACTTCAGCTTTAAATGCTTTGAATACATCCAAAAACTGAGATTTTTCATGTATTAGATACAGGTATCCATATCTAGAGTAATCGTCTATGAATAATATGAAGTATTGTTGACCATTCCATGAATGTGTACAAAATGGCCCACAAATATCTATATGTATCAATTCTAAGACGTCTGTAGCTCTATATGCACATGATCGCTTACGTTTAGTTTGTTTACCTTTAATGCATTCAACACAAACATCTAAACCTGATAAGTCAATGGGATCAAGAATCCCTTCTGACATAAGTCTTTCAACTCTATTTCTAGAGATGTGACCCAAACGTTTATGCCATAATACACCCAAATTTTTAATTTTATGTTTAGCACTTCTTAATTTCGTATTTAGGGATTCATGATAGGATGCTATAGTATTAAGCAAATATAGATTGTCATAAGCTATAAGTAAACCAGTTCCAATCACATTTGAATTTAAAGACAAAGTAAACTGATTGTTTCCAAATGAACAAGAATAACTAGATTTATCCAAATAAGAAACAAAAATTAAGTTCTGTCTAAATGACAGTATAACAAAAGTATCTTTCAAATCCAAATAATATCCAGTACACAATAACAATCTAAATGTGCCTATAGCTTCCACATCTACCGATTTTTCGTCCCTCATATAAATGCATCTCTCAGCATCATTGGGCCTTCGGTAGCTCAAGCAACCCTGCTTTGAAACACTGATGTTAATAGTTGCACCGGAGTCTAACCACCAAGTGCTTTTAGGAACTATAATTAAATTGACTTCAGAATAAACCAAAGTAAGGAACGTATCTTTTTTAGCACACCAAGCATGATATTTGGCACAATCCTTCTTCAAATAGTGGACGTCGGTGACCTCGTCGGAGGAGGAAGCCGATAGTGGATGTAGGTCACGTTGATCGAACCACTCTAAAAACTTGGTTTGCATTTACTTTGAGCAACTTTCCTTTATAGCAAACTGCCTCTCCTCCTTACTGTGCCTTAACTACGTCTACTTACGCTTTGACGTAAATATTTTCCAAGATTGGCTTTAATCGTACAAAGACCTTACAAAACCAATGCTTTTCATTTGCGCATATTACTTTGCTGCAAATCACCTTAATCTTTTCTTGCTCTTTCACGAAAGGTTTCAAGTTCAAAGTTCTTTCGAAAAGGATTGAGTTGAAACCATTCTTGTTGAATCGGCTTTAATCGAAATAAGTTTATTGAAGTCGTAAAAGTTTTCCGCTGCACTAATTCACCCCCCCCTCTTAGTGCGCTCTTGATCCTAACATGTAGAACTAAAGTTTTGTATATCATATCAAGCAAATAGAAGGTGATGTGGGATCCCAAACATAATATGGTCTATCCATTTCAGAATGATCACCAAACATAATCTAGAGCATTGCGGGCTCTAAGCACATACCCTTTACCATTTCTAGCAAAGGTCCAAACAATCCCTTTACCATTTCTGGCAAAGGTCCATATAATCCCATTACTATTTCTACCAAAGGTCCAAATAAATTCACAAATACTAGAGTACAAAAGGTATCGTGAACAATAAATTGGGACATATCGGAAACACCTGAGGAACAACGGAATGTATGTGCCTACAAATATGAACTTTACATAATAGATTCAAGTATGCAAATATTTGTAGGATAAGAATATATAGAAATTTAAAATAATAATGTAAAGTTGAACTGAAGTAAGTATTTTAACTGAACTCAATTTCCAAAGATACGAAACAAGAATATGCGAAATTGATCAAAGCTCGATTCTAACATAATTTGAGAGTCACATTTCATGAATTGTTTAAATAACCAATTATGCTCCAAATTATACAAAATTAGGCTCATTCGAAAGATGTATCAATCTAGTTTTATATAACTTAAGTTTTGTATGAAAAATAGTTTCCAACAAGGAGTTACAAATAATTTCGTAGTGAAAGGTTTGTAAACATCAGCTCTGTTTTACTGAATCCACAGGGTCAAAGCAAACAAATGTTTTCAGTTTGCATTGTACTCCAAAAATTTCAAATCTAATAATCACAGAAAGGATTTTGAGTCTAGTTTGAATAAATCATAGCTTACATGAATCTGAGTTCCCAACAGAAAGTTATAAGTAGTTAAGCAACAAGAGGTCAGAAATTATAATCCTTATTTTGCAGAATCTGTAGAGTTAATTAAAACAAAGTCTTAGTAGGTATTTAAACTCCAAATCATTCAATCTTGGTATCAAAATAAAGATCTTTGAGTCTACTTTCAAATGGATTAGGACTTGCCTAAATGAGAGTTTATTGCTAAAAGTTAGTTCTGAAAAAGTGCATAGAGGTTAGATTACTGAAAAATTACATATTCTTGGCTTTGTATCAAAATGAAAGAAATGTTTGGTTCTCAGCTAAAATATTTCAAATTTTATAGAATTAAAATGAAAATAGAGATAAGGATTTCTATAGGATAGGGTTAGAATACTTGTTTTAAAAAAGTTTGAGTCCCAAATATGGGGAAATTGATGTAAAACCTCAAGCAACACTTCTTCTTCTTCTTCCCTTCTCTTCTCAAACTCACGTTGAGTGCAGTTAAGTTTTTCTCCTTTAGTTAAGATTTCCTTTAGTTTCTTCTTTAATTACATTAGATTTAGCTAATACAAGGCTTCCAAGATGGTAAACATGCATGAAAGAAACCTAGGTGTCATCCTTAGAGCAAACATAGGTGGCACTAACCTTAGGTTAGCTAGTGACACATGTCTATCATTTTTATTTTTTTAACTTAAATCTGAATCTTTCATAAATCATATCAAATTTCTAACATTCACATTTAGGTCCCTAGCCATTTAATATAAACAATTATTAAATAATCCTCATATTTACAAACAAGCATTTACTAAATTTTCAAAAATAAGGGATGTTACACTCTCCTCTCCTTAAAAGAAAATTTTAGTCTAAATTTATGATACCTCTTTCGACAAAAAGATAAGATCAAAATTTTGCACCTAGATTGAGGCCATCAACATCATTGAGTCTTCTGTGGTGACTTCCATTTCTAATTCCAAATGTCTTGACCCTCTTGTTATTACTTTCTGATTCATTTTCAATTATATTTTTATTATTTTCCACCCGTACTCAGCTTCTACTTCTAATACAAAGGTGGCAAACGAAATCTTTTGATTGTTAGAACAATTTCGTACAATAAATATCTTCTTCATTCACATCGCCCATTATTCTGCTACTATTCTACTACCAATGAATTAGGTTCACCATGCTATCGTTGTGCCACTCTAATTTAATATTTTTGATCAACCCTTTCATCCCTATTAATTAATCACAAACAACAGATGAAGTAGGAGGACCAAATGTCCTCGTCATCCTAGATTCCTAAAGAACATCAAAGAAAATTTTCACTGATCACTATAGTTTACTAGACCTCAATATATTTTACACATCAAACAAATCAAATATCTTAGTGATCCTCAAACCATGCTCTCATACCATCTCTGTCACGCCTCCCCTCAAATTTATTATATTATAATTCGACAACAATCCATTCTAGGATCTGATCACACATTTGAGGACACTGAGAAAACATTCAAGTCATTTCCATATATTCCATAATCCATAAGACTAGCACAGTTTATAATCATACCATCATATCACTTAATGAATTATAAAATCAAAAGCCAACTTAACGAAACCATAACCACATCACTAAATCCATAGTTGTGGGAATCTATACAATCACAAAACCAACATGTACTACATGTTTATATCATTATATAATTTTAACTTAACATTCTCAAAATCTTGGCATTTGAGGTACTTTTCAAACATTTACAAAACTCATAAGTTTATATTTAACATAAACATTCCATTAGACACCAAGTGTATTTATATAACAAAATATATCATCCACTAAAGTTTTGACCAAAGTCTTCTAGCTTTCCACTGTCGTAGCTCAATTTAAACATTCTAACGAGCGACAAGCTTTCTTGAAAAATTTATATAGCAATGGGATGAGCACATAGAGCTCAGCAAGCGACTAACAGATCAATGGTAGATGAATCATTTCGGAGCATATCAATGGCAAATGAAGTATTTCAGAGCATATCAATGGCGGATGAAATATTTCAAAATATATCAATGGTAGATGAAATGCTTTGGAACATGTCAATGATATATGAAATATTTCGAAGTATATCAAAGAACAAATATAAAACAGAAGCTCAAACGTCGCATGTGACGTTGCATATATTTTATTCTTATCTAAAGCACAAATAGAAGCATAGAACCAAAGCTTTGGATATCAAGCAAATAGAAGGTGATATGAGATTCCAAACATAATATGGTCAATCTATTTCTGAATGACCACCAAACATAATCTAGAGTATCGCGGGCTCTAAGCATATACCCTTTACCATTTCTAGCAAAGGTTCAAACAATCCCTTTATCATTTTTGGCAAAAGTCCATATAATTCCTTTACTATTTTTAGCAAATGTCCAAATAATCCCACAAAAACTAGAGTACAAAAGGTATTACGAGCAAGAAATTGGGACATATCGGAAACACATGTGAAACAATGAAATACATATGCCTACAAACATAAACTTTACATAGGTATGCAAATATTTATTGGACAAGAGTATACAAAAATTTGAAATAATAATGTAAAGCCGAATTGAAGTAAGTATTTTAACTACAATCAATTTCCAAAGATATAAAACAAGAATAGGCAAAATCGATCAAAGCTCGATTCTGACAGAATTTGAGAAGCACATTTCATGAATTATTTAGATAACCAATTATGCTCTAAATTATGCAAAATTGGGCTCATTCGAAAGATGTATCAATCTAGTTTTAAATAACTTAAGTTTTGTATAAAAAAGAGTTTCCAACAAGGAGTTACAAATAATTTTGTAGTGAAAGGTCTGTAAACATCAGTTCTATTTAACTGAATCCACAAGGTCAAAGCAAACAAATGTTTTCAGTTTGCATTGTGCTCCAAAAATTTCAAATCAGATAATCATAGAAAGTATTTTGAGTCTAGTTTGAATAAATCATACTTTGCATGAATCTGAGTTCCTAGCAGAAAGTTATAAGCAGTTTGCTAGTTATAGGTGCCCAGCAAGCCAATCACATGAGTGATGGCACGTGTGACTTGATACAAAATCTTTTTTGCTTATTATATTTTGATATATATCACTTTATAACTATTGCATATATGCATATATATATATTGTTATGTCCTTGGATTTGTGCAATGGGAATCGTATCGTGATGAGATCACGAAAATGAGATCGATTCACCTTTAAACACATATCCTAAATAATCTCGGTCATAGGTTACTCGAGAGGGACATCGTGATAACCGGACAGACTGGTGTGCTGTATATTCGTCCATATGATGGATGCAGCTGGTCTCATAGCTGCTCGTGTAGGGACACTATGGATACAGTACAGGTGCTCATTGGAGAATGAGTTCACTAATTGATCTGCTTACGGAATACTGGATGGTTGATGATGTCTTATTTTCAGACAACGATTCCGTAGTCCTAGTGGTATATCTGGTCCTTAGACTTGAGACACCAAGGATATCCTGTATGAGTGCTCCACTTTTGATACCAGACTTATAGGTTTGGTTGTCCCAGATATAGTATAGCTAGTCATTGGGAGTGGTAGTCGACCTTATGAGGGCTATTGAGTGTCGATAGATGATCATCCACTCTTGGCGTCATGAAAGTAATATCCCATGTATTCTTGCTCAGATAAATCCCTGGCCAGGATCATTCGGGTTGAGAGAGAAAGAGTTCTCCGGGAGAATCCGATTAGAGCGAGACTCGAGTAGAAACCGTATGGGTCTGACAGCACCATGCTCGATATACGGTCTCTGGGATATTAGATGGATGAGGAACTATAGGTATACGGTAACTGAGGATAGACAGGTCCAATGGATTGGATTCTCCTGTATCGTCTGGAGACTATAACGTAGTGGCCTAGTACGTCTGTAGTCGATGAGTTAAGTGAATTATTATAGAGATAATAATTCACTGAGTTAGAAGGAGTTCTGACATGTATGACTCACGGCCAGCTCGATATTGGGCTTAGAGGGTCACACACATATGGTAGGCATTGCGATGAGTAGAGGTTCAGATATGAGATATCCGACGGAGCCCTTGTCTTATTGGATATCCAATAAGCCCTTGAATGATTGGATCCCATGGACGAGATCCAATAAGAGCCCATGAGAGATTATTGGATAGAGATCCACTAATCTAAAAGGCTTGGGTTATTGGATGCAGATCTAATACCCACTAGGGGAGGATCCATTAGGGTTTGACAGGGGACCTCTATAAATAGGAGATATTCAGAGCCTCATAGGCTAGAGCCTTTGCTTGGCTCTCTTATTCTCCTTCCCCTCTCCACCTTATAGCAGGCCTGGAGTTTTGAGGAGAGTCATCGCAGCCCTGCTGTGTGGATCACCGCTAGAGAGGAGGACGCTTGACCTCCTTCACCCTCTCCTAAAGATCTGCAAGGAAACAGGGATATACGATCTCCCTAGGTAACACAATCTATTATATACGCAGTTTCTCAGTTTCGCAGATTTTGCGCACCAATCTTCGCATGACGACGAACATCTCTTTGGAATCGGGGATTTTGTTTTCTTGTTCTTCTGCTGCACATGTGATGTCGCTCCCAAGGATTTTCCCAACATTGTTAAGCAACGTGAGGTCAGAAATTATAGTCCCTATTTTGTAGAATCTATAGGGTTAATTGAAACAGAAATCTTAGTAGGCATTTAAACTCCAAATCATTAAATCTTAGTATCAAAATAAAGATCTTTAAGTCTATTTTCAAATGGATTAGGCCTTGCCTAAATTAGGGTTTATTTCTAAAAGTTATATCCGAAACAGTGCATAGAGGTTAGATTACCAAGAAATTATAGATTCTTGGCTTTGTATCAAAACGAAAGAAATGTTTAGTTCTCAGCTAAAATCTTTCAAATTCTGTAGAATTAAAATAAAAACAGAGATCATGATTTTTGTAGGATAGGGTTAGAACACTTGTCTTAGAAAAGTTTGAGTCCCAAATATGGGGAAATTGATGCAAAACCTCAAGCAACACTACTACTTCTTCTTCTTCTTCCCTTCTCTTCTCAAACTCACGCCAGCTGTAGTTAAGTTTTCCTCCTTTAGTTAAGATTTCCTTTAGTTTCTTCTTTAATTGTATTAGGTTTAGTTAATACAAGGCTTACAAGGTAGCAAACATGCATGAAAGAAACCTAAGTGTCATCCTTAAAGCAAACATAGGTAGCACCAATTTTAGGTTAGCTAGTGACACATGTCCATCATTTTCTTTTTTTTTTCTTTAATTTAAATCTGAATCTTTCACAAATTATATCAAATTTTTAATATTCACATTTAGGTCCCTAGCCATAAACTTCTAATATAATATTATTTAATATAAAAAATTATTAAATAATCCTCATATTTACAAATAAGCATTTACTAAATTTTTAAAAATGGGGGATGTTACACTGATAAGGCGATACCACCGCCTAACAACATTAACTATCGGTGGTATTATTGCCTAGACCACTTGGGAAGGTGAGCCCGAGCGGTTCCACTGGCAACTCCGATAGTACCACCTCCTGACATGGCTCCAAGTGGCTGAATGAGCTATCCAACTGGCCCAATTCAACCCTATTAAGGGCTCAATTGGCCTCTAATTGAATTAGTAGTATTTCTCCCAAAACTAACTCAAATTAAAGTCCAAACTATAATAATTAAGACTAAAATAATTATAATACAAGTAATCTAAGTTGTTCAGCATGTCAATTGTTCAACCGAACTCTTGGTGAACTTCCAACGAACTCTCGATGATCTTTTGGCGAACTCCTGGTGAACTTGTGATGAGTGTTCACTACATCGTCCGATCCTTCGGTGTATCTCTCGATTCATCCGGCCCGATGCCCGATTATTGACTCTAGCCCAATTTTAATTCTTATTTAATTATTTTATCTTTCTTACGATCATAGTTAGTCCTGCACCACTTATCTCAACACATGAATTAGATCATTAATTCATCAATTGATTTCATCATCAAAATTCAAGATTCAATAATCTTCTCCTTTTTTATGATGACAACCAATGATGGGGTCAACCTTAACCCCTCTTACAATCTTCTTACAAGTGGTTCACACTCTTACAGATTTTTCCAAAGAGAAAGAGGGAGGTGAACACTTAAGCTATTGAAAATAAGACTTTGCTAGAGTTTTTTCTCACTTTCTAACTTCTCAAAAAGGTATAATCTCTATTGAGAATTGAGGGGTATTTATAGGCCCTAAGAGGAATCAAATTTAGGCACCAAATTTGAATTACTTTTAGGTTTCCCGGTGCTGGCGATGCCACTGCCTGTCAGTGTCTGACACTGACAGCGTACTGGCGGTGCCATTACCGAACCTCTCAGGTTCTGGGTGGTGCCACTACCCAGTCCGATGGTGCCACCGCCTAGTCCAGCGGTGCCACTGTCTGGACTATTCTAGCTCATTGGTTGAGCTCTAAACTTGGCCCAAACCAGTCCAAACTCGGGCCCAATTGGCTCCTAACTGGGTTATAGGATTAACCCTTAATCCTAATCCAAATTATATGCAAACTATGAAATTAAGACATAGCCCTAAGCAAATTTTTAATTGGCAACGTCGAGTTTCCTTCCGGTGAGCTTTCCGGTGAACTTCCTATGGACTTCCGATACACCCTCGGATTTCTTTCGGCGGACTCCCAGCAGGCTCCCGGTCTTGTGGCGAGTTCAACGAGTCTTTGGCAAGTATCCGAACCTTCTCGGTGATCTCCGCGTACCTCTGATGATCTTTCCGATGAACTTCCGAAAACTTCAGCAAGTCCCCGATTCGTTCTCGGTTGGTTCCGGCAGCACTTCTGACGATTCTTCGGACTTTCAGCGGACTCTGGAACACCCATCAAACTTGACTCCAGTAAACTTGCTTTATGTCTTCAAGCTATTGTAGTTAATCCTATACACTTAACTCAATAATATAGATTAGATCAATTAACCCATCAATTGACTTCATCATCAAAATTCGAGATTCAACAATCTCCCTCTTATTGATGATGATAATCAATTGATGACAGAGTTAATCATAACTCTCCATATCTATATGCCATATTAGGAGAAGATAAAAACACTTGAATTCAATCTCTTTCAATTCAAGCCAAAATCGATAAGTTCTATCCGTTGAACTTATCGTTATTCTTAATATGCATGAGCAAATATGAAACTTCGTATTTCTCATAATTTCAAGACATGAAAATTATTTTCAAGCCGAATGATAAAAGATAATTATCATTTCGATAAGAAATAATAATAATTTAAAATTTCAACATGGATCTCATGATATAAATGCAAGGCATGATTTCATATGATCATGAGATAATTGCTTATTATATATATAAAAAAATGATAAACATGATACGACAACCAATCTATAAACTTTCATATGCGATATGCTCAAAAAGTTTTGTGATGCTTTTAAGGAATATAACACATATAAGACATTTTTCATTGCATTATACAACATGTAAGCTATTGCAATAAGATACATATAAGTCATGCTAATTTCATATTTGTACCAGTCATCAATCTTTTGCACATTCTTCTCCCCTTTTGTCATCAACAAAAAGGAGATGATTTTTCAGGCATATAACTCGTGATCATTGAAGTCATTCATAAAATCATCTCATAAGAAAAAAATCTTGAAAAGGAGATGTCAAAATTGACAAAGCTTCAACTTGGCATTAAGATCGATCATTCAAGGAAGACATCAAATCATCCAAAATAACATGAAGGTGCCATCAAAATGTCGACAAATTTTCAGAAAGAAACATCCAATATCATATACTAGGATAATGTCAAACGCATGTCAAGGTAGCATAGAGGTTTACAATAATAAGAAAGGTTTAACACAACATTTATTCCTTAGGAGGAATAATCGTTAGAATGAGGTTGATCCAAGAAGAACCCCTCTCTTAGAGGGCTTTGTGAGAGTGATAGGGAGGGTTCTCTTAGGTTAGGGGCGGTTCCACCGCTGGCCCTCACCCCCCCTTCTTTATAAGGGGGTTCTTGGGCAATGCCACCGCCAACCGAGAGGTGCCATCACCTAGGGACCGAGCACCCAAGCGGTGCCACCGCCAGTTCTGGCTGTGCCACCGTTGGCACACTAGAAAATGATTTATTTTATTTTATTTTTATTTTCAGAAGTTTTAATGTGTTTGATTTAAGATAGAATAGTGCCTTGGATCACTCTTTAAGATGTCATTCAAAATTGAAAAGAAAGAAGTCAAATCCACGAAAACTGAAAAGAGGATGAAAATTTTTTGAAAAATATATACAATCAAGCTCATTCACGAGGACAATTCAACATGCCTAATTCTCTTCTAATAAAGTCAAATTGATCTTCATTTAAGGCTTTTATGAAAATATCCACTAATTGATGCCTTGTATCAATAAATTCTAGAATGACATTATTATTATTGACATGATCTCGTATAAAGTGATGCCTAATGTCAATATGCTTAGTTCTAGAGTGTTGAATTAGATTTTTGGTTAGTCAAATAGCACTTATATTATCACATTTTATGGGAATGTTCTTTAAGTAAATTCCATAGTCTTCTAATGTATTTTTCATTGAAACAACTTGTGCACAGCATGCACTTGTTGCTATGTATTCGGCTTTCGCCATAGATAGTGCAACCGAATTTGTTTCTTGGAAGTCTAAGAAACAAGTGCATATCCTAAAAATTGACATGTTCTAGATGTGCTTTTTCTATCTATCCTACATCCGCCAAAATCGGCATCTGCATAAGCTATTAAATCAAAATTATCAGATTTTGGATATCATAATCCTAAATTAGGAGTTCCTTTAAGATATCTAAGAATCCTTTTAACACTTTTAAGATGAGACAATTTAGGATTAGATTCAAACCTAGCACAAAGTCCTACACTAAACATGATATCCGGTCTAGTTGCGGTGAGATAAAGTAAACTACCAATCATTCCCCTATATATTTTTTTATCAAAGCTTTCACTATTTTCATTCATGTCTAACTTAGTGGAAGTACTCATAAGAGTATTTATAGCTTTTGAACCATCCATGTTAAATCGTTTTAACAATTCTAATGTATATTTAGATTGATTATAAAATATATCATTACTAAGTTGTTCAATTTGCAATCCTAAAAAGAAGGTTAATTCTCCCATTAGGCTCATTTCAAATTCATGACTTATACATTTGGCAAATGATTCACATAGTGATTCATCCGAAGAACCAAAAATAATATCGTCAACATAAATTTGAACAATAAAAAAATTATTTTTAAAATATTTGATAAACAATGTAGTATCAATCTTGTCTTTTATAAAATTATTTAAAATAAGAAAGGAACTAAGCCTTTCATGCCAAGCTCTAGGAGCTTGTTTTAAGCCATAGAGAGATTTAGTCAATTTAAATACATGATTAGGAAGAAGAGAATTTTTAAATCCGGGAGATTGTTCAACATACACTTCTTCGAAAATAAAACCATTCAAGAAAGTATTTTTGACATCCATTTGAAATAGTTTAAAATCATTACTACTAGCATAGGCAAGGAGCATCCTAATGGCTTCTAATCTTGCCACAAGAGTGAAGGTCTCTTCGTAGTCGATACATTCTTCTTGGTTGAAACTTTTGGCCACTAATCTAGCCTTGTTTCTAACCATGATACCATATTCATCTTGCTTGTTTCTAAAGACCCATTTAGTATCAATGACTAAATGGTCACTAGGTCTAGGAACAAGCTTCCATACTTCATTCCTCTCAAATTGGTTCAATTCCTCTTGCATTGCAATAACCCATGAATCATCTTTCAAGACTTCGTTAGTGCATTTAGGTTCAATTTGAGAAAGGAAGGCGGCATTAGCACAAAAATTTTTGAAGGAAGAACAAGTTTGAACCCTTTTTGATGTATCTCCTATAATTAGCTCCTTTGGATGAGCATCTATATACTTCCATTCCTTGGGTAAGAAAATTTCAGAAAAAGATACATCCAAGTTGCTATTTTGAGGAGGGGGTTCATTTAAATTTAAATTATCAAAACCAAGATCATCTTCAAAATTATTTTTCTTTAACTCAAAATTTTCATTTAAAACCACATGAATAGACTCTTCTATAACTAAGGTTCTTTTGTTAAAATTATAAAAAGCCTTAGAAACAGAAGAGTAATCAAGAAAGATGCCTTCATCGAATTTAGCATCAAATTTTCCTAAGGCATCCTTTTCATTCAAACTAAAGCATTTGCAACCGAAAACTTTAAAATAAGAAACATTTGGTTTTTTATTATTCCATAATTCATAGGGAGATTTTGATAGAGATGGTCTTATTAGAACCCTATTCATGACATAACAAGCCATATTAATAGCTTCGACCCAAAAATACTTAGGTAGACTATGTTCATTTAATATGGTTCTTGCCATTTCTTGTAAATTTCTATTTTTTTCTTTCAACTACCCTATTTTGTTGAGGATTTTTCAGAGTGGAGAAGTTGTGATTATATCCATTGGATTCACAAAAACTTTGGAAGTCACGGTTTTGAAATTTGCCACCGTGATCACTCCAAATTGATGAAATCATGAAGCCTTTTTCATTTTGAGTAAGTTTAAAAAATTTAGAGAAACATTTGAAACAATCACTTTTGTGAGCCAAGAAATAGGTCCAAGTGTATCTACTATAGTCATCTATAATTACAAAGGCATATTTGCTTCTTCCTAGACTTGTTGTGTCAATTGGTTCAAATAAGTCCAAATGGATCAATTGCAATGGTCTAGTGGTGCTAATTTAATATTTTAGTTTGAAACTAGTTTTTGTTTGTTTTCCTAGTTGACAAGCATCACACACTTTGTCCTTAACAAACTTCATATTGGGAATCCCTCGTACTAACTCTCTAGATGAAATCTTAGATATTATTTTCATACTTGCATGATCTAATCTCCTATGCTAAAGCCAAGCATCATCATTTAAAGCAGAAAAGCACATTTCATTATTAAGTTCATCAAGGTTGATGGTGTAGACATTATTTTGTTTTAAGGCAATCATTGATATATTATTGTTTGGTTTTTTAATAATGTACATGTTAGATTCAAATCTAATGATGTAACCTTTATTACATAATTGACTAATGCTTAAGAGATTATGTTTCAATCCATCAACTCGCAACACATCATCAATTGAAAAACTTGATTTGTTACCTATGGTTCCCTTGCCAATGATTTTACCTTTGTTGTTGTCTCCGAAGGTGACATACCCTTCTTCTTTGCTAGTGAGCATAGAGAAATGAGATGGATCTCCGGTCATATGTCTTAAGTATCCACTATCAAGATACCATCTCTTGCTCCTAGCTTGTGAGTTTGTCTATAGAAGAGGATGATTTTTAAGTACCCATTTGATTTTGGGTGCCTAAAAAATTGATCTACTAATTTTGTCATTCATCATTGAATTATTTATAGTTCCTTTAGGAACTCATATCAACTTATGGACTAATTTTCTTAAATGGACATTTGTAAACAATATGTCCGGATTTACAACAAAAGTTGCATTTCAAATGAGGTGAAACATGTAATGTGGGTTCTACTAATTTTGTCATTCATCATTGAATTATTTATAGGTACCCATTTGATTTTGGGTACCTCAAAAATTAATCTACTAATTTTATCATTCATCATTGAATTATTTATAGTTCCTTTAGGAACCCATATCAACTTATATGGACTAATTTTCTTAAATGAACATTTATAAACAACATGTCTGGATTTACAACAAAAGTTATATTTCAAATGAGGTGAAACATGTAATGTGGGTCCTTTAATGAAGGTGGTAGGATTTTGGTGAGATCCTCTCTCAAAACCAATTCTACTTCTATTTGCGACATGACCCTTGTTTGCAAGGATCATGTCCAAGCCTTTGCTACCAACCTTAAACTTGTTTAAGGTCTCTTTAAGTAGCAAATTCTCATATTTTATTGCTTCTAAGTGTTCACATGTTTGAAGACTCTTTAAGTAGATTTAAGTAGCAAATTCTCATATTTGAAGACTATCAAGCTTATTTTATAGTAAGGCATGCTCTTTCTTTAATAGATTGAACTTCTTACTAATAGTTCTACACTCATTAAATAATTCATGAAAAGTGATAGAAAGTTCATCGAAAGATAAATCTTCGTTAATTAAATCACATACCTCTCCTCTTAGAGCCATTAGCGTGAAGTTTGCCTTTTCTTTGTTGCTAGCTTCTTCATTTTCGGAATCACTTGAGTCGTCCCAAGTTGCTTTTAAGGCTTTCTTTTTCTTCGATTGCTTCTTCTTAGCTTGGGGGCATTCATTTTTGAAGTGCCCCGGCTTTTTGCATTCGTAGCATATTACTTGGTCCTTTTTATGTTCAAGTTTATTTTTAGTGTTATTTTCAAATTTGTTCTTTCTTATAAATTTTTAAAATTTTTGAGTTAAAAGTGCAATGTCATCATCACTGTCCTCATCACTTGATGTTTCTTTCAAGTGGTCTTCTTGTGTTCTAAGTGCCATATACTTCCTATTCTTTGGAAGGGGGTTCTCGAGTTCTTCATAAACATGACACATTATTTCGTAGGTCATAAGAGACCTAATAAGTTCTTCATGAGGAAATGTTTTAAGGTCCTTAACCTCTTGAATGACTGTAACTTTTGGATCCCAACTCTTTGGAAGAGATATTAAAATTTTAGTTACTAGTTCAAAGTTAGAAAAACCTTTACTAAGAGCTTTGAGTCCATTGATGACATCCGTGAAACGGGTGTACATGTCTCCGATGGACTCACTTGGTTTCATCCGGAAAAGTTCATAAGAATGCACAAGAATGTTGATTTTAGACTCTTTCACTCGGCTAGTGCCTTCATGAGTAACCTCAAGAGTTCTCCAAATATCAAAAGCCAAATCACAAATCGAAATACGATTAAATTCATTTTTGTCAAGTGCACAAAACAAGGCATTCATAGCCTTTGTGTTTAAAGCAAAAACCTTCTTCTCGAATTCACCCCATTCGCTCATCGGAAGAGAAGATTTTTGAAATCCATTTTCAACAATATTCTAAAGCTCAAAATCCATGAAAATAAGGAAGATCCTCATACAAGTCTTCCAATATGTGTAATCCGATCCATTAAACATAGGCGGATGTATAATAGAGTGACACTATTGCATGCTAGAGTAAGCCATCTCTCTTGGGTATTAAACCAAATATGAGAGTGAGCCTCGCTCTGATACCAATTGTTAGGATCGGAGCGGCACTAAAAGGGGGTTGAATTAGTGCAGCAGATTAAAACTCGTAAGTTTGAAATCGATTTCGTAAATGTGTAGAGATTTCGATTTGACAAAGGATGACTTAGCTAAAATAGCTCGAGTAAAGGTAGTCAAGAGTAGGGAGATGAAGATCGAATGATTTACAGCTAAGTAGAGAAATGGTTCAAAAAATTAAACACTCACACATTCAAGGAACACCACGATGTATAGTGGTTCGGTCAAATGACCTATATCCACTTTCGAAGCCTTCTTCGATGAGGCTTCCAACTTCTACTAGCAAATCACTTTGTAGAGGAAGGACCAAATACCCCTCTTACAACCTTCTTACAAGTGGTTCACACTCTTATAGATTTTTCCAAAGAGAAAGAGGGAGGTGAACACTTAAGCTATTGGAAACAAGACTTTGCTAGAGTTTTTTCTCACTTTCTAACTTCTCAAAAAGATGTAATCTCTATTGAAAATTGAGGGATATTTATAGGCCCTAAGAGGATTCAAATTTGGGCTCCAAATTTGAATTACTTTTGGGTTTCCCGGTGCTGGTGGTGCCACCGCCTGTTAGTGGCGGTGCCACCACCTGTTAGTGGCGGTGCCACCGCCTGTCAATGTTTGACACTGACAGTGTACTGGTAGTGCCACCATCGGACCTCTCAGGTTCTGGGTGGTTCCACCGTCCAGTCCGGCGGTGCCATCGCCTGGACTGTTCCAACTCATTGGTTGGGCTCCAAACTTGGCCCAAACCAGTCCAAACTCCGGCCCAATTGGCCCTTAATCGAGTTATAGGATTAACCCTTAATTCTAACCCAAATTATATGCAAACTACGAAATTAAGCCATAGCCCTAAGTAAATTTTTAATCGACAACGTCGAGTTTCCTTCCAGTGAGCTTTCCGGTGAACTTTCGGCGGACTTCCGATACACCCTCAGATTTCTTCTAGCGGACTCCCAGCAGGCTCCCAGTCTTGTGGCGAGTTCAACGAGTCTTTCGCAAGTATCCGAACCTTCTCGGTGACCTCTGCAAACCTCCGGCGATCTTTCTAGCGGACTTTCGAAAACTTTGGCAAGTCCTCGATTCTTTCTCGGTTGGTTCTAGCAGCACTTCCAACGATTCTTCGCACTTTTGGTGGACTCTTGAACACCCATCGAACTTGACTCCGGTAAACTTGCTTTATGTCTTCAAGCTATCGTAGTTAATCCTACACACTTAACTCAATAATATGGATTAGATCAATTAACCCATCAATTGACTTCATCATCAAAATTCGAGATTCAACACCCCTATCTATATGTTATATTGAGATAAGGCAAACTTGAATTCAAAAGGAATTATAACATTTGAATTCAAGTGAAACCATTTCGATCATAGTGATCAAATGCAACATATCAAAATTTTGTATCAACTTAGTTTCAAGTCATCAAAATATAACATGCTTAATTTCATCACATTATGCATGATAACAAATCACTTTAGGCATAACCTTCATTATACTAAAGCATTCATCACTTCATTCATGATACCAAGGCATTCATATTTTCAATCATTTTGGGCATAAGATACATGATACTAAAGCATTTTTTAACCATCTATTACTTCAAGCATGATACCATATTCAATATTATGATTCCAAACATTCATTATTTCTCCCCAGTTGTCATCAACAAAAAAGAAAAATCATTTAACAATTTATGCAAGTATTTTAAACTAAGCAAGTAAGTTTTATACCAATTTATGCAAGCTAGCAAATTTGTGAAATGAGAAGTTAAACAAAAATTTTGTAAGATAATCACTTTTGCTTCTTGAAATGAGCAAGATAACCACTAAAGCAAAAATTTCTCTTTAGATGTGCAAGCA
This sequence comes from Musa schizocarpa, assembly GCA_900464855.2. Taxonomy (NCBI): domain Eukaryota; kingdom Viridiplantae; phylum Streptophyta; class Magnoliopsida; order Zingiberales; family Musaceae; genus Musa; species Musa schizocarpa. The sequence continues at coordinate 171,933 of LS990916.1, forward strand.
CTTTTTGGTTCTTCTCGAGATGTGCAAGTTAGCATTTTTGTTTTTCTTGAGATACTAGTAAGTTTCTTTCTTCCTTTTGTCATAAAAATAAGAAGAAGAGGAAGAAGAAGGGAGGAATTCATTCATAAGCAAAATCAAGTTTCTTTATAAGAACTGAAAGTTCATGAATCAAAACTTCTACTTTCGTAAAGAGAAAGGATTCATCATAAAAGATCAAAATGTGCATACTAAAAATTCATGAATTAAATCCCTATTCTTGTAAATAGAAGGAAGAAGGATTCATAGGAAATGATCATAAAAGATCAAGTGTGCCAAAAATCCATGAATCAAATATCATCTTTTGTGAATAGAGAGAGGAAGAATTCATAGGAAAAAATTATCAAATGAAGGATAAAAAATCTATGAATAAACCTTCAAGAAGATGAAAAGAAATGATTTTGATAAAAATAAAATTCAATTTCCAAGAAGAATTGAGAAATCTGAAAAATATATAAGAGGAACTCATGCATTTGGAAGATTTAACATGCCTAATTCTCTTCTAATAAAATTAAATTATTTCTTATTAAAGATTTTATAAAAATATCAACTAATTGATGTTTTGTATCAATAAATTCTAAAGATATATCATAGTTATTAATATGATCACTAATAAAATGATGCCTAATGTCAATATGTTTAGTTCTAGAGTGTTGAATGTGATTTTTTGTTAAACATATTGTACTAGTATTACCATATTTTATAGGTATGCTTTCAAGTGAATTCTATAATCTTTTAATTTGCTTTTCATCCATATAACTTGTACACAATATGCATTTGCTATTATATACTCAACTTTGACTATAAATAATACAATCGAGTTTTGTTTCTTGGAAGACCAAGAGACAAGTGCATGACCTAAGAGTTGACATATTCTTGATATGTTTTTTCTATCTACTATATATACAGCAAAATATGTATCGGCATAAACAATTAATTCAAAGTTTTTGGATTTTGGATACCATAATTCTAGATTAGGAGTTCCTTATACCACAATTCTATATTAGAAGTTCCTTTTACGTATCTAAAAATCCTCGTAATAGCTTTTAGGTGAGATTGCTTGGGATTAGATTAAAATCTAGCATATAATCCAATATTAAATATAATGTCCGGTTAAGTTGCAATGAGATATAGTAAATTATCTATCATACCTCTATAAGTCTTTTGATCAAAATTTTCTCCATTAATGTCTATATCTAATTTTGTAGAAGTGCTTATTGGTGTATTCATAGCCTTAGCATTATCCATATTAAATTATTTTAATAGATCTAACGTATACTTAGATTGTCTAACAAAAGTTCCATCACTAAGTTATTTGATTTGTAAACCTAGAAAAAATGTTAATTCTCCTATTAAACTCATTTCAAATTCATGGCTTATACTATTGGCAAAAGATTCACATAAAGATTTATTTGAAAATCTGAAAATGATGTCCTCAACATAAATTTATACAATAAAAAAATTATTTTTAAAATATTTAATAAATAATATAGTATCGACCTTACCTTTCATAAAATTATTCTTAACTAGAAAGGAACTAAGTCTCTTATACCAAGCCCTTGGGGCTTGTTTCAAACCATAGAGAGCCTTAGATAACTTAAAAACACGATTTGGAAAAATGGTATTCTCAAATCCGGGGGGTTGTTCAATATAAACTTCTTCGAAAATAAAGTCATTAAGAAAAGTACTTTTAACCTCAATTTAAAATAACTTAAAATTATTACAACTAGCATAGGTAAGGAGAATCCTTATGGCTTCAAGTCTAGCCACAAGAACGAAGGTTTCTTCATAATTGATACCTTTTTCTTGGTTGAAACCTTTGGCCATTAATCTAACCTTGTTTCTAACCACGATACCAAGTTCATCTTGCTCATTTCTAAAGACCCATTTAGTACCAATTACTAAATGGTCACTAGGTCTAGAAACAAGCTCTCATACCTCATTTTTCTTAAATTGATTTAATTCCTCGTACATTGCAAAGACCCATGAATCATCTTTAAGGACTTCATCAATCTATTTTGGTTCAATTTGAGATAAGATGATTGCATTAGCATAAAAAATTTTAAATGTAGAGCGAGTTTGAACACCTTTAGATGTATCTCCAATGATTAGCTCCTTAGGATGAGCATCTATAAACTTTTAATCCTTACAGGATGAGCATCTATATACTTTCAATCCTTATGTAAGGATTCTTTGGAAGAAGATGCATCTAAGTTGCTTGAGGAAGGAGAGTTTTCATTCAAATTTAAAGCATCAAAATAAAAATAATCATCAAAATCATTTTTCTTAAATTCGGGAGGCTCATTAAACACAACATGAATAGATTCCCCTATAACCAAAGTTCTTTTATTAAAGACACAAAAAGCTTTAGACATAAAGGAATAACCAAGAAAAATACCTTCATCAGATTTTGCATCAAATTTTTCTAAGGCATATTTTTATTTAAAACAAAATATTTACAACCGAAAATTTTAAAATATGAAATATTGGGTCTTTTGTTGTTCCACAATTCATAGGGAGTTTTGGAAAGTAATAGTCATGCGAGAACCCTATTCATGACATAGTATGCCATGTTAACGACTTCGGCTCAAAAATATTTGGGTAGGCTATATTCGTTTAACATAGTTTTCGCCATTTCTTGTAAGCTCCTATTTTTTCTTTCAACTATTCCATTTTGTTATGGATTTCTTAGAGTAGAGAAATTATGATTGTACCCATTTGACTCACAAAAATTTTAAAAATTACGATTTTGAATCTTACCACCGTGATCACTACGAATAGATGAAATCATGAAACCTCTTTCATTTTGAATAAGTTTATAAAATTTTAAAAAATATCTAAAATAATAACTTTAGGATGCTAAGAACTGTGTCCAAGTATATCTACTATAATCATCAATAATTACAAAGGCATATTTATTATCTCCTAGACTTGTTGTATCAATTGGTCCAAATAAATCTATGTGGATCAATTATAGTGGTCTGAAGGTGCTTAATTAATTTTTTGATTTAAAAATACCTTTTATTTGTTTTTCTAGTTGACATGCATCATAAATTTTATCTTTGACGAACTTGATATTAGGCATTCCTCTTACAAGTTCTCTAGTTGAAATTTGAGAGATTAGTTTCATACTAGGATGACCTAATCTCCTATGCCAAAGCCATGTATCATTATCTAAAGAAGAAAAAAAATCAATGTCATCGTAAAAATCATCAATATCAATAGTATATATATTATTATTTTTTAAGACAATCATAGATCTATTTTTGTATGGTATTTCAATTATATAAGCATTAGATTCAAATTTGATGATATATCCTTTATCACTCAATTGACTAATACTTAGTAGATTATGTTTTAAACCATCTACTAATAACATATTTTCAATTAAAAGCTTTGATTTGTTACCTACGGTTCCTTTGTCAATAATTTTTTTTTTTTTGTTATCTCCGAAGATAACATACCATTCGTCTTGGCTAGTAAGCTTAGAGAAGTGTATTGGATCTCTAGTCATGTGCCTTGAGCATCCACTATCAAATTACCATCTCTTGCTCCTAGCTTATGATTGTAAACACATCTACAAGAAAGGGGGGTTTCCTTTAGGTACCCATTTGACTTTGGGTCTCTCAAAAATAGATCTACCTATAATTGAGTGATTTATGATTTCTTTAGGAACCTAAACTAATTTGTGTGGACTATACCTTTTAAATGGATATTTATAAGCAAAATGACCATATTTTCCACTTAGGTGAGACATATAATGTAGGTCCTTAATGAAGATAATTGGTTTTTGTTGAGTGTTAGTCACAAAGCCAATTCCTTCCTTTTTATGGACATGACCCTTATTAGCAAGGATCATATTTAGAGATTTATTACCTATTTTAAATCTTTTTAATATTTCTTATAGTAAGATATTTTTCTTCTTAAGTGAATTCATCTCATCACACTTAGTGCAAGAAGCTAACATAATATCATCATGCTCATTTTTTAATTTATCAAATTCACTAATAAGAGAAGCATGCTCCTTTTTTAATAACTCATATTTTTTACTAACTAGCTTACTAATTATTGAAAGCAATAAGTAAATCAAATGAGATTCGATTGAGTCACTTACCTCATTATTGAGCACCGTTAAAGCATAGTTAGTAATTTCTTTATTGGTTGGCTCCTCGTCTTCGGATGCACTTGAGTTATCCCAAGTAGCTTTGAACATTTTTTTTTTCTTTAGTAGCTTCTTCTTCACTTTAGGACATTTATTTTTGAAGTGCCCCGGCTTCTTGTAGTCATAGCATATTATTTGGTCCTTTTTTAGTTTACTTTTGTTCTTAATGTCTTGTTTTATTTATTCATTCTTAAGAATTATTTAAACTTTCTTGTAAGGAGTGCCAAGTCATTATCATTATCATCATCACTTGAGTTTTCACCCAAGTGGCCTTCTTTGGTTCTAAGTATACTATACACTTGTTCTTTAGAAGGTTGTTCTCAAATTCATCATGTACTATACATGTCATTTTATAAGTTATAAAGAACCCGATAAGTTCTTCAAAGCAGAAAGTTATTTAGGTCCATTGCTTCTTGTATTGTTGTTACCTTAGGATCCCAACGTTTTAGAAGGGATCTTAATATCTTGTTAAAAAGTTTAAAATTAGAAAAACTTTTACCAAGTGCTTTTAGACTATTAACGACATCTATAAAACGGGTGTACATATCTCTAATGGTCTTGCTTAGTTTCATATGAGACAACTCATAGCTATGAACCAAAAGATTAATTTTTGACTCTTTAACCCTACTTGTGCCTTTGTATATGACTTAGATTGTGTGTCAAATGTTAGGTGCAGTTCCATATATAAAACTCGATTAAATTTGTTTTTATCAAGAGCACATAATAAAGTGTTTATTGCTTTAGCATTTAAGGAGAAAGTCTTCTTTTCCAAATCATTCCATCCGTTCATTGGTTTGGAAGACTTCTCAAAATCGCTTTCAATAATGTTCTACAATTCGAAATCTATAGAAAGCAAGAAAATTCTCATTCTAGTTTTCCAATACGTGTAGTCTGTCCTATTGAACATAGGAGAATGAGTGATAGAAAGACCCTCTTGATTACTAGCAAAAGCCATCTCCTTTAGGTTTAAAACCAAATAGAATGTAACCTAGTTTTGATACTAACTGTTGGGATCATGAATGACACTAGGGGGGGGGGTGGAGTTTGTGGGGTGGTGTGAATTAGTGCTATCACAAAAATTAATTCGATTCAAAACTTTCGGCTTGATAAAAATGTATTAGAAAAGATATTGAAAGTGTGCTTGACTTAGAATAAGAGCGATATGCAATTAACACAAAAAATAATAGTAATGAAGAGCAACAAGAAAGTGCACACCAATTTTATAGTGGTTCGATCATCGTGAGCTATGTCCACTCTCGATTCCTCCTCCGTTGAGGCCACCGACGTCCACTATCGGTCTTTCTTCAATAAGCGAAGACCAACCACCCTCTTACAATACTTTCTCATTTTTATAGGTTTAGGAGATAACCTTTTACAAGTCTTATACCTCTCTTAGATTGATCACAGAGCTAAAGAAGGAGGAGTATACTTAGAACTTTTTTAACACTTTTACAATCAAAATCTTAAGACTTTTGTTCACACATTTTTGTACTCTTTCATGTAAGAAAGAATGAGGTATTTATAGGCCTCAATGACTTAAAAAATAAAGCTAAAAATTATCTCATCCCAGGTTTTTGGGGTACTGGTGGTATCATCGTCATTATTGAATGGTACCACCGCCTACAAACTGACACTAAGTAGGACCACCGTCTAGTCTGAGCAATATAACTGCTTGACAGAGTCTTGGAGACTAGGCTCTAGTGGTACCACTGCCCAGACCACTTGGGAGAGTGAGCTTCAAGTGGTTCCACCGCTGGCTCCGACGGTGCCACCGCTTGACATGGCTCCAAGTGGCTGAATGAGCCATCGAACCGGCCCAATTCAGCCCTGTTAAGGGTCCAATTGGCCCCTAATTGAGTTAGTAGTATTTCTTTCATAATCAACTCAAATGAAAGTCCTAACTACGATAGTTAAGGCTAAAAAAATTATGATACAAGTAATCTAAATTCTCTAATACGTCAATTGTTCAACCGAACTCTTGGTGAACTTCCAGCAAACTCCCGGCGATCTTCTAGCGAGCTTTCGACGAGCTTTCGATGAGCTTTCATTGCATCTTCTAATCCTTCGGTGTATGTCTTGATTTATCTGGCCCGATACCCGATGACTCCGACCCAATTTTGATTTATTTTTTAATCATTTTATTTTTCTTACGATTGTAGTTAGTTCTGTACCACTTATCTCAATACATGGATTAATGGATTAGATCATTAATTCACCAATTGATTTTATCATCAAAATATGAGATTCAACATTATTCAATATATGAATAATAATACTAATATATATTGGGGTTATGTTCATTTATTGTAAATTTTTTTTTTCTTTTTTTTTGCTTAAAGTGAATCACCAATGTTTTATAACTCAAAATTATGCCTAAATTCATACGATTTTTTTTATTTTGAAACATTTAAAAAACGATTTATTTGAAAAAAGTTGAAAAGTTCTATTCTAATTTGGACGCTCGGAGAAACAAGTTAACTTTAATAGGATAAAATTCAGATGTGGGTACAATTAAATACAAATAACCATAGAGATAAAATTCTCACCGTTAATAATATATATATATATATATACTAAAGAAAAATATTTGGTAAGGTTTAGAGATCACTTTTATCTCATCCACACCACATGTTATTATATATTATATCATATCACACTATGGATTGGTAGGATAACTCGACGAACTAATGGTCCAATATAATTAAGTTATCGTTCACATATGATCCCGCTCTTATAAACAAATTTAGCTAATCTCTCGCAATTTGTATTTGAGTACATTGAGGTATCATAATTTGTTATATAGGTAAAAGAAAACTTTAAAAACCAAAAGAATAAATTTAAAGAATAACAATCAATAACGTACCAAAAAATTAATATAAAAACTAATGTGACTTGATAACTCGCACCCAGATCTATCGTAAAAAACTAAATTATTTATCATATGAGATAAATTATAAGATTTTTAAGTTATCTCTATTCAACCATAATTTTTTTTTACATTCTCTCTTATAAATTTAATTTTAAAAAATTACATATTTTCTCTCACCCTCTATAAACATTAAAACACCTACAAAGAAATCCAAAAGCATCTAAAGTATTTCTCATATTGTACTCTCCCATCATCAAAACCTATGGATACAAGAAATATTTATAAAGGAATTAAATATTTATAAAGGACTTTTTTTTTTTTACTAAAAGTCCCACTAACTTTAAGAATCTCAAAATATTTCAAGCTTAATAATCTTTTTCTTGTTGAGTATTTTATTCATTTTTTTATCTGATAAAAATTTTACTTTATGCTTTTTTTAAACTTTGTTACTCATCCGAATCTCTAATCACTGAATCTTTTAAACTTTAATTCCACCTGTTGAAGAAGGAAAGAAAAACTCATAAATTAATAATCAAGAACCATCAAAATGCTAATGCAAGATTGACAATCAAGAACATATCATATATTAATAATTAAGAATATATCATAAAGTTGATGTAAGATTTTATATGGTTCGACAACTCTTGCCTATATCCACGGAGAAAATAAATTTTTTTATTACGAGATCAATTGCATGACCATTCATTTTTTTCACTTAAGCATAAATATTTTTACACACCCTCTTATATAAATCATAAATAATTTACATTATTTCTACCAAGGAACACCCAAAGCATTTCACACATCCTACTCTTTCCCTACCAAAATCTAGATATATATAAGATATATCTTATAAAAAAATTAAACCATAATTACTAGATTCTAGTTCCTTCATGAGAACTCTTCGTACTAGTAATTTTGAGATGCTAACTCTAGAAATCTTAAAATACTTATCAAACCCAACATAATTGATAGATGAAAATATTAGTCTAATACTTATAAAATAATTCATACTAATAAAAAAATTTATAAATTTCTTCAAGATAATTCTTGATTAACTTCCCACGTACCCAAACCTAATTGGAATACCTACTTTTCTTGCTAGTACATGTAAAAATTCGATTCATTTTTGATAGGGCATATACCGGCAATGCACACCCTCAGGCAGCAACCCACAGCCACGTCATCATCAGGTGGCCTACAGAGCCAAGGTGGCAGACTGCGTCGGCGTAATAAGCTAGACCTAGATCCCCTCACGATCGTACAAAGCCATGCATAATATGTCGAGCGATAAGATGCCATCCTGGAAAGCTCGGGACAACACCGAAGGATGCACGATTGCCCCGAAAAGCTTGGCGTCACTTGGCGCTGACCTGTACAGGTCAGTCAGTGACCACGTGGGAAATATGGGTCGGCCACTCCAACGGTCGACGGTCATTAATGGACCAAGTACGATTGGCTCCACGTGCAAGTATAAAAGCTCACCCCCTAGTCAGTGCAAAGGAGGAACTTTTTTGGGAGACTCTGAGATAGAAGGCTGACTCAATCTTCGGAGGGGTCGAGTCAGGAAATACCACTCCCGACCCCGACATATGTGCAGGGATTCAACAAACATAGATGAGGCACTAGACATGGAAGACCTCACGGTCGGGATCACGATGATGGCTCATCCCGACCCGGCGCCCACCTCCGTTACCCGAGTTCCAACCTAGGAGACCTTGCACATCTGGAGATGAACCTAGCCGTTCTGACTCCTCGGCCACGACGTAAGGAGACACTAATAAATTAGCGCTAGAAGGAAGGCCAATGTCACAAGATCAGCCCCACCCAAGTAACCTAGGCGAGCGCCCTGTCGATGAGCCCCTCCCGACCCACTCAGCTCTTAGGTTCAGAGGACAGCTCCAGCCTCCCCCACAGCAAGAGGCGAATGGGTCTGTTGCAACCCTGAACTAGTATTGGCGGTTGTTCACAGATCCTAGGTTATCACCTTCCGGGACCATTGCGGGTCAACTCCCCATCTCAACCGAGGTGTTCCTTAGCCTCATGCACAAAGTCCAAGCTTTGGCAGGGATGATGCAAACCATCATCCCCCTTGTTCGTCAACTCACCCAACAATCGACATTCCCACAAATGCCGCAATAGGAGTTGATGTCGCCTATTCCTGTGCTGCCTCTAGCCCTCCAACAGCCCCCAGCGACGGACATCATCCCATCGCCCGAGGAATAGTCGGAGAACCCGAGGTCGATACTTGGGCATGGCACGCCAAACCTTCGACGCCCCTATAAGAGCAGCCTCGAGCCCAATGTTAGGATCAATATGGTACTAAGAGGGGGGGAGGGGTGAATTAGTGCATCAATAAAAATTACGTTAATTTAGAAATTTTCGTTTGATAAAATCATTTTTACAAAGCTCATATTAGAGAGTAATGGAAGTAGTGACTTAGAGTAAATGTAAAGTGAAGTGAGCAGCTAAGTAAAGAATGTAAGCAGTAAGGAAAGAACACATCGGAGTTATAGAGGTTCGGTCGTTGTAACCTAAGTCCACTTTCGATTCCTCCTCCATTGAGGTCATCGGCGTCCACTAATGGTCTTCCTTCAATAGGCGAAGACCAACCCTTACAGAGAGGAGGAGGACTCTTTGCACTTTTACAACACTTTTACACCCCAACACTTAAAGATTTTTTTACACTTTGTTGTCACTTTTGTTACCCTTTCATGCATAAAGGAGTGGGGTATTTATAGGCCCTAGAGGTTTCAAAATTGGACCAAAGAGTATCTCTTCTCAGATTTTCGGGGTACTAGCGGTACAACTGCCTAGTCTGGTAGTACTATCGCCTGACAGAGCCTCAGAGATTGGGCTTTAGCAATACCATTGCCTGGCAGCATTAACTACCGACGATACCACCACTCAAACCACTTGGGAGGCTAAGCCTCAAGCAGTTCAACCACCCACCTTGGGCGGTGCCACTGCTTGGCAAGGCTCTAAGTGGCTGAGTGGACCTTCTATCCGACCCAACTCAGATTTGTCTTGGGCTCAATTGGCCTATAATTAAGTTAGTAGGATTTCTCCTAAACCTAACTCAAATTAAACCCCTAACTACGGTAATTAAAGGCATAGACAATTAAAATATAAGTAATCTCGTCAATTGTTTATCCAAACTCTCGGCGAACTTCCGACAATCTTCCGACGATCTTCCGGTAAGCTCCCGATCTTCCGGCGAGCTTTCACTGCATCATCCGATCCTTCAATGTATCTCCCGATTCATCCGACCCAATGCTTAATCATTAATTCCAGCCCAACTTCGATTCTTCTTTAATCGCTTTGTCTTTCTCACAATCATAGTTAGTCCTGCATCACTTATCTCAACATATGGATTAGATCATTAATTCATCAATTAATGTCATCAACAAAATCTGAGATTTAACAATCTCTTCCTTTTTGATGATGATAATCAATTGATGACGAAGTTAACCCTAACTCCCCCTATCTATATGTCATATTGAGATAAAGCAAACTTAAATTCAAAAGGAATCACAACCTTTGAATTTAAGTTAAACACTTTTGATCATAGTGATCAAACGCAATATATCATATCAAAATTTCAATATGTTTGTGCATCAATCAAATTAAAAAATGCACAATTTTAAAACCTTACATTTTATCTTTACTTCATGCATGATACCAAAAATAAATTAATCATCTCTATGGGCATATCATACATGATACTCAAGTATTCATGATACATCATTTTTGGGCATAACATTCATGATGCTAAGACATTAAAACTTTTAAACATTTATCACTTCATGCATTAAATTAACATTTTGATCATGATACCAAACATTCATCATTTCTCCCATATATGATACTAAAACATTCATGATACCAATCATTAAATCAATATTTTTAAACATTTATCACTTCATGCATTAAATCAATATTTTGATCATGATACCAACCATTCATCATTTCTCCCCCTTTGTCATCAATAAAAAATAGAATGATTCAACAATGCAAGCATTTTAAACTATTCAAGTAAGTTCTACACCAATTTATCCAAGCTAGCAAAAATGAGAAGTTAAGCAAAAACTTTGCATGATAACTACTTTTGCTTTTTCAAATGGACAAGCTAGCATTTTTGCTTTAGATGTGTAAGAGCTTTTGGTTCTTCTTGAGATTGCAAGTTTCTTTCTTCCTTTGTCGTAAAAATAAGAACAAAAGGAGAAAGAGAAAGGGAGGAATTCATTCTTTATAATAAATCAAGTACCAAATCCAAGAATAATAAGTTTCTTATAAATTGAATCAAGCTTCTACTTTCGCAAGGAGAAAGGATTAATAAAAAAGGATCAAAATGTCCATACGAAAAAAAAATCAAATCTCTATTCTTGCAAATGATTATCATGTTGAATCTTGAATTTTGATTATGAAATCAATTGATATGTTAGTCATCTAATCTACGTTCTGAGTAACGCATGACTAGCTTGGATCAAGAAGAGACAAATTGATTAAAGTATGAGGAATCAAACATTGAGATGGAGTGAACTACTAGTCATAGGTGCCCTGCAAGCCAATCACGTGAGAGATAGCATGTGTGACCTGACATAGTCTTTTTTTGCTTATTATATTTTGACATTTATCACTTTATATTGTTTGTTATATATATATATATATATATATATATATATATATATATATATATATATATATATATATATATATATATATATATATATATATATGTCCTTGGATCTGTGCAATGAGAATCGGATCGTGATGAGATCACGATAATGAGATTGATTCGCCTTCAATCACAGATCCTAAATAATCTTAATCATAGGTTACTCGAGAGGGACATCGAGATAACCGGATATACTAGTGTGTTGTATACCCGTCCATATGATGGGTGCAGCTGGATTCATAGCTGCTCTTGTGGGGACACTAGGGATACAATATAGGTGCTCATTGGGGAATTAGTTCATTGATTGATCCACTTACGGAATGTTGAATTGTTGATGATGCCTTATTATCCGATAGTGACTCCGTAATCCTACTAGTGTATATGGTCCTTAGACGTGAGACACTAAGGATGTCCTGTATGAGTGCTCCACTCTTTGATACCAGACTTATAGGTTTGGATGTCCTAGATCTACCACAACCGATCATCGGGAGTGGTAGTCAATCTTATGAGGGCTATTGAGTGCCGATAGCGGATCATCCACTCTCGGTGTCATGAGACGAATGTCCCATGTGTTCTTGCTTAGACAAATCCCTAGCCAGAGTCATTCAGATTGAGAGAGAAAGAGTTCTCCAGGAGAATCTGATTAGAGCGAGACTCGAGTAGAAACCGTATGGGTCTGACGGCACCATGCCCGGTATACAGTCTTTGGGATATTAGATGGATGAGGTGTTAGGAAATCCTTGGGGGCGACATCACATGCGCAGCGGAAGAACAAGAAAACAAAATCCCCGATTCCCAAAGAGATGTTCGTCGTCGTACGAAGATTGGTACGCAAAAATCCGCGAAACATGAAACTGTGTATAGAGTAGATTGTGTTACCTAGGGAGATCGTATATCCCTGTTTCCTTGCAGATCCTTAGGAGAGGGTGAAGGAGGTCAAGCGTCCTCCTCTCTAGCGGTGATCCACACAGTAGGATTACGACGACGCTCCTCAAAACTCCAGGCCTGCTCAGAGGTGGAGATGGAGAGGAGAATAGGAAAAGGCAAACAAAAGCTCTCTAGCCTATGGGGCTCTAAATCCCTCATATTTATAGAGGTCCCCAGTCAAACCCTAATGGGTCCTCCCCTAGTGGGTATTGGATCTGCATCCAATAAGACAAGGGCTCCGTCGGATATCTCATATCCGAACCTCTATTCATCGCAATGCTTACCATATGTGTGTGACCCTCTAGGCCCAATATCGAGCTGGCCATGAGTCATACCTGTCAGAACTCCTTCTAACTTAGTGAATTATTATCTCTGTAATAATTCACTCGACTCATCGACTCTGGGACGCACTAGGCCATCAGGCCTTCTAGTAGTCCCCAGACGATCTGAGGGGAATCCAATCCATTGGACTGTCGTCCTCGATTCACCGTGTACCTATAGTCCCTCATCCATTTAATATCCCAGAGACCAGTATATCGAAAGCATGGTGTTGTCGGACCCATACGGTTTCTTCTCGAGTCTCGCTCTAATCGGAGTTCTCAGGAGAACTCTTTCTCTCTCAACCCGAATGACCCGGCCAAGGATTTGTGCGAGCAAGAACACATGGGATATTCCTCTCATGACGTAGGAGAGTGGATGATCCTCTATCGACACTCAATAGCCCTCGGAAGGTCGACTACCACTCCCAATGACCGGTTGTACTAGATCCGGGATAGCCAAACCTATAAGTCCCGGTATCAAAGAGTGGAGCACTCATACAGGACATCCTTGGTGTCTCAAGTCTAAGGACCGGATACACCACTAGGACTACGGATCGTTGTCCGACAATAAGGCATCATCAACCATCCGGCATTCCGTAAGCGGATCAATCGATGAACTCATTCTCCAATGAGCACCGCATTGTATCCCTAGTGTCCCTATACAAGCAGCTATGAGACCAAATTTGCATCCATCATATGGACGGGTATACAACACACACCACAATGCAGTTATTACGATATCCCTCTCGAGTAACCTATGACCGAGATTATTTAGGATATGAGTTTAAAGGTGAATCGATCTCACTATCGTGATCCCATCACGATCCGATTCCCATTGCACAAATCCAAGGACATCATAATATATGTATGCATTTATATAATAGTTATAAAGTGATATATGCCAAAATATAATAAGCAAAAAGATTCTATATTAAGTCACACGTGCCATCACTCACATGATTGGCTTGCTGGGCACCTATGACTAGCAATCTCCCACTTGACCTAAAGCCAATCACCTATGTGTCTGATCCCCATCAGACCCCTGTGATGCTCAAAACAAATCTGAGACAACGATTTTGTTAGTGGATCTGCAATGTTATCTTCGGATGGAACTCTTTCCACTACTACATCTCCTCGTGTCACGAACTCTTTGATAAGGTGGAACCTCCTCAGAACATGCTTAGATTTCTGATGAGACCTAGGTTCCTTTGCTTAAGCAATCGCCCCGTTGTTGTCGCAATATAGGGAGATCGGCTCTTCTCTACCTGGCACGACTCCCAAATTTGTGATGAACTTCTTCACCCAAACTCCCTCCTTTGCTGCATCTGATGCAGCAATGTACTCCGCCTCTGTGGTTGAGTCAGCAGTGGTATCTTGCTTGGAACTCTTCCAGCACACTGCTCCTCCATTCAAGGTGTACACATACCCTGAATTCGACTTGCTATCATCGACATCAGACTGAAAACTTGAGTCAATGTAGTGTTGGGATATCATGGGGGGCGACATCATATGCGCAGCGGAAGAACAAGAAAACAAAAATCCCCGATTCCCAAAAAGATGTTTGTCGTCGTGCGAAGATTGGTGCGCAAAAATCCGCAAAACACAAAACTGCGTATAGAGATTGTGTTACCTAGGGAGATCGTATATCCCTGTTTCCTTGCAGATCCTTAGGAGAGGGTGAAGGAGGTCAAGCGTCCTCCTCTCTAGCGATGATCCACCTGGCCAGGGGTTGCGACGACCCTCCTCAAAACTCCGGGGCCTCGAGGTGGAGAGGGAGAGGAGAATAGGAAAGGCAAGCAAAGACTCTAGCCTATGAGGTGTGAATCCCTCCTATTTATAGAGATCCGTGTCAAACCCTAATGGGTCCTTCCCTAGTGGGTATTGGATCTGCATCCAATAAGACAAAGGGCTCCGGCCGGATATCTCATATCGAACCTCTATTCATCGCAATGCTTACCATATGTGTGTGACCCTCTAGGCCCAATATCGAAGCTGGCAGTGAGTCATATCTGTCAGAACTCCTTCTAACTTCGGTGAATTATTATCTTCTGTAATAATTCACTCGACTCATCGACTCTGGACGTATTTAGGGCCACTCTGGCAGTAGTCCCCTGCATTTCATATCTGTGGGAATCCAATCCATTGGACCTATCGTCCTCGGTTACCATGTACCTATAGTCCCTCATCCATCTAATATCCCGGAGACCGATATCGAGCATGGTGTTGTGGGACCCATACGGTTTCTACTGAAGTCTCGCTCTAATCGGATTCTCAGGAGAACTCTTTTTCTCTCAACCCGAATGACCCCGGCCAAGGATTTGTTTGAGCAAGAACACATGGGATATTCCTCTCATGACGCCGAGAGTGGATGATCCTCTATCGACACTCAATAGCCCTCGAAGGTCGACTACCACTCCCAATGACCAGTTTGTACTAGATCGGGACAGCCAAACCTATAAGTCTGGTATCAAAGAGTGGAGCACTCATACAGGGACATCCTTGGTGTCTCAAGTCTAAGGACCGGATACACCACTAGGACTACGGAATCTGTTGTCGAAAAAAAGGCATCATCAACCATCCAAAGATTCCGTAAGCGGATCAATCAATGAACTCATTCTCCAATGAGTACCTGTCATTGTATCCCTAGTGTCCCTACACGAGCAGCTATGAGACTAGCTACATCCATCATATGGACGGGTATACAAAGACACACCGGTCCTATCCAGGTTATCACGATGTCCCTCTCGAGTAACCTATGGTAGGGATTATTTAGGATATGTGTTTAAAGGTGAATCGATCTCATTATCGTGATCTCATCACGATCCGATTCCCATTGCACAAATCCAAGGACATCACAATATATATATGCATTTATGCAATAGTTATAAAGTGATATACGCCAAAATATAATAAGCAAAAAGATTCTGTATCAAGTCACACGTGCCATCACTCACGTGATTGGCTTGCTGGGCACCTATGACTAGCATGTAGCCTTCAACCTTAAGGCTATTACCACCATATACTAGTAAAAGATCCTTAGTCCTTCTCAAGTACTTAAGGATACACTTTACTACTTTCCAGTGCTCCAAGCCTGGATCCGCCTGATACCTGCTCGTGACACTCAGAGCATGCGCTATATTAGGCCTAGTACATAGCATGGCATACATGATAGACCCTATTCTTGAGGCATAAGGTATCATATCCATGTTCGCCCTTTCTTTTGGAGTCTTTGGGGACATACTCGTAGAAAGCGATATCCCATGTCTCATCAGTATGAGACCTCTCTTGGAATTTTCCATGCCAAACCTTTTGACAATGGTTTCTATGTACCTGGACTGGGACAAGCCAAGCATCCTCTTGGATCTATCTCTATAGATTCTAATCCCCAAAATATAGGATGCTTCCCCTAAGTCCTTCATGGAGAAGTGTCTAGATAACCAAGCATTTACTGTGGATAGCATTCCTACGTCATTCCCAATAATCAGAATGTCATCCACATATAACACCAAAAAGGTGATAGCGCTCCCACTTACCTTTTTGTATACACAAGGCTCATCTTCGTTCTTAACGAAGTCATAAGATCTGATTGCCTCATCAAATCTTATGTTCCAACTTCGGGAAGCTTTCTTTAGTCCATAAATGGATCTAAGCAACCTACACACCTTATATGGATAGTTCTTGGACACGTATCCCTTAGGTTGCATCATATACACCTCCTCCTTGAGGTTCCCATTGAGGAATACGGTTTTCACATCCATCTGCCAGATCTCATAATCATAGTGTGCTGTAAAAGCCAATAGAATTCTGATGGATTTTAGCATTGCTACAGGTGAGAAGGTTTCGTCATAGTCAACACCTTGCCTTTGACGATACCCCTTAGCCACTAGCTTTGCTTTATAGGTCTCTACCTTTCCATCTACTTCGATCTTTTTCTTAAAGATCCACTTGCAACCGATGGGTACAATACCTTCGGGCGCATCAACTAGGTTCTAAACCTTATTGGAGTACATAGAATTCATCTTAGAATTCATGGCTTCTTGCCACTTCCCGGAGTCTATACTCATAATAGCCTCCTCGTAGGTCTGAGGATCAATATCCTCTACATCCTCTCCTCTAATATGTCTCACATATCTCTCAGGAAGATGGGATACTCTATCAGATCTGCGTAAAGTTAAAACTTGTGTATTAGGTACCTGAACAGACTCGGGCTGTAGAGTGGTGCTTGAGCTTGGTTCTCCAACCTCGCTCAATTTTATCATTCTCCCACTATCTCCGCCAAGAATGTGTTCCTTCTCAAGGAACACTGCTCTCTTAGCTATAAAGACCTTTTGGTCCTCGAGATGATAGAAATAATACCCACAAGTTTCCTTAGGGTATCCCACAAATTTGCATCGCACTGTCCTTGATTCTAAATTATCAGGGTTGTGTCTTTTAACATGTGCAAGGCAGCTCCAAATCTTAACAACCTTAAGATCAGGCTTCTTCCCTTTCCATATCTCATATGGTGTAGACACTACCGACTTAGTTGGAACTCTGTTCAGAAGGTAAGCTACGGTTTCTAGGGCATATCCCCAGAATGAAATGGGTAGATCAGCGAAACTCATCATGGACCGTACCATATCTAATAATGTACGATTTCTCCTTTCAGAGACACCATTGAGCTGAGTTGTATAAGGAGGTGTCCATTGGGATAATATCCCATGGTCCTTGAGGAACTGAGTGAACTCTGTACTTAAGTACTCACCTCCTCGATCTGATCGAAGAGTTTTGATACTCTTTCCAGTCTGGATTTCCACCTCATTCTTATACTTTCTAAATTTCTCAAAGGCCTCGGACTTGTACTTCATTAAGTACACATATCCATACCTTGAGAAATAATCAGTAAATGTAATGAAGTAGGAGTAACCTCCAATGGCATGAGTTGACATAGGTCCACATACATCACTATGTATGAGTTCCAACAACTCAGTGGCTCTCTCTCCAGTTCCACTAAATGGAGAGTTGGTCAGTTTTCCACGAATGCAAGGCTCACAAGTTGCATATGACACATAGTCGAATGGATCTAGATATCAATCATTTAGCAACTTTTGAATCCTTCTTTCATGGATGTGACCTAACCTACAATGCCACAGGTATGCACTGTTCAACTCATCTCGTTTCGTTTTGGACACATTAATATTCATGATATGTCGAGTGGTGTCTAATATAAATAAACCATTATGCAATGTTCCTTTCTGATGATCTTATCATCTAATAATATCGAACAACCATTGTTCTCAAAAATAAATTTATATCCACTAACTATTAAACATCAAATGAAGATAATGTTTTTGATAATAGAAGGAACAAAATAACATGCATCTAATGCAATAAAAGCTCCACTATGCAGATGTAGGGCGACCTCGCCAACAGCTACTACGGTAACTTTTGCTCCATTACCCATCTTGAGGTCCATCTCACCTCTCTCTAGTCTCCTAGGCCTTGCCAGAACCTACAACGAATTGCATATATGATAAGCACTACCGGTATCCAATACCCATATGTTATCATAAGAGTCTGACAAATGGAGACTGATCATGAATATACCTAAAGCTTCATCAAGCTTTTGTTTCGCCCTTTCTGCAAGATACTCTTTGCAGTTTCTCTTCCAGTGCCCATCTTTACCATAGTGGAAGCACTGGCCTTTGTCCTTTGCTGGGTCTTTCATAGCAACCTTTGCTTTACCTGGTTTGACCTTGCCCTTTCCCTTCTTAAGGGACCTTTCTGCTTTCCTTTTCCTTTTGGTCTCACCAGTGTAGAGAACTGGCTTCTCTTTCTTGATAGTACTCTCTGCCTCCCTCAACATATTGAGAAGCTCTGGGAGAGTCACTTCAAGCTTGTTCATATTAAAATTCATTATGAACTGTGAAAAGGAATCTAGTAGGGACTGAAGCACAATGTCCACACACAAGTTATCCTCTAAGACCATTCCTAGACCTGTGAGTTTCTCTATCCACTCAATCATCCTTAGGACATGGTTCTGAACCGGTGTCCCCTCAGTCATCCTAGCGCGGAAGAGGCTCTTAGATATCTCATATCGCTGAGTCCTTCCCTGTTCCTCAAACAATTTGCGGACATGTAGGAGAATGGATATGACATCTATCTTTTCATGTTGTCTCTGTAACTCAGGAGTCATAGAGCCCAACATATAGCACTGAGCAAGAGTGGAGTCATCAATGTACTTCACGTAGCGAGCGATCTCATCCTCATTTGCCCCTTCTTCGGGCGCAGATATCACTGTATCAAGGACGTACACGATTTTCTCCGCTGTGAGAACAATTCTCAAGTTATGGAGTCAATCCGTATAATTTGGACCAGTCAGGCGGTTGACATCAAGTATGCCACGTAAGAGATTTGAAAGCGACATTTTCTGAAAATCAAGATGTAGTAGAAATTAATAACAAGCAGATTTTGCAAGAAATAAACTATCAAGATATGGACTTCTATCTTAATATACTCCCACTGTTTTACTAACGAGTCACGCGACACCCTCAGCACGTGAAACAGAAGTCTCCGGCAGACTTCTAATGGGGATCAGGATCTAATCAGCGTCTTAGTGTAACCTCGAGGGACTCGACCAATCACACTAAGCCTAAAAGGTAGGCAACTCTTGTCGATCACAACTCCTTGTGATTCCCGTCCTGTTCGGCCTCCGAATCACCATGGCCTCGAGGGACTCGACCAACCATGATGCTCGGTTAAGTCAACACCTTCGTTACAAGATGAGTCTGATTTGATGATATACCCTCGAGGGACTCGACCAAGTATACCATGCCCTCAGGTCACCGGTGACATCTCTATGTCGTAAGCAAGATAGCAAATCGCGATATAGGTGAGTCTCGAGGGACTCGACCAACTCAACCTACACCGGGAATCGGTTCCTACTTATAACAATGGAAGGCCACGTGGGTCAATCTAATTGCCTCACGTTTACCGACTTATATTATCGAGAGATGTTTCTATGATTTGGTCTCCTAATATGACATGTCACACATATACATATTTAATATACATCTACATCGTATACAAATATATATACATATCTAGTATTTGTATAAGCAATTACACCAGATGATCATGGACTACAACCGAATATGATTAGGCCCGAGCCAGTAGGCCTAATCACTCACATCAAGATCTATGTATGCAACGGTGCATCTCCATGCCCTGTGATCGTCCATCTCGTCCTTGTCGGTTCCGTCAACATCTTGATGCATCTTCATGCATCACGATCGTCCGTCTCGTGGGTCCCGCTATCGTATCCACATTCCTGCAAGGCCTCCTCATGTAATTACAACTTAATCATAGGCACGCAGGCCCAACAATAAACGAGAAATACAATGGAGGCTCGCAAACCTCAATAATAATAATCACAGGTACACACATCATACGGTCCATGATCATTCGTCCACACATCATACATCACATGTATAAATAATCATCATCATGTAGGACTACTAGATAATAATAATAATCAACTAAACCTTTTAATTAATTAATATTTTCTGAAATTAGGGACATTATAGGGAATTTCGGAATTCATAGGGGTATTTTCGTAATTTGGACAAAAGACGAAACTGGAATTTCTTAAATTCCGAGGGGCAAAACTATCTTTTGCCCAGAACACCCTAATGCTCTTTCCCCTTTTCGCTTCCGCCCCCACTGCCACCTTGCCGGCGGCGGCCTGTGCGGCGGGGCGAGGGCACTGCCCATGCCTGCAGGCTGCACACCCGCCGTCGGCGCTGCCGCTGGGGGTGGGCACCCCCTTCGGGCGCCATCGCCTCCGCAGGCGGTGCTGTCCCACCGGGCAACCCCCCATGTGGGGGGTTTCGCCTGCGGGAGCAGCGGCGCCTCTGCCCGTGGGCTGCCAGCCCCGCCGGCAATAAGCCTGCTGCAAGCAGGCCCCCAGCCGGCAGCAGCAGACGCAGCCCCTGTGCTGCCTGCCTTCGGCTGCGCTGCACGCACGCAGATCGAGGGCAGCAATTGTTGCTGCCCTTCCTTGTTTTTGCGTCAATAATTTTGACGTCAAAATTCTTCCGAAACACAACACACGCAGTTCAAAACCAATCATTCGCACGAGCAACCTGGCTCTGATACCACTGTTGGGAAATCCTTAGGGGCGACATCATATTCGCAGCGGAAGAACAAGAAAAACAAAATCCCCGATTCCCAAAAAGATGTTCGTCGTCATGCGAAGATTGGCACGTAAAAATCTACGAAACATGAAACTGCGTATAGAGTAGATTGTGTTACCTAGGGAGATCGTATATCCCTGTTTCGTTGCATATCCTTAGGAGAGGGTGAAGGAGGTCAAGCGCCCTCCTCTCTAGCGATGATCCACACAGCAGGGTTGCGACGATGCTCCTCAAAACTCCAGACCTACTCTGAGGTGGAGATGGAGAGGAGAATAGGAAAAGGCAAACAAAAGCTCTCTAGCCCATGGGGCTCTGAATCCCTCCTATTTATAGAGGTCCCTTGTCAAACCCTAATGGGTCCTCCACTAGTGGGTATTGGATCTGCATCCAATAAGACAAGGGCTCCATCGGATATTTCATATCCGAACCTCAATTCATCGCAATGCCTACCATATGTGTGACCCTCTAGGCCCAATATCGAAATGGCCGTGAGTCATACCCTGTTAGAACTCCTTTTTAACTTTCGGTGAATTATTATCTCTACGTAATAATTCACTTTCGACTCATCGACTACGGACGTACTAGGCCACTACGACGTAGTCCCCGGACGACATCTGGGGAATCCAATCCATTGGACTGTCGTCTCGCCATTACCATGTACCTATAGTCCCTTATCCATCTAATATACCGGAGACCGTATATCGAAAGCATGGTGTTGTCGGACCCACATGGTTTCTTTCGAAGTCTCGCTCTAATCGGATTCTCCAGGAGAACTTTTTCGTCTCAACCCGAATGACCCTGGCCAAGGATTTGTCCGAGCAAGAACACATGGGATATTCCTCTCATGACGCAGAGTGGATGATCCTCTATCAACACTCAATAGCCCTCGTAAGGTCGACTACCACTCCCAATGACCAACATACTAGATCCGGGACATGACCAAACCTATAAGTATAGTATCAAAGAGTGGAGTACTCATATACAGACATCCTTGGTGTCTCAAGTCTAAGGACCGGATACACCACTTGGACTCACGGAATCATTTGTCCGACAATAAGGCATCATCAACCATCTAGCATTCCGTAAAGCGGATCAATCAAGTGAACTCATTATCCAATGAGCACCAGATCGTATCCCTAGTGTCCCCTACACAAGCAGCTATGAGACCACTTCATCCAACATATGGATTGGGTATACAAAGACACCAGTCTGTCCAGGTTATCACGATATCCCTCTCGAGTAACCTATGGTAGGGATTATTTAGGATATGTGTTAAAAGGTGAATCGATCTCACTATCGTGATCTCATCACGATCCGATTCCCATTGCACAAATCCAAGGACATCACAATATATGTATGCATTTATGCAATAGTTATAAAGTGATATATGCCAAAATATAATAAGCAAAAAGATTATATATTAAGTCACACGTGCCATCACTCATGTGATTGGCTTGCTGGGCACCTATGACTAGCATCAACTAGGTTCCAAACCTTATTGGAGTATATAGAATCCATCTCAGAATTCATGGCTTCTTGCCACTTCCAGGAATCTATACTAATAATAGCCTCCTCGTAGGTCTGAAGATCAATATCCTCTACATCCTCTCCTCTAATATGTCGCACATATCTCTCAGGAGGATGGGATACTCTATCAGATCTGCGTAAAGTTGAAACTTGTGTATTAGGTACCTGAACAGACTCGGGCTGTAGAGTGGTGCTTGAGCTTGATTCTCCAACCTCGCTCAATTCTATCATTCTCCCACTATCTCTGCCAAGAATGTGTTCTTTCTCAAGGAACACTGCTCTCTTAGCTACAAAGACCTTTTGGTCCTCGAGATGATAGAAATAATACCCACAAGTTTCCTTGGGATATCCCATAAATTTGCATCGCTCTGTCCTTGATTCTAACTTATCGGGTTTGTGTCTTTTAACATGTGCAGGGCAGCCCCAAATCTTAACAACCTTAAGATCAGGCTTCTTCCCTTTCCATATCTCATATGGTGTAGACACTACCGACTTAGTTGTAACTCTGTTTAGAAGGTAAGTTGTGGTTTCTAGGGCTTATCCCAAGAATGAGATGGGTAGGTCAGCGAAACTCATCATGGACCGTACCATATCTAATAATGTACGATTTCTCCTTTCAGAGACACCATTGAGCTGAGGTGTCTAAGGAGGTGTCCATTGAGATAATATCCCATGGTCCTTGAGGAACTGAGTGAACTCTGTACTTAAGTACTCACCTCCTCGATCTGATCGAAGAGTTTTGATACTCTTTCCAGTCTGGTTCTCCACCTCATTCTTATACTCTCTGAATTTCTCAAAGGCCTCGGACTTGTACTTCATTAAGTACACATATCCATACCTTGAAAAATCATTAGTAAATGTAATGAAGTAGGAGTAACCTCCAATAGCATGAGTTGACATGGGTCCACATACATCACTATGTATGAGTTCCAATAACTTAGTGGCTCTCTCTCCAGTTCCACTAAATGGAGAGTTGGTCAGTTTTCCACGAATGCAAGGCTCACAAGTTGCATATGACACATAGTCGAATTGATCTATATATCCATCATTTAGCAACTTTTGAATCCTTCTTTCATGGATGTGACCTAGCCTACAATGCCACAGGTATGCACTGTTCAACTCATCTTGTTTCCTTTTGGACACATTTACATTCATGATATATGGAGTGGTGTCTAATATAAATAAACCATTATGCAATGTTCCTTTCATGATGATCTTATCATCTAATAATATCGAACAACCATTGTTCTCAAAAATAAATTTATATCCACTAACAGTTAAACATGAAATGGAGATAATGTTTTGATAATAGAAGGAACAAAATAACATGCATCTAATGCAATAAAAGCTCCACTATGCAGGATGTAGGGGACCTGACCCAACAGCTACTACGGTAACTTTTGCTCCATTACCCATCTTGAGGTCCATCTAAGCCTCTCTCTCTAGTCTCCTAGGCCTTGCCGTAACACACAAACGAATTGCATATATGATAAGCACTACCTGGGTATCCAATACCCATATGTTATCATAAGAGTCCGAACAAATGGAGACCGATCATGAATGTACCAAGCTTCATCAAGCTTTTGTTTTCGCCCTTTCCGCAAAGATACTCTTTGCAGTTTCTCTTCCAAAGGCCCATCTTTACCATAGTGGAAATAGCGGCCTTTGTCCTTTTCTTTGGGTCTTTCTTAACAACCTTTGCTTTTACCTGGTTTGACCTTGCCCTTTCCCTTCTTAAGGGACCTTTTCTGCATTTCTTTTCCTTTTGGTCTCACTAGTGTAGAGAACTGGCTTCTCTTTCTTGATAGTACTCTCTGCCTCCCTCAACATATTGAGAAGCTCTGGGAGAGTCACTTCAAGCTTGTTCATATTAAAATTCATTATGAACTGTGAAAAGGAATCGGTAGGGACCAAGCACAATGTCCACACACAAATTATCCTCTAGGACCATTCCTAGACCTATGAGTTTTCTCTATCCACTCAATCATCTTTAGGACATGGTTTCAACGGTGTCCCCTTAGTCATCCTAGCGGAAGAGGCTCTTAGATATCTCATATCATTTGAAGTCCTTCCCCTGTTCCTCAAATAATTTTATGGGACATGTAGGAGAATGGATCGGCATCCATCTTTTCATGTTGTCTCAGAACTCAAGAGCCATAGAGCCCAACATATAGCACGAGCAAGAGTGGAGTCATCAATGTACTTCCGCGTGGCGGCGATCTCATCCTCGTTTGCCCCTTCTTGGTGCAGGCATCATCAGTATCAAGGACATACACAATTTTCTCCATTTGTGAGAACAATTCTCAAGTTCTGAAAGCCAATCCGTATAATTTGGACCCGGAGGCGGTTGACATCAAGTATGCCACGTAAAGGGATTTGAAAGCGACATTTTCTGAAAATAAAGATGCAGCAGAAATGAATAACATGCAGATTTCGCAAGAAATAAACTATCAAGATATGGACTTCTGTATTAATAAGCTCCCACTATTTTACTAACGAGTCACGCCGACACCCTCAAAGACGTGAAGCGGAAGTCTCCGCAGACTTCTAGTGGGGATCAGGGATCAATCGTCTTTAGTGTAACCTCGAGGGACTCGACCAATCACACTAAGCCTAAAAGGTAAGCAACTCTTGTCGATCACAACTCCTTATGATTCCCGTCCTATTCGGCCTCCAAATCACTATGGCCTCGAGGGACTCGACCAACCATGATGCTTGGTTAAGTCAACACCTTCGTTACAAGATGAGTCTGATTTGATGATATACCCTCGAGGGACTCGACCAAGTATACCATGCCCTCAGGTCACCGGTGACATCTCTATGTCGTAAGCAAGATAGCAAATCGCGATATAGGTGAGTCTCGAGGGACTCGACAAACTCAACCTACACCGGGAATCGGTTCCTACTTATAACGATGGAAGGCCACGTGGGTCAATCTAATTGCCTCACGTTTACCGACTTAATATTATCGAGAGATGTTTCTATGATTTGGTCTCCTAATATGACATGTCACACATATACATATTTAACATACATCTACATCGCATGCAAATATATATACATATCTAGTATGTGTATAAGCAATTACACCAGATGATCATAGACCACAACCGAATATGATTAGGCCCGAGCCAATAGGCCTAATCACTCACATCAAGATCTATGTATGCAATGGTGCATCTCCATGCCCTGTGATCGTCCATCTCGTCCTTGTCGGTTCCGTCAACATCTTGATGCATCTTCATGCATCACGATCGTCCGTCTCGTGGGTCCCTCTATCGCATCCACGCTCCCGCTAGGCCTCCTCATGTAATTACAACTTAATCATAGGCACGCAGGCCCAACAATAAATGAGAAATATAATGGAGGCTCGCAAACCTCAATAATAATAATCACAGGTACACACATCACACGGTCCATGATCATCTGTCCACACATCATACATCACATGTATAAATAATCATCATCATGTAGGACTACTAGATAATAATAAAATAATAATAATCAACTAAACCTTTTAATTAATTAATATTTTCTAAATTAGGGATATTATAGGAAATTTTTGAATTCATAGGGGTATTTTTATAATTTGGAAAAAAAGATAGAAATTGGAATTTCTCAAATTCCGAGGGGCAAAACTATCTTTTGCCCAGAAAACCCTAATGCTCTTTCCCCTTTTCGCTGCTGCCATTGCCGCCACCCTGCCGGCGGCGGCCTGTGCGGCGGGGCGAGGGTACTGCCCTCGCCTGCAGGCGGCACGCCCGCTGGCAGCGCTGCCGCTGCGGGTGGGCGCCCCTTTCGAGCGCCGCCGCCTCCGCAGGCGGTGTTGTCCCGCCGGGCGACCGCCCCTGTGGGGGGGTTTCGCTCGCGGGAGCAGCGGCGGCGGGCACCGCTGCCCTTCGGCGCCTCTGCCCGTGGGTTGCCCACCTTCGGTTGCGCTGCACGCACGCAGATCGAGGGCATCAACTGTTGTTGCCCTTCCTTGTTTTTGTATCAACAATTTTGACGTCAAAATTCTTCCTAAACAACACACGCAGTTCAAAACCAATCATTCGCACTAACAACCTAGCTCTGATACCACTGTTGGAAAATCCTTGGGGGCGACATCACATGCGCAGCGGAAGAACAAGAAAACAAAATCCAGCATTTATACTAGTTATCTTGATGATTTTTATAATATAATTTATTTTTTAATTTTAAATTATGATACATGACTTTGGCATAAGAGATCAGGATATGCTAGTATAAAATTAATTTTATAAATTAAAACTAAAGAACTTATAAAAAGAATATTTAAAAGTAAATTTGTTAAAGATAAAATTTATGATGTATGCCAATTATAAAAACATATAAGAAGTAGCCTCAAATTCAAAACTAACTAAGTACCTCTAGAACATTATAACTTATTCATATGAATTTATTTAGACTTATTAATATTATAAGTCTAGGAGGTAGTAAATATATTTTTATAATTATTAATGACTATAGTAGATATACTTGGATATTTTTTAACGTAAAAATGACTCTTTCAAATATTTTACTAAGTTTTATAAGCAAGTTTAAAATGAAAAAAGATTTTATGATTTTTTTTCTATTTAAAGTGATCATGTGGTGAATTTAAAAATCATGATTTTTAAAATTTTATGATTTAAATAGATATACAATAAATTAGAGTTATTGAGAGAAAGAATAATAACTTACAAGAGTTGACAAGGACCATACTTAATAAACATAACTTACCCAAATACTTTTGGGCCAAATCCATTAATACAATATGGTATGTCGGTTCCTATAAGATCTTATTTATCTAAAATTTTTTATGAATTATAGAACAATAAAAGACCAAATATCTAGTATTTTAAATTTTTTTATTATAAATATGCTATTTTAAATGATAAGGATACCTTAAAAAATTTTGATGTAAAATATGATAAAAGTATTTTTCTTGGATATTCCTTTGTTTGTAAGGCTTATTAAGTTTTCAATAAGAGATCTTTAGTTATTGAACAATCTATTTATGTTATTTTTTTTTAATCTCTTGAAGCTAAGAAAAATAATTTTGATAATAATTTTGAATTTGATAAATTGAATTTGAATGAGGATTTTACTCTCCAAAGTAACTTAGATATATCTAATTTCAAAGAATTTTACCTAAGAAATGGGAGTATATAGATGAATATTCTAATAAGCTAATTATTAAATATACATCAAAGGATGTTCAAACTCATTTTTCGTTAAAAAATATTTATATAAATATTATTTTTTTATCTTAAATTGAGCTTAAATATATTGATGATGCTCTTAAAAATAACTCATGGATCTCGGTAATGCATGAATAACTAAATCAATATGAAAAAAATAAAATTTGGACATTTGTTCTTAGACCTAATGATCATCTTATAATTGATACTAAATAGAGTATTAGGAATAAGCAAGATGAACAAAATGTCATAGTTCAAAATAACGTTAGACTAGTAGTAAAATGTTTCAATCAAGAAGAAGGTATAGACTATGAAGAAACATTCACTCCTATGATTAGACTTGAAACTATAAGGATACTCTTTCCCTGTGTATCTTTTAAATATTTTAAATTATTTCAAATAGACGTCAAAAGTCTTTTTTTTTATAGCTTTATTTTCAAAAAAGTTTATGTTAAGCAACGACCTAGATTTGAAAATAATCTTTTTTCAAACTATATTTACAAATTATTTAAGACTCTTTTTGGATTGAAGCAAGCCTTCAAGGCTAAGTATGAGATGCTTAGCTCTTTATTTATTTAAAATAATTTTTCAAATGGTAGGATCGATATCACATTATTTATTAGATATTTCAAAAATAAATTTCTTACCATTCAAATTTATGTTAATAATATTATTTTTGGTTCTACTAATGAATTTTTATATGAATCATTTGTTAAGAATATAAGCTAAGAATTTGAAATGAGTTTAATGGGTGAATTAATATTTTTTGGATTACAAATTAGGTAACTAAATGGTGAGATTTTCATTAGCTAAACCAAGTACTCTTGTTTTATTAAAATATTTTTTATGGACAATGTTAAAATTATCAACACACCACACCAATGAGCATCTATACTAAATTAGATGTGAATAATGAAGAAGAATATTTTGATTAAAAGATTTATAATAGACATGATAGGTAGTTTATTATACCTTATTATAATTAGACTTGATATAATGTTTAGTGTTGAGCTTTTTATAAATTTATTATACCTTTTGATGTTGAATAGAAAAAAAAATATGTTATGATATTATTAACTTATAATGATGCCCTTTAATATTTTTTGACTAAAATTATATATTTGATTTTTGCATTGAATACTATTACAACTCACTAGAATTTATGATCAAAATATTTCAACTTAAATTCAAGTCTAATACTGTAAGGTTATTATTTTAAATTTAAGTTCATTGTACTTATAAGATAACATATAGTCATGGGAAGCCTAGTTAAGAATTCATCGTCAATTAGTTATAATTATAAAAAAGCAAGAGATTGTTGAATCTCGGATCTTAATGACGGAATCAATTGAAGAATTTATGGGACTAATATACTTTTGAGATAAATGATATAAGAAAATACTTCGATAAAAGAATGAGACCATCGAAGGGCCAATCATCAAGTATAAGAATCAGACATTATACTGAAAAAATTATCATATCAAAAATTAGATGTTGAGTCAAAAGATTGATCAATGTTTTAGCAATCAGACTTTCTACTATAGGTTTGGGCATCATGCCAAAAGAATTAAATATTTGGTTAGAAAATTAGATATCATGGGAAAGTCGACATGTTGATAGAATAAACTATATGTTGAAGGAAAAGATAATGTGTCAAAGGTATATACGAAGTACTAGAAAATGGGACAATATATTAGAAGAGCATACAACATGCCAAAACGTTTGTAAATATTTCATATGTACGATTGATTTGTGAAAGAAATTTAGGAGTTCACGTAAAAAGAAGAAGATTGAATGCTTTTAACCAGATTGGAAAAGTAGAAAATTTAATTTTTTCCAACATAAAATCATGATCTTTGGGTTGGGGGATAAGGAGTTTATTTTAAATATATCGAAGAGCTAGATTTAAGAAACTTAAGATTATCTCAGTCAGAAAGTGAAAGATAAAGAATTCAATATCCATCAAAAATATTTGTAAGGAATCAGAAGGTTTCTAAAAGGCATTTATTAAATTTTTTATAGTGAAAAAGTGAGGGTGGGAGTCAATAAAATGATTTCTTCTAATCCTTTTACCCATCAAGGATTACATCCTTAGAAAGTAAAAAATTAAGAACTCTATTATATAAGAACGAGGAAATGCATGAAATAAAGAACACCTTTGTGCCAAGCTTAGCGAGTGCTTGGCGGACTAGGGGAGGCGAAAGTCATAGACATCATGGATATTGTTACACAATTGAAGGATGTTTACATTTAAATTTGACATATTTTTAATATTATTCTAAAAATAAATATAATAATAAATTATTTTTGAATATAAAGACATATATATTGTTCATTTTACATACACCGTTTTATCATAGGTTCGATATTTATAATTGAACTTGACATGTTCTCTGTATGACCCTGAAAACAAAAATAACGATATTCATGTATAAAGTAGTTATTGTTGAGCTATGGGGAGAGAGGGGTGACAACTGTAATAAAGCAGGAAGCAACAAGGAATTATTCTGAGAGAGCAATAAAAAATATCTACAGATGGGAAGAGGATATGACAAAGGGATTATCCTCAAGGTTGGATTTAAGATCGTAAAGAGAGGAGGATAGAAAGGGAGAATGCGAGAGAGCAGCAGAGGCAAAAAGGGGAGGCTATCGGTGGGGTTTGTAGCATGAACAGAGGAGAGGAAGACAAACACGGTAGAAACAGAGGATGATAGGGACAATGTGAACTAGTTCAAGGATAAAAATTATATTTATCAAAATTATATATATATATACAAGAATATATAAATATATATATATATATATATATATATCTGTGTGTATATATATATATATGTATATGTATATATGTATATATATATATATATGTATATATATATATATATATATATGTATATATATATATACATATATACATATACATGTATATATATATATATGTATATACATGTATATCTATACATATATATATATGTATATATATAAATATATCTATACATATATATATATATATATATATATATATATATATATATATATATATATATATATATATATATATATATATATATATATATATATATATATATATATATATATATATATCGTAGTTAGCATGTAATTGGATTTGGATTTGGGTCAACCCAATTAGGGGTCAGCTATATATAAATGTATAGTATATATATATATATATATCGTAGCATGTAATTGGGTTTGGATTTGGGTCAACCCAATTATGGGCCAGCTATACCCATGTAAGGACTGTATTGGGTCCAATAAGAGGCCCAAACAATACCCTAAGAAGTCTCACCGTCGTGGCACAGTCTTCAAGACTATGTCAAGCGGTGGTATCTGGGTGGTTGTACCGCCCCTAGCAGGATGCCAAGCGGTGGTACCACTAGTTTGGGTGGTGGCACCGCCCAGCACAACCCCCCAAACAGTGGTACCACCCGTGCCCGGAAAACCCAAGATAAGAAGTTTTTAGGCTCCAAGTTTGAATCAACTTGAAGCCTATAAATACCCCTCTTATCCCTGGTTAAAAGAGATAAGCACAAAGTATTCAAAAGTGAGAAAACGCTGCTGCAATCTCTTTAGAAATTTCCTCCTCCACTCTAAGTTTAGAATTCTGTAAGAGGAGTGTGAGTGCTTGTAAGGGTTATCTCCTAAACCCATAAAAAGGAGAAGAGGGGTGTAAAAGATGGTTAGTCTCACTTATTGAAGGAAAATCGATAATGGATGTCGGTGGCCTCGACGGAAGAGGAATCAACGAAGTGGATGTAGGTCACGACGACCAAACCACTATAAATTGGCGTGTTCTCTGGTTTGCATTTATGTTTAGCAATTTGCCTTACTGCAAACCTCTTTAATTGCTTACTGTCTTCAATTCATTTACGAATGTGTTTCAAGTTAAGTTTCAGAATATTCGGTTTTCAATGTACGAAGGTTTTTTAAGATGTGATTTTACCGCTGCACTAATTCACCCCCCTCTTAGTGCCGACCTCTTGATCATAACAATTGGTATCAGAGCCTCGTTATTTCTCATTTGGTTTAACATCCAAGAGAAATGACTCTTTTCGATTTTCAAGAGGGTCACTCTCTCATTCATCCTCCCTTTTTCATTGGGACGAATTACACTTACTAGAAAACTCGAATTAGAGTTTTCTTGTTTTCATTATATTTAAATTTATGGAATATTATTGAAAATGATTTTTGAATGTCTTCTCTTCCAATGAACCATTGGAATGATTCAGAGAAGAAGATGTTTTCTTTAAATGCTAGAGCTATGAATGCTCTATTTTGTGCTTTAGATAAAACTAAGTTTAATCGAATTTCTATGTGCGAAACGGCTTTTGACATATGACGCACTCTGGAAATCACACATGAAGGCACTAGTAAAATTAAGGATTTTAAACTTAATTTTTTAATGCATGATTTTAAACTTTTTATATGAAACCAAGCGAAACCATTTTGTACACCCATTTTACGGATGTCATCAATAGTTTAAAAGCACTTGATAGAAGTTTTTCAGATTTTGAACTTGTAAATAAAATTTTACGTTCTTAGTTGGGATCCAAAAGTAATCGCAATATAAGAGGCAAAAAACCTAAACAACCTACCACTTGAAGAACTAATTGGATTACCTATGAAATGACGTGCAATGTGTTAGTTTGGCAAGTCCCATAGTCCCACATCAGGAAAATCAAGTTTGGTATCTCCTGTTTAAACTATAAATAAGGGCCTATGCTTTGAAGTCAAATACACCACAAGAGGCACCACAAGTGACACCACAAGAAAAACCTAAGTGTTTGCTTTAGGTTTAAGTCCATATTCAGTTCAATAGTTTGGGCTTATAGTTGAGGTTTTTCTTGTTTAATATTTTCGGGTGTTTTATGGTCTAGGAACATCTTCCTAAGGCATTTGTAATAGTCTCTTTTATAGTAGTGATTTGCTCCTCTTTCGTTCGTGGATGTAGGTCAAGGTTAATTGACCGAACCACGTAAATCTGGTGTTCTTGTCGCTTTTATTCTTTCCACTTTATTGTCTTTGTTGGGTTGTCAAAATTACCCTTTGGTAGATTTCTTGGGGCTAGCTCTAACAAACTGGTATCAGAGCCTGGTTTCGAGATCTTTTGGCAACAATGACAATATCAAAGATCGTTGTCGAGAAATTCGACAGAAATGTCAACTTCGGCATGTGGCAGCTTAAGATGGAGGTCATTCTGGTTCAAGACGGAGTTGATTTGGCACTACAAGGGGCTGAGAACATTCCAGATGGTACGTCAATGGAAGATCTTACGGGTATGGATAAGAAGGCCCGATCCAGCATTATTCTAAATCTCTCTGATAAGGTTTTACGGGAGGTAGCTATGGAGACTACGACTAAGAGCATGTGGGACAGTAGAGAATCGTCTCTACTTAAAGCAGAGTTTGTATATGCTTCGGATGAGTGAAGGTACATCTATAATCTCACATCTTGATAAGTTTAATTCTTTAGTTATGGATTTGGAGAATATAGATACAACAATTGATGATGAGGATAAGGCCCTATTACTTTTGTGTTCTCTTCCCCAATCTTTTAAGCATTTCCGTGATACTATGATTTATGGAAAAGAAACAATTTCATATCAGGAAATTAAATCTACACTAAAATCTAAGGAACAGATAGACAGAGATATCACTAGGGAAAGTAGAGAGAATCAGACTGAAGGTCTGGTTGTTAGAGGGAGAATAGATAAAATGGAATTTGATAGTAGTAGATCTAAATCTCGATCTAAATCCAAACATAGAAATTTGGAGTGCAAATATTGTCATAAAATAGGGCACATTAAATCTGATTGCTTTAAATTGAAAAATAAATTAAAGCAAAAGAAAAAATTTGTTGAGAAAACTATTGAATCCACTGAAACTAGTGTAGCAGCTGATGAGAATGTTGGAAATATTTTCTCTGCTATTGATGACAGGACGAGGTCTAAAAATGAATGGATTTTAGATTCTGATTGTTCTTATCATATGTATCCTAATAGAGATTTGTTTTCCACATATGAATCTTGTAATGGTGGAATTATTTTGATGGGCAATAATGCAGCATGTGATGTTGTTGGTATTGGAACAATCTGAATTAAAATGCATGATGGTATTGTGAGGACGCTCACTAATGTTAGACATGTTCCTGATTTAAAAAAGAATCTCATCTCTTTAGGCACCCTAGAGGCCCTTGGGTGTAAATACACAGTTGAAAGTGGAGTTATGAAAGTTTCTAGAAATGCTCTTGTTGTTATGAAAGCTTGTAGGTTTGGTAGCTTATATATTCTGCAGGGAACTACTGTCATAAGATCAGTTGCAGTCTCGTCATCATCATTGTCTGATTCTGACATCACCAAATTATGGCATATGCGTTTGGGTCATATGAGTGAAAAAGGTTTGAGCATATTGAGCAAAAGGGGTCTACTTTACGGACAGAGTACTAGGCCACTGGATTTTTGTGAACACTGCATTTTTGGAAAGCAGAAAAGAGTCAGCTTCAATTCTCCGATAGTTCACAAAACGAAAGGTACTCTTGACTATATTCATTCAGACCTTTGGGGTCCAGCTCATGTTCAGTCTAAGGGTAGTGCTAGGTATATGTTGACTTTCATTTATGATTATTCCAGGAAAGTTTGGGTTTATTTTTTAAAGCATAAAAATGATATTTTTCTAACATTTAAACAATGGAAGGCTTTGATTGAGAAGCAAACAGGTAAACAGATTAAGCGGCTTCGAACAGATAATAGCATGGAGTTTTGTGAAGGTGACTTTAATGAATTTTACAAAAATGAAGGAATCGTTCGGCATCGCACTATTAGGATGATGCCTCAGCAAAATGGTGTGGCCGAATGTATGAACAGAACACTCTTGGAGAGAGCAAGGTATATGATCTCATATGCAGGGTTGACAAAGGACTTTTGGGCAGAGGCAATTAATATGGCCTGTTACGTTGTCAACCGCGCTCCATCTGCAGCACTTAACTTTAAAACTCCGGAGGAAGTTTGGTCAGGTACTCCTGCTGATTACTCTGATTTAAAAATTTTTGGGTGTCCTGCATACATGCATATAAATGAAGGAAAATTAGAGCCTCGAGCTAAAAAATGCATTTTCCTTGGGTATGCTTCTGAGGTGAAAGGATACAGATTATGGTATTCTGATCCCAAATCCCCAAAATTTGTAATCAGTAGAGATGTTACTTTTGATGAATTATCTATGTTATCTTCTAAAGAGCAATCTACTAGTTGTACAAATAATAGTGCACATAAGCAGGTGGAGCTTGAGATTGGTAGATCTGATTCTTTTCAGTCGAACTCTTCTACTCAAAGAATGCTAGTAGATGGTCCCGAGTCTACTGAAGTAGATGATCCAGAGAAAGGGCAATATTCCATAGCCAAGGATAAACCATGGAGAGATATTCGACCACCACAAAGATATGCAAATTTGGTTTCATATGTTTTGTCTGTTGCAGAAGAAACAAGAGAAGTTGGTGAGCCTACTACCTACTCAGATGCAGTTTCTTATGATAATTTCGCTAAGTGGTTGATTGCGATGAATGAAGAAATAGAATCTCTTCATTGGAATAGAACTTGGGATCTTGTGAAGCCGCCTTCAGATAAGAAAATTGTTGGATGCAAATGGGATACTATTGCTGAGGGGAAAGTCCTTGTTCAGAAAATTCATACGAAGGACAATCCAGCTGATATTCTTACGAAGCCTCTTCCAATTTATAAGTTCAAGAAGTGCTTGGACTTGGTTGGTGTTTATTGTTGGTGATTGCCCATTGGGGCTTTTATGAAGAAGGTGGAGCAAGTTTTGTTGGGACATGCCAAGGTGGAGATTTGTTAGTTTGGCAAGTCCCATAGTCCCACATCAGGAAAATCAAGTTTGGTATCTCCTGTTTAAACTATAAATAAGGGCCTATGCTTTGAAGTCAAATACACCACAAGAGACACCACAAGTGGCACCACAAGAAAAACCTAAGTGTTTGCTTTGGGTTTAAGTCCATACTCAGTTCAATAGTTTGGGCTTATAGTTGAGGTTTTTCTTGTTTAGTATTTTCGGGTGTTTTATGGCCTAGGAACATCTTCCTAAGGCATTTGTAATAGTCTCTTTTATAGTAGTGATTTGCTCCTCTTTCGTTCGTGGATGTAGGTCAAGGTTAATTGACCGAACCACGTAAATATGGTGTTCTTGTCGCTTTTATTCTTTCCGCTTTATTGTCTTTGTCGGGTTGTCAAAATTACCCTTTGGTAAATTTCCTGGGGCTAGCTCTAACACAATGCACGTAAAGAACTTGAGAACCACCTTCCAAAGAACAGGAAGGATTTCGGACTTAGAACATTTGAAGACCACTCGAGCATAAGCTCAAGTGATGGTGAACATGAATAACTTACTAAGAAATTTAAAAAGTTAATGAAATAAAAATTAAAGAATAAAAAGAACGTAACTATTTGCTTTGAATACAAGAAGAAGAACATAAATTGAGATGAATCGAGCTCCTCCGAAGACGAGGAAAAAATCAACAAAGGCAAGGTGGCAAACTACACCTTAATGGCTTTCGACGATAAGGTAATCGAAACCCCCTTAATTTATTTCGAAATTACATGATGCTTTTCATGATGCATTTATTTTTTTTGTTTAGAATAATTATTTTTTAAAAATTATATGTTTAAAAATGAAAATACAAAAATTATGATCATGCTAGTAATTTTGAAAATGATAATGAAAATTACATATTTTATAATGGAATAGAATGTTAGATTTAAATCTAATAATGATCATATGTATGTTTTTTTCAAGAATAAATAATATATATCTTGATGATTTCTGAATTTGAATGAAACCATGCTTAATGTCTTAATGAAAATATTAAGAAGTTTGATATCATGCTTAATGATGATGCATAGCTTTTGTATGGAAAACTAAGCATGAAAAGTTGATTCACCTAAAAAGAAAAATGCTTTGTGAAATCAATTTCGATGATGCATAATGATGTTATTATGTAATGAAAATATTAAATATTTTGAAACCATGTTTTGATGTCATGCATAATGATCATGCTTAATAAATTTTAAAATTATGCATGATGATTTTTAAGTAATTTATGGTTTATTGATATTGATGGTTTTTATGACAATTTATTTTTTATCCTAAATGATTGATGATATATAGTTTTTTTGGCATAAAAAGGACAAAGGCATGCTTGTATGAAACAAACTAAAAAGAGAAGGTGGCACCGCCCAACACAGCCCCCCAGGCAGTGGTACCGATAGACTAGGTGGTGGTGCCGCCTAGTGCAATGATAGTGTCAGACTGACACTAGCGATGGTACTGCCTAGCGCAGACGATAGTACCACCCAGCACAAGCGATGGTACCGCCCAGCACAGGCGGTGGTATCGCCCGTGCCTGGAAAACCCGGGATGAAAAGTTTTAGGCTCCAAGTTTGAATCAACTTGAAGTCTATAAATACCCCTCTCATCCCTTGTTAAAAGAGACAAGCACAGAGTATTCAAAAGTGAGAAAACGCTGTTGCAATCATTTTAGAAATTCTCTCATCCACTCTAAGTTTAGAATTCTATAAGAGGAGTGTGAGTGGTTGTAAGAGTTGTCTCCTAAACCCGTGAAAAGGAGAAGAGAGGTGTAAAAGGTGGTTGGTCTTCGTCTATTGAAAGAAGATTGATAGTGGATGTCGATGGCCTCGACGGAAGAGGAATCGGCGAAGTGGATGTAGGTCACGACGACCAAACCACTATAAATTGGCGTATTTTTTAGTTTGCATTTCTATTTAGTAATTTACCTTACTGCAAACCTCTTTAATTGCTTACTACCATCAATTCATTTACGAACGTGTTTCAAGTTAAGTTTCCAAAGAATCAATTTTTAACGTACGAAGATTTTTGAAGATATGATTTTACCACTCCTCTTAGTGCCAATCTCTTGATCCTAAGAGAACTGAGATTGACTTGGAAAGGATCTTGATTGAATCTGAATCCCTACTCCTGTACTAACACCCACCAATAGTTTTTTTTTTTCTATTTTGGTCCTTAGAAAATTATAAGTTCATATTAAAGAATTAGATTAAATCAATTCATCGAATAAAATTGTATAATTATTATTTAAGAGATAGCGTGCCCTATAGTTATTTTCACCTAAAATATTTGTTTATAAAGCTCAATTTTATCTTCATAAAATTTTTTGAACTTATGCGATCAATGGAATCAGTTCAGATAAAATCCTTGTACCATCTCCCACATGCCTCCCCCTCCATGGAGTCTGCAAGGAGGTTTGGGAAGAAGAAAGCCAAGTCAGGTATCGATCTCATGAGCCGTGCCCGTTCCTGCAACTGTGATCGGTAATCACCCCTGGTATGAGGCATTTTCTTTTGTCATCGGGCATGTTTCCACTTCACGCTTCCGTTTCCGGAATGTGTGAAGCAGCGGACGACGGTTGCCGTTGACTACAAATCGGACGGCTTTAATCGTTCCTAATCATGGTGATGGGCCGCCCATGCAAAAGTACAACAAAACTTGGACGGCGTCCTCCCTTGACACGTTGCACGTGTCCCGATCCTAACGGAGTCTACGTGGCTGCTGTTTACGCGGATGGTCACGCAAGCCCCATGACATCGTGGGAGATGCCGCCGCGGGTTGACGGTCAACGACCTGTTCTCCCCCCGCGCCCTCTCCGACCAGACCGCGGTTAATTGGAATCGAATGTGTGACGTGGCACGAGGAACGCGGTTTCTCGCGCCACCGCCTTTTTAAGAAGCTTCGACGACTTCCCCCCGTTACTCGCGTCCTCCGTGCCTCTCACCATTCGCCTTCACTCCCTTCTGAGCTCCAATCCCAATCGATCGCCCTTCTCGATCCTCGAATCCGCTGAGGGATATGGCGGACAACTGCTCGGTGCTCGATTCGTGGGTGTACCACTCGGAATCGGCGTGGATCAGCGAGGTCTCTGCCCGCGAGAACGCGGCCGTCGCCATGGCCCTCCAGATCTCCCTCTCCGACGCCACCACCTCATCCTCCTCCTCCTCCTCCGCCGCCTCCGCCGACACCCTTTCCTCCCCTCTTCTCCTCCTCCAGCACCAATTCACTCCCCCCTCTTGCTCCTCTGCGTCCGGAGACGCCAGCCTTCGCCGGCGGAATGCCCTCGGCCCGGCCCTGCAGGGGCGGGTCTCGAAGAGGAAGTCGCACGCGTCGAAGCGGTCGGCCACCACCTACATCTCCGCCGACCCGATCGACTTCCAGGAGGTGGTGCAGCGGGCGACGGGGTTCCGGCTCGCGGGGGAGCCACTGGTGAAGCCCGAGCCGGTACGGTCCGCGGCGGGCGACCGGGCGGCCATGCAACAGATCCGCCTGCCCACGCTCGACACCTCGGTGTCTTTTCTGGATACGGGCGCGGTCGGGATCCCGAGCGGGGGCTTCTCGTCCGGGTCACCACCACCTGCCTACGCGCCGGACTTCGACTTCGATCCACTACTCCCGGCCTTCCCTACGCTGGATTCGTGGGGTGTCATGTAGAGGAGATGCTTCTTTATGTTAAACTTGATAGGAAGTGGGGTTGGAGTTATTAAACAGAAGAAGAGTAGGATAAGCTTTAATATTTTATATTTCTCTTAAGAAAAATATTTTTATAATTTTAAAAACTCTCTTTTACTCATGACCCAAGGGGTTTATATAGTCCCCAAAGATACATTGTATTAATTGTATTCAAGATCAATCATTCTATTTCAAAAAACCCTTTTAAGAATCAATAGCCAATTTGACTTATTCTTCTATAGACTTTTAATCCATTTTTTCTTTTTGATATAATGATTCTCCCACTTGATGCAATGAATCTTCCTTTTGATGAAATGAATCTCTTTATGACACTTGAACAAGTTTAATTCCAACATTCTCCCCTCATAAACTTGTTACATCCAGCATGCCAAATTTCTTCCGAAGTTGTTGAAATATTTTAAATTTAAGAGGTTTTGTAAGTATATCAGCCACTTGTTCACTTGTCTTGACATGATGTATCTCCACTTCTTTATTTTTGATATGATCTCTTATGAAATGAAATCTTGTATCGATATTCTTCGATCTTTCATGATAGATTGGATTCTTGGCTAAGACAATAATTGATTTGTTATTAACATAAATCTTGGTTGACTTCTCCTATGGCATATGAAGTTCTTGGAGTAATCTTCTTAACCATATTGCATGACAAACACTAGAAGACTGCTATATATTCTGCTTCACAATTTGATAGAGCAACGATTCGTTGCTTTTTTTAAGACCAAGTGAATGTAGCTTCACCAAAATAAAATACAAATCCAGTTGTACTCTTCCGATCATCGTAGCTTCCAGCCCAATCACTATCACTATATCCAATGAGCTCCAACTTTTTAGATAATGAATACAACATTCCATACTCAATTGTTCCTTTGATATATCGTAAAATTCTTTTAGCGACATTTAAATGAGATGTCTTTGGAACTTCCATAAATCTACTTATTAAATCAACTCCAAATAGTATATCAGGTCGAGTGCATGTCAAATACCTTAAACATCCAATTAGACTTTTATAATAAGTTGGATTAATGTATTTACCTTCACCTTCCTTAGTCAACTTGGTGCCATATTCAACAGGTGTATCTGTAGGATGACAATCTTCCATAGAAAACTTCTTTAAAACCTCCTTTGCATAATTTTCTTGTGAGATAAAAATTCCTCCATTATCTTGTATAACTTCGATACTAAGGAAATAAGT
This sequence comes from Musa schizocarpa, assembly GCA_900464855.2. Taxonomy (NCBI): domain Eukaryota; kingdom Viridiplantae; phylum Streptophyta; class Magnoliopsida; order Zingiberales; family Musaceae; genus Musa; species Musa schizocarpa. The sequence continues at coordinate 212,604 of LS990916.1, forward strand.
CATTAAGCCCAAGTTGGTCATCTCAAACTCCTTTTTCATAGAGTACTTAAAATCTTTAATCATAGAGCTACTATTGCCTATAAATATTAAATCATCTATGTACATGCATACAAATAAGATATCTACATTATAGTTAGATTTTATATAGAGAGCATGTTCATGTGGACATTTAGAAAAATTATTTTGAATAAAATAAGTATCTATTCGAGAATTTCATGCTCGTGGGGCTTGTTTAAGCCCATAAAGAGCTCTCTTTAACTTATATACTTTGTCCTCTTGTTCTTGAATAATAAAACCAGGGGGTTGTTGAATATATACCTCTTCTTTAAGAACTCCATTAAGAAATACTGATTTGACATCCATTTGTAAAATTTTTCATTTCATTTGAGCTACTAAAGAGATAAGTAATCTTACTATCTCCAATCGAGTAACTGGTGCAAATACTTCTTCATAATCAATCCCATATTGTTGTTTATATCCCTTCGGAACCAATCTGGCCTTGTATTTCTCCACCTCTTCTTTTGCATTTCTTTTTGTTTTGAAGATCCACTTAACATCGATAGCTTGGTGGTCTTCTGGAAGTGTAGTAAGCTCTCATGTATTATTTTTTTTTAATTGCATGAATCTCTTCATTCATAGCTTGTCGCCATTTTTTATCTCTATAAGCTTCTTCGAAGGTTAATGGATCATATCCTGCAAAAAAACAAAATAAAGAAAGTTTATCATTGTTAGTATCAATCCTTCGAGTCACATCATATAGGTCCTGAATCGGTCTTGTCCTTCTTATAATTGGACTTCGGATCTAAGTGATGATTCTGGCAAAGCCACTTCGGTGTTTGCTTGTATTGTATCATCTTCTTCTGAAGCTATAGCTTTATTATGTTGCTTATCACTTTTCCAATTCCAAATCTGTTGTTCATCAAACTCAACATCTCTTGATATCACAACTTAATTTGTGATAGGATTGTAGAGTTTGTAACCACTGTAATTCTCTGGATAACCTAGCAAAATACATTTTTGACTTTTATCCTCCAATTTTGTTCTTTCTCTTCTGGTATCTTAGCAAATGCAACACTTCCAAAAATCCTCAAATGATCAACTCTTGGTTTTTGTAAGCTCCATGCTTCTTCTGGTGTAACATTACCAATTCGCTTTGTCGGAAACCTGTTAAGCAAATAAACTGCACAAGCAACAGCATCACCCTAAAATTCTTTAGGAATTTTTCTTTCTTTTAACATACATCGGACCATATTAAGGATAGTCCTATTTTTCCTTTCTGAGACACCATTTTGTTGAGGTGTGTATGGCATAGTGAATTGATGTAGAATTCTATTATTTCTACAAAAACTTTCAAATTCATTTAATATATATTCACCATCCCTATCTGTTCTTAAACATTTAATCTTACAATAACTTTGTCTTTCAACCAAATCCTTAAATTCTTTGAATTTGCTTAAAACTTCTTTCTTTTCTTTTAACATATAAACCCAAGTTTTTCCACTATGATCATCAGTGAAGGTAAGAAAATACCTGCTTCCTCCAAGTGATACTGGATTGATAGGGCCACAAACATCTGAGTGCACCAGATCAAGTCGATTCCATGCTCTTTTTGTTCTTCTCCCTTTGAAAGGCTTTCTTTCTTGCTTACCCATGACACATACTTCACACAATTTTGCTGGGCGATCAATTTTTGGCATTCCTGTCACCATATTATACTTCTCTAGAAGTTTCAAAACCTCAAAATTTAAGTGAGCATATCTAAGATGCCAAAGTGTAGAAATATCCTCAATATCAGCTTTAAAACAATTTGATTGATCAAAAATACTTAAATGCAGAGGAAACATTATATTCTTTGCCATTTTCATATGTGATATCAATGTTTTATTCTTGTCACGAATTGAGAGAGTCAGATCTTTCATCTCAATTTCATAACCTTTTTCAAGTAATTATCCCAAGCTTAAAATATTATTTTTCATATCAGGAACATAATAAACATTTGAAATGCATACTTCCTTGCCATTATTAAGTTCAAGGAGAATTTTACCTTTGCCTCTTACTGGTCTTTGAGACAAATCACCAAATGTAATTTTCCGGAATAACTTGTATCCATTTCTGAAAATAACTCTTTGATGCCACACATGTGATTTGAAGCTCCTGTATCTAGATACCATGTCATAGATTGATCCTCTTTCAAATTATCATAACTCATTAATAAAACTTGATTTACGTTCTTTTCTTCCTCAACAAAATTTGCCTTATCATCTTGATTGTTAGGATTATAATAACATTCATAAGAATAATGTTCATACCTTTTGCAAACATAACATTGTATTTCAGACCTTTTAGAGTTTCTACCATGTCCACGACCTCGGCCACGTCCTCGACTATAACCTCGGCCTCTTTGGCTAGAATTTTCTCCACCACCTTCATTGTTTGGAGATTCTTGATTGGTCTGATTTCTGCCTCCTCTTCCTCTTTGTCCTCGTCCTCTTCCTCTTTGAGAATTTGATTCTTATTTATTTTCAAAAGTAAGCTTTGTTTGTAATACTTGCTCCATAGTTTTGTCTTCTCCTCTTTTTATAATCCTTTGTTCATGAACTTGAAAGAACCCATAAGTTCTTCTAAAGACATTTTTTTCCAAATCTTTAGATTCTTCGATCACAACAGCAATAAAATCAAATTTCGGATCTAGAGATCTCAATATTTTTTCTATTACTCTCTGATCATTTACTTGTTCATCATTTCATCTCATTTGATGAGCAATAGAAATGATTTTTGAGAAGTAATCAGAAATAGTCTCAAAAGTACCTTGTTGTAATTTCTCAAACTCGGCTCGTAAAACTTGTAGACGAAGTTTCTTTACCTTATCAACACCACTGAATGCTTTTTGAAGCATTTCCCAAGCCTCCTTTTAAGTATTTGCTGGAGCGATAATCTCGAACATTGTATCATCAAGCCCTTGGTAGATCGTGAACAAAGCTTTTTTCTCCTTCTTCCTTCTTTCTTTGAATTGTTTTCTTCCTTCTGCATTCATTGCTCCTTCTTCTGCTGGACTTGGTTCAACAAATCCATCTTCTACAAACTCCCATACATCTTGGGAGCCTAGAAGAACCTTCATTTGGATGCACCATATATCATAATTTTCTTTTGTCAATTTGAGGATATGGAGTTGAATGACACTTGAGAAAGAGGCCATAGCTTAATCTATGCTCTGATACCAAATGTTGAACTTGATAGAAAGAGGGGATGAAGTTATCAAACAGAAAAAGAGTAAGACAAGCTTTAATTTTCTATATTTCTCTCAAGAAAAATACTTTTACAATTTCAGAAACTCTCTTTCACTTCATGACCCAATATATGTGATTTATATAGTTCACAAAAATATATTATATTAATTATATTCAAAATAAATCGTTCTCTTTTAAGAAACCCTTTTAAGTAATCAATTTGACTTATCCTTCAAAAGTTTAATTCCACCACTTTAGGCTTTCTAGGCTATTCACGCTAACAAGCCTTGCAGTTCCTACTATTTGTTTGTCCCTTGTATATTACTGTTGGTAACCTCCATTTTGTCGTTCCGACACCATAAATGTGATGAGTTAATGTGAGAAATATGATCAGTTAAGTGTTCTACCTGTGTTTGTAGAAATATGAGTCTTCAAATCATGTTATTTATTGACATATTTATGGAACAACCATTGGCTACCTCATCAAAGTGGTGGATCTCTCCCTCAGTGAAACGATTCACAGCTTGATGGAAAAGATTCTCAATTTGCAAAGAAACAACCCCAGAATTGTCAATGTTAATAATATCAGTTATTGATCTTCAACTCAAGATGAGAGAGTTAAGTTCCGTTTAGAGTCGAAACACCGATTTTTATCATAAAGTAATTTTGGAGGATGTTCGATACTTAAATTGATAGATTAAAATTATTATTTTTTATCTGCATATGCTTGAGTCTCATATGGTTCGGAATTTTTTTTTAATCGGACAGTGTGGTCTAGATATTGCATTTTTCTATTTTTCTACCTGGATTACTGCCATGTCAATAAACATAAAATAAAATTCATATGGTTAATGTGATGTGAGGTAAAATAAAATTTATATGGTTAATGTGATGTGAGGCATGGCAAATTTTAATGTGACTTAATATGTAATTATGAATATCTTAAAAAGTTGACTCCATGTAAAATCTTATCTTGGTTTCACCCATACCCTATATGTATGACTAAAGTAGGATATTATTTTTTTTATTTTTGATACTATTATTGAAAAGAGTGTCATGAAAAAATAGATAATCTTAAAATTAAAATATACTAATTTATAAAACAAAATGATAAAGTTTATCTTATACATAGTATTTTTGACATCTATATATAACTATAACTTCTAACCAAAAGAAAAACACACATACAAATAATATATTTAAAAGTTATATTAAAAAATACCCATACATAGTATATTCATGGATTTCTATATTTTATATCAGAAAATATATGTGCACTCCCACACTACATGTTATCGTCATATATACGTGTACCCCCACACCGCATGTCATAATATATACGTACACTCTCACACTACATATCATAATAAATATGTGCACTTTTACATCATATATCATAATACATGTATACACTCTTACACTACACATTATAATATATACATGCATTCTCATATTGCACGTCATAATATATATATGCACTCCTACACTATACGTCACAACGTATACATGCGTCATACATTGTAACATATTTGTATACTCACACACCATATGTTAGAAAATATGTGCACTTTCAAACCGTAAGTCATCATATATATGCATAGAAGATATTTTTATCATAATTCATATTTTTTATACTTACAATATATATATATATTCACATGTAGCTCATGAAAATTATGTCATTTGAAACAAGCTTTCCAAAATATATATGTATATGATAATTTATATAATCATTATTTTGTAGTGAATTAAACTTATATTGAACTCAAAAATGAATATACCAAAGACTATATTTCTTAACGATGGAGTGTGCTAGAGAGTGATATACTTATTAAATTGAGAGTATATGATTATGAGGTATCTTAATTAAGAACCATACCTCTTAAATTATTGATTTATAATAATTCATTACAATCATTTGTAAAAAATATTTGATAAAATTTCATAAAACAAACTATACTAAAACTAAAAATTTATCTAAATTTCACCATCAATTTTTTAATAATTCACTCTATAAATAAATGAACTAGTTAGTATCAATCAAACCATCACACAATTATATAAAGAAATTTTACTTCACTATTCTAGTTGATCAAACGATCTTGAATTATCATAAAATTTTATAAAAAAATAGAAAATATAAAAACTAAATATATACTAAATTTTAACTTAAAACTAAATCATTTGGAGGCTAAACTACCCTCCTAGATTAACTATCAATGCTTATTCTATTATACTAAAATTAGGTTAGGATTATCTGAATTTATAAACCTCAAATCTTAGTGTACAAATGTGATAACTACTTAATTCTAAACCTCATAGAACCTTGAGAAAATCTTTAAAAACATATCAAAAGGATATAGCTTAATTATATAGCTAAGGGGTTTAATTTAGCTCGAATAAAATCCCTTCTTTAAAAAAAAAGGAGATTTTGAGTACCTCGGATGGTAACAACTCTATGCACGAATCTTAGATTAAAGTCATACCAAGGCCTTAAAATCATAAGGATTCATACAAAATATATTCAAAAATAAAAAAATTTAAAGTCTAGGTTACTTAAAAGTAGCTAAAAATATTAGCCTATTATTTGTAAAACCAAAACCATAGGTATAGTGAGGGATGAATTAGGTTTTTATTATCTCAATCTTTCTTAGAACTAGGGGTTCCAAGCCTCCATAAGAAAAGCTAAGAGAATAGCTAAAGAAGAAGAGAAATATGCATGGATTATCAAGTTAGTACTAGTCGCAAGCTAATTACGTGAGTGATGGCATGTGTGATATGATACATACTATTTTTTCTTATTATTTGTTTTGACATTTTTCTCACTTTATATTACCTATTGCATGTATTGTAATGTCCATGGATCTATGCAAGAGGAATCAGATCATGATGAGATCACGATAATGAGACCAATTCACTTTTAACCATAGACCCTAAATAATTCTTATCATAGATCACTCAAGAGGGACATCGAGATTACTGCATATATTGGTGTATGGTATACTTATCTATATGATAGAGATAGCTAGTCTAATAGTTGCTTATGTGGGGACACTAAGGATAAAATGCAGGTGCTCAATGGAGAATGAGTTCACTAATTGATCTGCTCATGAATTATTAGATGATTAATGATACCTCATTGTCAAACAACGATTTTGTCGTCCTAGTGGTGTATCTAGTCCTTAGACTTAAGATACCAAAGATGTCCTGTATGAGTACTCCACCTTTTGATATAAGACTTAAAGACCTAGAAGTTTCAGATCTAGTACAACCGATCATCGGGAGTAGTAGCCAATCTTACAATGGATATTTGAGTGTCGATAGAGGAACATCTTCTCTCGATATCATGAGAGAAATATCTCATGTGTTCTTCTCAAGAAAATCCCTAGTCATGGTCATTTGGATTGAGAGAGAAAGAGTTTTATGAGAGAATCCGATTAGAGCGATACTCGAGTAGAAATCATATGGGCCTAATAGCACCATGCCTAGTATACAATATCTGGAATATTAGATGGATAAGGGACTATAAATGTATGTCAACTAAGGACATACAAGTTTAATGGATTGGATTCTTTTGTATCATCTAAGGATTGTAACATAGTGGCCTAGTATGTCCACAATCGATGAGTCAAGTGAATTATTATCTTATTATCGAGATAATAATTTACTGAGCTAAAATGAGTTCTGATATGTATGACTCACGACTAGCTCGATATTGAGCCTAAAGAGTCACACACATATGGTAAGTGTTGCGATGAATAGAGGTTTGAATATGAGATATCCGTTGAAGCCCTTATCTTATTGGATATCCACTAAGCCCCTAAATTATTGGATCTTATGGATAAGATTCAATAAGAGCCAATTAAAGATTATTAGGTAGATATCTACTAATTTAAGATGCTTGGATAGTTAGATGAAATCCAATGCCCAATAGGGCATGATCTATTAGGGTTAAGTTCATAAAAGGTCTCTATAAATAGAAGAGAACCAAAGGACCATAAGTAAGATCATTTTTAGTTGCCACCTCTGATTCTCCTTAGCCAACAGCACATATTTGGGGCATGTGAACAGCAAAAAGGGTCGGAACCTTCTTAATTACATACAGTACACAATGAGAAGATTTGAGCAACGATTTGAGGAGCATCTTCATAGCCCCTACCATATGGATCACCGCTAGAGAGGAGGACAATTGATCTCCTTCATCCTCTCTCATATATCTATAGATTTTTAAGGATATATGATCTCCCTATATAATATACATCCCTTAACACGTATGGTTTTTTTGGTTTTGCGGGTTTTTACGTACCAATCTTCGCATGACGATAAAACCTTTTTTTCTGCATAAAATTCTAGGTTTTTTTATTTTTTATTCTTCCATTGTGCATGTGATGTCACCTCATATTTCCTAACATGGATAATATAGGATTCATTATTGTAATCATTTGTGTATAAAGTTTCCTATGTAGTTTAAAGTTTAATTGAATTAGTTTTGCATATAATCATACCAACTTAATTAAGAACCCATTAGACCTAAATTAAGATTGAATTAGACATATTGGAAGGTTAATTCAGTGACTTAAAGTTGAGTTAGGTAGTGTCACCACTAGGCTAAGCAGTGAAACCACTTATGAGTTGGAAAGTATGGAGTGCATGTTTCTAATAAACCTGACGATAGTACCGCTAGTATCAGGCAGTAATGTCGCCCAGACTAGCAGTGGTACCACCTAGACTAGTGGTAACATCTTTAGAACATAGTCTTCTAGATTGTGTTAGATAGTGGTACTGCCCAAGCAAGCGGTGATACCGCTAGAGCCCAATCTCCCAAGCTATATCAAGCGATAGTACTGTTAGTACCCCGAAAATCTAGGGATGAGATTTTCTGACTCCATTTTTGAAGTCATTTGGGGCCTATAAATACCCTACTCATTATTTATTGATATACCAAGAAAAGAGTATGAAAAACTTATGATCTAAGTATACAAACTTTGTTAAAAGTATTGAGTTCCTTCCTCCTTAAGCTTATAAGTCATTCTAAAGGAGGTGTGAGGATTACTTATAAAAAAGAGTTATAAATATTCTTTTCTAAGCCTATAAAAAGGAAAAAAGAATAATAACAATAATAGTTGATCTTCACTTGTTAAAAAAAAATCATTAGTGAAAGCCGATGGCCTCAATGGAGGAGGAATCGGGAGTGGACGTAGGTTGCTATGATCAAACTACTATAAATCTGATGTGCATTTCCTTTTATGCTCTTTATTACTATTACTGATTGATTTAATTACTTACTACACTTACCCCCGTCGCCCCACTCTTAGTATATTTAGAATTCTAACAAGCTCAAATATAATTTATTATCATAAATAAGAGATTACAATAATAACTCTATACACTAATCTTAGGCTAAAGTTATACTAGAGACCTTAAAATCATAAGAGATTCATAAAAATATAAACGAAAATAAAAAAAAAATTGAAGTCTATGTTACTCAAAAGTAGTTAAAAATATTAGTTTATAATTTATAAAACTAAAATATAGGTATAACAAGAGAAGAATTAGAGTTTTCTTAAGAATTGGGGTTTCTTAACCTGCATGAGCAAAACCGAGAGAATGATTGAAAAAAAAGAAAAATGATCATGAGTTATCAAAGAGGATGAGGCCAAAAGAAGATAGAGATGCTTAAAATATTACCTTGAGGCCTTGGGTTTAATCCCACTAGGTTTTATTTTAAATTTTTTATTAATATAATTTTAATATTATAGTAACTTCAATTAAGTTTAATTTGGTTTGATAAATATAATATTTTTTATTTAAACTCATCCTTCAATCTTACTTATATATCTTAATATTTAATATAAAACTCCTCTTTGATTTGTTTATCTATTTAAGTTTTTATTATTTCATCCTTGAGTAGCTTATGATTTGTCATCTACATAACATTAAAACTTAAGCTTTCTTATGTTAATAATGGTCAAAATCATTCAAACCTTAAGATTCATTTAAGGTTGACTAAGATTTAATTGTAACTTCTAGTCACTATATGCATACTTATTACCATTACTTAACATCATATTCAAATCTACTAGATTTATTATACTATGCTTAAAGTACTATTTATATATACTCAATCAATATTTCATAGAATATTAAAAATAATATATTTAAAAAATACTTTAGAAGTAAAATAATATTTATGAAACATAGATATCATAATTAATATCACTAAGTAACGATAATATATATTATTTATATTCTATTGACATATAAAAACACTATGATTGATATTAAATTTAACCTTAGGTATAAATTATACTATCTGGTTGACCATCAAGCTAAGAGTGGTGACCATCAAACTAGCAGCCACATCTACTAATTAATAGTGGTTGACTTGACCCAACACCCCGACGCGGATCTTTTCAGTGGCTGACGTGAGGGATGATGTAAATATTTGATGTTTCATATGAATAGGCAGAGAGAGAGAGAGAGAGAGAAGTGGGGGGAGATCTGCTGTGATTGGCGTCAATACAACAATGGTGATATAGCGATGGCTCAAGTCCGAGAGACTTGGGCTAATTGGTGGGTCGGATTAGATTCTAATGAAGATTTCTGTCTTACCCAAATTGAGATTTGGCGGCCAGACAAGATCAAACAATTTGAAGTCTACGAATTATAGATGGCGTCTCATTAAAAAGACCTATGTTATTAGATGAAATGAAATATACATATTTTTAAGGTGGATTTTGATTGTGGAAGCCTTCGTTACAAGATATTGTTGAGTGACGATGACTTTTTATAATTATTTTCAGAATAGAAGTAAGTGGTTGTTTAGTTGGTACAATAATTATACGGGATTATTGGATTTACAAGAGTCAATCAAATTATTAGGCATTACATTTAGTATAATCATATGTCGTATTAGTCTGGTTGAGTCATTGGACGGATGTATTAAGTTGACAAGGCATCCGAAGCGATATAATACTACTAAGTAGATCTGCAATATATATATATATATATATATATATATATATATATATATATATATATATATATATATATATATATATATATATATATATATATATATATATATATATATATATATATATATTGATTTTCTCCATAGTTAAGTTATATAAAAATATATAACAAAAAGTTCTTTTTGTTTTACTCAAAACTCATAATAAATTTGTTTGAAATTGGTTTCTATTTTTTAATTCTTGATTATACTTTTGTGATATACCCAAATTGTTATATCACTATCATTGTTCAATTTAGATTCGATTTTATTTTTTTTATATTTTTCCTTTTTATATGAATATAAATTCTTGAAGATTCTTTCTTTCTTTCTTTCTTTCTTTCTTTATAAAAGGGTTATGGGTTAAATGGTTTGAAGGAGTCTAAAGTGATATGAAAGATGTATAAAGAGAAGACATCCGCATGACTCTACAAACCCTGATATGATGGGTAATAAAATGAAAGGTGGGGATTGTTCTCTTACTAAAATTTCTCTGGACATAGTGGCTGCATTTACCTTCTCATGAGCTGTCCCCTGCTAGCATTTAGGTTATGATAAACCCTAGATTGCTTGTATTCTCTTATATCGATTATAGTAAATTCATTACATATACTTTCAATAGGTTGCTTTTCATATCCGAGCTCTTCGTGTTATAATAGTTTTTCTATACTGAAATTTGACGTTAGGTTGGTGCTGAAATTATTTATCTTGACATGGTATCTTATTTTTATCTTCACTCACTTTCCTACAACCACTATTTCCATTCAGATTGTATGAATAAGCAACATATACGTAATCTCCATTGCTCCAATCTTACAACTGGCTGGAACAAAGGCTGCGAAAAAGGAAAGAGTGCATGTAGTTCCAACCAAATACCAAACACAAATAGAAAACTAGTGGGGGGTTTACACAACTGATAGAGCGCAACCACAACTACAACTCTTCAGATAACTAACTACTAGGTGACAGAATTAGAATGCCATTTTACAACCTCATTCACTTGGCCATCATGATTTTAACGAATTCCTCATAGTTGATCTGGCCGTCACCATCGACATCTGCTTCACGAATCATTTCATCAACTTCCTCATCAGTAAGCTTCTCTCCAAGGTTGGTCATGACATGGCGGAGTTCTGCAGCTGAGATGAAACCGTTCTGGTCCTTGTCAAACACTCGGAATGCTTCCTTTAGTTCCTCCTCTGAATCAGTATCCTTCATCTTGCGAGCCATCAGATTAAGAAACTCTGGAAAGTCGATTGTTCCATTGCCATCAGCGTCAACCTCATTTATCATGTCTTGCAGCTCTGCTTCTGTAGGATTCTGACCCAAAGAACGCATCACCGTTCCAAGCTCCTTTGTTGTGATACAACCTGTTGGAATTACAAACAAAAATTGCACTTTAAAAATTCTACTCAGGTATGCCATTGAGTTCCGTCCAAAATAACCTTTCTTTTCCCATTACAGTATTTTATATAAGACTTAAACATAAAGCAAACAATCCTATAGATGAAAGCCAATGCCATCTCTGTCTAGAATTGAAATTATTGCAATTAAACCAAAAATTGAAGTGCACCACAAATAATCAATTAAATAAATAGTTCACTATGGGCATTATTGTCGTGCACATCAGAAAGAGTACCCACCATTGCCAAGTATCCAAGTACCACTACGATAGCAAACAGCTTTTGTTTGAGGCATCGTTCACAGAAACATTAATGTTCCAGTTCTCTCCCTGGTGACTAAAAGAGATCAAAGGCACACAGGAAAATCCCCAACAGAGGATGGTTGCCATCACTCAGCATAATTTATAAAAACTGTTTTAATAACAGTGCTATTATACAGATTTTGCAACATTATTCAATATTCTTAACACTATAATGTTTCCTGTTTACTCTTTTTAACAGTGTTTTCTTATCTGTAATGTCCATTACGGCAGTCTTCTGTTGCTTTACTAAGAAAAGGTTAATTCGCTTCTAACAAATTAACATTTGAGCTAAGAACCTACAATGGCTTTAATTTAATACATTAATTTCTAATAGTAGTGCTGAAGTTTGTAATTACAATTTTTATACACTTTTGCAAATTAATACAGATTGCTTTCAAAATAGCAATTTTCTATACTATATTTTTTATTTTAATGTCCCTAAACTTCATGTATCCTTGATTTATTTTTAACAAATATCAAAATTTTGAATTCTATCTTATTTAAGAAGACATTATAAATAATAATTCATTGTGACATCTGATTGCCTTGAAAAAACACCATAATAAATCTTTAAAGGGTGATGATAGTTCTTTGGTTACTCCTGATGGCAAGAAGAACTAGAAGTCTAGCTGATTACTCTAGGCTTAATCTCAGCTATGGGAAAGTTTCCCCTTTCTTAAATTCTTCCTCTAAATCAAATTTTGCTGATCCTGCAAAAGCCTCAGATTCTCTGACATATCTCCCGGAGAAGTTGAAAAACTTTGTAGGTTTTGATGATCTTTATGGAAAATATGGAAAGATAAGACTGTTAGGAACATTCACAAAGCCCAAGAAGATGGTTATCATAAAATTTCTAAGGTGTTAATATAACAGTGTAGCTGATGGAAAGACAAAAACCCTATTAGATTTGATTAATGTCGTTTATTACAGGAATACAACAGAACTTGTGGTATATGGTTAACCAGATACTTCCACTGTACAAAGAACTCCTTGTGAGAAGGAACACAAACCAAGGTTTGATTACTTCCCAATCTGGGGTGTTTAGCAAAAGTTGGTTTCCAGAAGATAATCCTAAAAATGTAAACATTGTCTTTGTAGGATATTTCCTAAATAATGACAATTCCTTGTTGTAAACTTGGATCTGAAAATGCATCTTTCCATTCAGATCAATAATTCTTACAAATGTTTGAAGCCACATTTTTCCTACTACTAATCGTCTAAATCCCTTTGGTAATACCAAGTTCATTTATAAAAAGCTGTATAAACTCTAAATCCTTCATTTTGGAAGGAACTTGTTTATACTTGCTAGTAAAACAAAATTTAAATATCTTTCCATTCAAATTTAGAATTCCTACAAATGATTTCAGCGACAACTTCTTCTACTCTTATAAATCCTTTATTATCAACAGTCATACTAGCATTCTCACCAATTTGTCTCTTGAAAACAACCCACTAGGTTGCAGCTGGATCTGAAAAAAGATCAAGATTAATGGTTCTGTAAAAACTAGAAGCCTTGTAGCACAAAATTTTGGACAGAGAAATAGCTATTTATTTCGATACTAAGACTGAAGTATAAATTATCACCATCTAAACCTGTTTTGGTTTTGCTTTCATACACAAGTTTTTTATTAAATTGATGTGAATATTGTTTTCCTCCATGGCGATTGAGAAGAATATACCTACAGGATCAACTAAAAGGCTTCTTCATGCTTCGAAAAGAAGGAAAAGTGTGTGGGCTAATTTCACTCTAATATGGACTAAAGCAAATACTCCAAACAATGACATTAAAAAATTTGACCATGTGATCCTCTCTTTTGAATGATACAGTGAATCTAATCATTATCTTTGTTGTTAAAAAAATAAAGAATATAAGGATAATATTCTCTCTTTGCTTTCAATTGATCTAATCATTGAAATCAAATCCTTTTTATCCACTATTTTGCATGAAGAAATTTTAGTGTTATTATAGGAATAAAGATCCCAAAATCTTTTTAATTCTACATCGTCATCTCATTATAATTGTGTATTTTCCATCTGTGTCTATTCCTTATGATCTAAGAACAAAAGCAACCCTGTAGAACATGAGAAATACTTTATAATCATAGGATCTTTTATTATATTTAAAATAGTGAAGCAAGAGAAATACTCAATAATCGTATGATCTCACCTTTATTTTTGACATAGGACTAGACCAAAAATCTCTTGAGATATTTTAAGATTTTAGTAAATATACTAGTAATCATAGTATGACACACTGCAATGCCCTATAATGAATCTTAAAATTAGGTACCATTGAGTAATAAATGGATAAACCTTGAGTAATAAATGTTAGAATGATGTTAACTGGATCTCTAATTCATTGAAAATTATATCAAATTTTTGCTATGTATCATCATTAATGATAATATTATCATGTCAATCTTCTAAACAAACTAGGAGTACTATGAAAGCTGAAATCATAACACCATCCATTTTGAATTTGGTTTGTATGCTTCCATTGCTCTCATCTCCTATTATTCCTATCCATGTTTGTTGTGATTGTCAAGGTATGACAGATATAAAAACTTATAAGACACTAAGATTGAGTGGCCATCTAAAAATCAATTAGATAGTTGGATTCTTATTCAAATATTTCTTTATCTTATGTTACAACTTATTTAGGATTCTCCAGTATGAGCGAGTTTATAGATGATCACTACTGAAAATCTGGACATTACTTGAAATATATCATGAATACACAAAATCCTCAAGCATGTCCAGTAAACTGCAAACCCGCAAAGACGTATATCATATTATGCATGACACTTCAAGATCTCAGTCACTTCATTTCCTTCAGATAAATGTCTTCTACACTAAACTGATTCATCTGTATCTTTTAGATGGATGCTTTCTAATGTTAAATAATTTAAAGATGTCCCACTGACCATACAATAAATGCACCAATGAAATATCGATCTATTTATTTGTTTGAATTTAAAATTCTAAAGTATTGTGGATTATAAAAAATAATAAGAAAACCCAAAATTATTTTTTTTAATTTATCTTCCTTTTTTCTTTTTATTTCATGTTCATGTTTATAAACTAAGTCACTGGGAATGTGGCATTTGGTAATGTACACAGGATTTACCATTGGTTGTCACATCTTCAAAACCGATACTAGAGTTTACGGGCATGACATACACCATCAAGAGCTCATGGTTGTTTCACGACTTCTCCATATAGCGAGTGCATGATATACACCATCAATTTTGAGCTCTCCATATGCACCATGAAGAACTCAAAATTGATTTTTTTTCCCTTTATCTTCTTTATACTTTTTATTTCATGTTCATGTTCATAAACTAAGCTTTCAGCAATGTGGTTATGTATACAGGATTTACCATTGGTTGTCACGGTATCAAAACAGACACTGGGCATTTACAAACATAATATACACCATGAAGAAGTCATGGTTGTTTCACTACTTTCCCATATAGAGAGATAAAAATAAATTACTTTCTTTGGATCCACTTCACTTCTTTCAATCCACCTCACCTCTCTACTCCATTGCCTTCATTAAACATTGTTTTCTACTTTTCTATTTTACTAGTACTGGTCGAATACTCAACTTCCTATATGATCATGCTCATAACAACTTCAATTGGATCTTAGGGCGATTTTCAACAAAAGCCTTCAGAAAAGGTCAGAAATATGTCTAGCATACACACCCCTCCCTTCTAAACTTCCTAATTTAATTTCTCACATTAGTTACTTATTAGATGCTTTCATTGAAGTTGAGAAAAATTATTTTTGAT
The DNA here is from genome assembly GCA_900464855.2 of Musa schizocarpa. Classification (NCBI taxonomy): domain Eukaryota; kingdom Viridiplantae; phylum Streptophyta; class Magnoliopsida; order Zingiberales; family Musaceae; genus Musa; species Musa schizocarpa. The sequence continues at coordinate 228,342 of LS990916.1, forward strand.
AACATACATTTTAAGGTCGCATTCTCGGCCTTTCATATAGCCTTTCATCAAGAAATCACCCTAACATACAACTAGGGTTGTCCTCGTATGATCATGATCAAGAAGGATATTGATAATGCCATCCAACACCAGCAAAATAAAAAGTAGGATGGATCAAATAATGAAGATAGCATAGAATAAAGAGGCAAATTGGATCTAAAGAAATAAAATGTATTGAAAAAGATTAGTATAACTTATTTTAGTTCTATGCATACATCTCCCTCTATTAACACTAGGATGGATAGAGTCTTGTTATGTACCAAGATTTCAATGGAGAAGCCATGAAGCAGTTAGGATCTTTCATGATCTGAATCATGCATGTACGCCTATGGAATTGATTCTGGGGATGTCACAACCAAAGAGGAACCCCCATACACATTGCCACATTGCCAAGGACTTAGTTGAGAAAATGTGAACATGGAAAAGAATATAAAAGAGAATAAAACAAAATATAAAATCAATTTTGAATCCCGCTGTTATTTTTCCAACAATCCTATTGGATATAGCTAATACTACACCTAGAAGTGCAATTAAATAGAGAAAAGAAAATACATACACACGTAATCAACGTAATTGATAGTTTAACTACATGCCATATCATAGCACACATCAAAAAGAGTACCCATTGTTTAAAGAGAATTTGTGAAGTGTCCAAATATCAATAGATACTATTTAGGGAGCAATGTTAATAGAGACAATTGTTGCACTATAAGCAAACAACTTTAGTTTGAGCCTGTGAACACTAATGCTCCAATTCTATCCCTAATGACTAAAAGAGATCAAAGGAAGGTTGTTCCTGCTAATAACCCTATACTAAAAAATAAGGTAAAATAATTGATTCCTTAAAATCATTAAAATTATGCTCTACAATATATGCCAACACGCACAAGGAAACCTTGACACAACAGGAAGGTTGTTCATTTGCAATTTGACTGACCAAGACTATTATCATTGAAAGAACCTCTCTAGTTGTAATGGTGAGGCACAAACAAGAGCCTCATGAACTAAACCACCTTGAGAATATGCCAAATGGCAAAATTGTAGCTGTAGCAAGATCTCTGGGCACCTAAAATGTTGCTTTTGATAAAACTGAAACTAAAAGCATCAAATGATCTATATCTATTATGTATTTGAAGATGTACATGATCATATCTTATTCTACTCTAATACTATGCTTTTTATTTACAACCATAAATAGCTCAATCAAGTAATTTAACATGTGCATCAAATGGGCCGATATACTTTGTTTTTCGCCACATCATGGTGATTCATCCACTAAATCCACTCATTAAAGTTTCTAGAGTGCCTAAATAATATTTTCGAGAAAAGTCCAAAATGGTCAATGCAGCAATCTATCAGTAACTCATCATTCGCAACTGAATTCTTGAATGATCCATTCATTAAAGACTATGAGACACTAACAGGTTTTGCATGATCATTTTTTGTTGATATGGTTGAAGTTGCTCAGTAGCCATACCTTCACTTTAAATTGTCTGATATACTAATACCACACACTGGTTTATTAAGTATATAATCTCTTCCATTAGCAACCCAGTTTCTGTGGAAGAAAAATGACCAGCCTGTTCACACCACAAAAATCCCAATATATGTATTCATCATCACAAATTGGGGGTACAATAACCAAGTCTATAAACAAAGTTCATTAAAATACGATCTAATCAAATCCTAGCGCCCTTTCCATCATATGCCTCTTCAACTTAAAAAATATGATCGACACCAAGATATCTCAGTCCAAGACTTATAAAGCTAATAAAAGGTCTTAAATAGAAGTATCGATTAGTAATATAGAAGTGACAATGGAATCATGATGTTAACTAATAATACATACTCATTAGTAATATAGGATAGGAGAGAGACAAAATTGCTTTGATCAATTATCTGCAATTCTTAATGCAAGTATTTGACGAAAAAATCCAGACTTATGTACATCTCAAGTGATACAGCCGTACTTAAATCTCAAGTGAAATACACTCTTCCGTAGAAGAAGATCAAACAACACTCTTCGAAGACTCAAAGTCGTATGAAAAAACCAGATGGCATGCTTTCGAATCCAAGTGTGCAGAATAGAAACAGATTAAGTCCTTCACCATCAAATTAAATATCAGATCCGATGCCAAATAGCTCAAAGGGGGCAAGAAACGATCAGCGGGGCATAAGATGTGGAACATGTATAGGAAATAAAAGGACAAAGGAACAAAACGGCATCGAGTGGATCTAACCATCGCCGTCCTTGTCGAACAAGCTGAAGGCCTCCTTGAACTCGGCAATCTGGTCGTCGGTAAGCTGCTCCGCCATGCCTCCTCCGCGACCGATCTCACAATAGCGGAAAAAATAAAGATCTGTAAGCAACAACGAAGAAAATGGCGAGAGGAGAGAGAACGCAGGTGTTATGTGCCCTCGGCTTCGCGACCATCGATTCCACCCCATAAAACGTCGTTGTAACCCGACGTTATCTCTTCCTCCTCCAACAACACCCCTGTACATTTCACAAAATTACGTACTTGCCGCCCGAGCACGCCCGGAATGACGCTTTTGGCCTCCTCACATGCGGGACCCGCTTCGTTAAAGTGCGTAAGAGATTCTACAGTGCAGCGGGCCCCGGGTATGATTCCAATAGTCACGTCAGTATCAATGCGCGTGAAACATGCAAGGGTCAGAAAAAGTAGTGCTTGTTTGAGGGCCCGTCCCGCCATGGTGGCCGAGTACGCGTCATGCTTTCCCCACGTTTCAGGAAACCTGACGTCGGACTCGGCCGTCAGATTTTGATCGGTCAGCTGCAATTGCTCCATCTCTTGGGTCCAACGGTCTAAAAAAATTTAAGGGGAAATAGGCCATTTAACATGCAAGCGCTTCCGTCGTCCGCGGCGGGCCCTGCGCAAGTCTCCAGTATGCACGTGGGTAGACATCGGTGTGACGTGCTAACGGGTGACAGAAGGTATTAGTCAATTGGGGTCGGCATCTTGTTGTGGTCCACCGCATACGCGTCACGCGTCGTCTGGTTCCACGAACTTAACGATGATCCGGACCGTTCGATTTTGATCGAACGACTGAAGTTGCTCCCTCCGTGCAAGCTTCGGGGGTTTTTCGTAATTTGAGAACACGGTGGAAATATCTTTCTCTTTTTTTCTACCGTAATTATCGCAGCCATTTCTGGGGAATCTTTTCTTCGTTTTGGCATCTACAAGGAAATCTCCGTTTCACCCTCGACGCCGGTTGAACGCGGATCTGGTCAATAACCAGTCGTTGACGTCCGATTAGCGTCCACGTCATCTTCTGCTTCCGTTCGCGTTGCGAGTGACCGTCTTAGATCTGCTCGGTATCGAGGCCATCTTGGACCGTCGATTACAAGAGGAAGGTGACATCAGGGCCGTTGAAAGGACCGGATTAAATAAGACCATACCTAAAAGTATTTACATAATGCTTTTTGAGTGAATCTTGGTGGTTATAGTGTTTTTAAATAGGGTTATAGGAGCTCAGTTATAATGTTCTGTAATAAGGTTAACAATGACCAATTACATTAACTATAATGAAAGAAACTAAAGAAGGAAATGAAATCAAAATTACCTAAAAAAAATTTATTCCTTTTGGGAAAAATCTCTATAATATGATTTGACGTCTAATCAGGCAACATATCCTCATTTTATATGAACCACACTTAATAATCGAACTGACATGGGATATAAAGAGAAATAATTTTTTTTATATAAATAAATCATAACATGTGGTGAAATTAAATGAAATTATAATCAAATCGAACACCAAGATATACGAAAAATCCCTGTAATGTGAAGGATAAAAATCATGGGACAAACTAGAGATAATCCACTATAAGATTAATGAATATACAAATCTTAATCTCTTGCCCAAAACCTTAGCAACAATCAAAAGAGAATAACTGGGATACAAGGATCACATCACTATGCACAAAATTCTAAAGCCTCCCTAATTCTCCAAGTAATTACATTAAGAATTTACTATAGAATTGATCTAACTTGAGATGAGAAAACTGTTGGATGATTGAGAACATTTTCTTTGCATTATCCTTGTTTTCTTCTCTTTCTTTCTTTTTGGATTTCTATCTTTTTCTCCTCCTTTTTACTATTACAAAGATCTCCTATATTGCCCTCGTTGTTGCCTTATTTATGCACTAAAAAATATAGCCCTTGCACCCCTTTAACTTTGATTTAAGGTTAAGCCAAAAGGATGGGCTGTGGGCTGATAAAGCCCACCTTAGGCTGAACAAATGGGCTGTTAGGCCAACAACCTCTCCTTTCAGCCCACAAGTGAGGTTGTCCCAAAACTCCTCAATGTGAAGTCATGCCGACCAGCTGTCGGCATATCTCCTATCTTTCTTTTAGTAAGATCTTTGTCAACATGTCTGCTTCATTATCATCTGTGTGAATTTTCTGAAATTGCAACTGCTTTTCTTCAAATACATTTCGAATCCAGTGGTATCTAACATTTATATGCTTTAACTTGAAATGAAGCATTGGGTTATTATACAAATGGATGGTACTCTCACTATCATAATGCACCACATAATTTTTTCTATTTTAGCTCAAATTCTTGTAAGAATTTTTTTATTCATAACATTTCTTTGCAAACCTATGTAGTAACAATATATTCTGCTTTTATAGTGGAGAGAGCAATACATCTTTGCAATCTGGATTGTCATGACACAGCTCCCCCTACAAAAGTAAGTACATAACCTGATATGGACTTCCTCGTATCTATATCTCTTGCCATATTTGCATCTGTGTAACTTGTCAACATAGGTGGTCCACTTCCAAAGCTTAAACAAACCTTAGAGCTCCCCTTGAGATATCTAAAAATCCACTTCACTACTGCCCATTGCTCTTGCCTGGATTTACAAGAAATCAACTAGTAACACCAACTGCATATACGATGTCCGACCTCATACATACCATTACATACATTAAACTTCCGACTACTGAAGCATAAGGAACCTTTTGTATTTTCTCCTTCTCATCACTTGACGGACTCTATTTTGAGCATAACTTGAAGTGACCTGCAAGTGGAGAACCAACTGGTTTTGCATTGCTCATACTGAATCTTTCTAATACCTTCTCGATGTATTTCTCCTGTGACAACCAAATCTTCTTAATTTTCTTGTCATGGGAAATCTACATACCTAGTATTTGCATTGCTAGCCCCATATCCTTCATTGCAAAAGACTCACTCACTTCATTCTTCAACCTATCAATTGTATACATATCTTTCCAAAAAATAAGCATGTCATCAACATAAAGTAAGAGAATAATAAAATTCTCACCAAACCATTTGATGTACACACAATGATCTGAAGCCGTTCTTTTGTATCCATTTTCTGTTATAAATGAATCAAACTTTCTGTACCACTATCTTGGAGCTTGCTTAGCCCATGCAAGCTCTTCTTCAACTTGCAGATAAAGTTCCCTTTACCTTTGACTTTGAAGTTTTATGGTTACTCCATATAAATTTTCTCCTCTAAATCACCATGAAGGAAAGTTGTCTTCACATCTAACTGCTCAACCTCCAAGTCTTGGCTAGCAACAATATCAAGAGCAACATGAATAGAAGATATTTTAACAATAAGAGAAAAAATCTCTTCAAAGTCAATACCTTTCTTTTCACCAAAGTCTTTCACAATCAATCTAGTTTTGTACTTTAGTTGAGAACAATATTATTGAGTCTTCAACCTAAAAACTCATTTTTTCTTCAAGGCCTTCATTCTATTTGGTAGTAGGATCAAATCATAAGTGTGGTTCTTTTGAAGAGCATTCATCTCTTCTTGCATAGCAACTAACCATTTCTTTTTTTGCTTACTTTCAACTGCTTCCTTGTAACTCTCTGGTTCACCTGCATCAGTAAGCATCACATACGAAGTTGCTCTCCAACTTCTTCTTGCTCAACATGTCCTATAGGTAAATTAATATTAGGCTCTACACCATCTTCATGCATATCTCCACCATCACCATGATATACTAGAAGAGTAACTAGGTCACAATCTGCTAATCCTTCTACAGAAGTCTTGGCTGGTGTCTTCTTCTTCAAATTCTCAAAGGTTTGATCCTCAAAGAAGACCACATCTCTACTTTTAAACATCTTCTGCTTTTCTGGATCCAAAAGCCTGTAACCAAACTGATTATGTGAGTAGCCAAGAAAAATACATTTTTTAGTTTTACCATCCAGCTTGGACCTCTCTTTATTTGGAACATATGCAAATGCACGACAACCAAACACTCTTAAATGCTTGTAGGAAACATCTTTCCCTGACCATACATATTCTGTAACATCACCATCTAGGGTTGTACATGGTGACAAGTTAATCACATTAACTACAGTCCTCAAAATCTCATCCTAAAACTTTTTGGGTAGCTTGGCCTGTGAAAGCATACATCTGATCTTTTTCATAATGGCGTGGTTCATCCTCTCTGCAATAGCATTATGCTGAGGTGTACCAGGAACTGTCATCTCATGTTAGATGTCATGTGACTTGCAATAATCATTAAATAATTCTATGTACTCACCACCATTATCTGATCTTATGCATTTCAATTGTCTTTCTGTCTCCCTTTCAACTTTAGCATGAAACTCTTTGAAGACATTAATAACCTGATCTTTAGTCTTTAAAGCATAGACCCAAACTTTCTTGAAAAAATCATCTATAAAAGTGACAAAATAAAGTGCGCCACTGATATCATGAACATCAATAGATCCACCAGGAGTTTTTGTCCTCAAAGGACCATATACATCTGTATAAACACAGTCTAAGACATACATTTTTCTAGATAAAATAGGACTAGCAAATAAAACTTTGTGTTGTTTACCAACTAAACAATCAATACAATGGTTCAGATGTGTACCTCTGAGGTCTGGCAATACTTCTCTCTTGGAAAGAGCTTACAACCCCTTCTCGCTCATGTGTCTCGGTCGCCTATGCCACAACTCCATGCTAAAGTCTTTCTTTGTAGCATTTTATTGCTTATCATAAGCTTTGGCCTGTAACCTGTACAAAGTATGATATTTTTTCCACTAGCCACAATAAGAGAACCCTTATTGAGTTTCCATTACCCTTTGTGAAATCTGCTATCATAGTCTTCATCATCTAGCCTTTCAACTGAAATTAAATTCGGCCTCAAGTCAACCACATGTCTCATATCCTTAAGCACTAACTTGCAGCCAAAGTTGGTCTTTAAATGGATATCACCCATACCAATGATATCTGTCGTGTCATAGTTGCCCATCTTGACAACACCAAAATTTCCAGAGCTATATGTAGCAAAAAACTCTATCCGTGGTGTAGCATAATAAGAAGCACATGTATCAATCACCCACTCAAGATCCTGACACATACAAGAAAAAATATCATCAAAAGGAGACAAAATCAAATAATCACCACCCTACATCGTAGTTGTGATACTATCTTTCGACTCTGTAGACTCCACTTCTTTTCCTTTTTTTTGCTCTTCTTTAGTTGCTTACATTGATTCTTGTAATATCTTTTCTCACCATAATTATAGCAAACAATATCTTTTCTTGATCTTGACTTGCTTCTACCCATGCATGAACTGCTTCTAGACTTTAATCTTCCTCTATTCTCTGAGATAAGTGACTGTGAATCATTATGAGATGTTGCTGAATTCTTTCTTCTCAACTTCTCATTCAACAAACTACTTGTTACTTGACTCATAGTGACAACATCATTTGGCGTAGAATTACTCAAGGAAACCACTAATGTCTCTCAACTTTCTAGTAATGAACTAAGAAGTAACAATGCTTGCAACTTATCATTAAGAGACATTTTCATAGAGGATAACTAGTTAGTAATACTCTGCATTTCATTCAAATGCTCAGCACCCTCTCTATATTTTATGTTCATAAGTTTTCTGATAAAAAACTTTGTTGTCGGCTGTTTTTTTTTCATAGAGACTTTCCAACTTTTTCCAAAGAGAATATACAGAAATTTCAGTAGAAATATGGTGAAAGATACTATCATCAAGTCATTGTCGAATAAACCTCTTCCACTCATCATCTGTCATAGTTGTGGGTTTTGCATTATCCCCCTACAAAGGTTCATACAAATCTTTGCAATACAAGATATCTTCCATTCTTGGTTTTCATATCATCCAATTGTTTCCATTCAAACTAATCATGCAAGAAACACTACTGGCCTCCATGTTTAAATATAAAAATTAAATCACCATAATCCTGCTCTGATACCAGTTGAGTTGATAGGATATAAAGAGAAATAAACTTTTGTATATGAACAAATACTGGCAGGTCATAACACGCAGCAGAATTAAATGAAATCATAATCAAATAGAACACCAAGATATATGTGAAAAACCCCTCCAATATGAAGGGTAAAAATCACGAGGCAAACTATAGATAATTCACTATAAGAATAATGAATATATAAATCTCAATCTGTTGTCCAAAACCCTAACAACAATCACAAGAGAATAACTGGGATATAAGGATCACATCACAGTAAGAATCTACTATATATTTGATCTAACCTAAGATGAGAACACTGTTAGATGATTGAGAATAATCTCTTTGTTATTCTTATTTTCTTCCCTTTCTTTCTCTTTATATTTTTTATCTTTTTCTCCTCCTTTTTACTACCGTAAAGATCTACTCTGCTATCCTTGTTGCTATCCTATTTATACACTAAAAAATATAGCCCTTACACTTTTTTAACTTTGATCTAAAATTAAATCAAATAGATAAACTGTGCTGATTAATGGACTGTCAGCCCAACATCAGCATCATGGTGATAAAATTGTTGCTGGCATTTACCCTACAGAGGAACAGAAAAAGTCCCACAACGGTACGGTGCAATCTCCTTACTCCAAATGTGCATTAACCTATGAGAGCATCAACAAACTACCTTTTGAACTATGATAAAAGTAAAAAGAAAATAAAAAGATTGTATCATGCATCTATTACAACAGAATACACAATCCATACTTTAACCGAAACCACAACGGTACGATCTATAAAAAAGAGAGAGAGAGAGAGAGAGAGAGAGAGAGATAGTTCGTGTTAGCGTAATACAATATTATTATTAAGTGAAAAAGCTTTAATATCAAATATTTAAAATTAAATAATAATATATCTAAATATTACGATACTGATAGGAAGCAAACATAGAATCATCAACTCCCCCATGATGCCACATCATGAGCATGTCTTAATCTACCTTGCATTAATAGCTAACAACATGACACAGTCTTGGTAATCTTTCCTACCACTCTAAGGACGAAAAGATCATTTCCTACCTATACTAAAGGAGAAAAGGAGTATGATCATAGGGCAATAGCGGATAAAAGGATAGAGAAAGATTTTCACTATCATGATCAATCAATCGACCTAGCCAAGAGCCCAGGTATAAAAGTCATCCACGAGGGGGGGAGGGACTCCACATTCATTCCATTAGATAGCTTGTACCTCTCTCTCTCTCTCTCTTTCTCCCGATGCCAACCTGTCATGTAGGACCGTTGGCTCCCAAAAGATGATCCCGCCACCATAAGGCAACTTCATGACCAAGAAAGGATCATGTAGCCAAGAAGACACCGATCCCTCTACCTGACCTCTCCACTCCCAAGCTAGAGCATCCCCGGTAGACAGCCTCCCACACAGACCTCTTATGTCAGTTCACCATTTCAATAGTCACATGTCAACATGGAGGAGATGCGAGGATGAACCAACACATTCAGTAGTGAACTAATCGGGCCAACTCACCAATCAACAGTATTCATAACATCATCATTCTGGCACTAGAAAGAGGACCAAACGTCGCAGGTGTTAGGACAGTTTCGACACTAAGGGGGGGGGCTTTCAATAAAAATTATGATGATTCGAAAACTTCATTCGATAAAGCCCATATCGGAAAGCGTTTAAGCTTAGAGAGCAAGTGAGAGTAGTAGACAATTGAATCAATAAATAATGATAATGAAAAGCAGGTAGAAAGTGTAAACCGATTTTATAGTGGTTCGTCGTTGCAACCTATGTCCACTCCTAATTCCTCTTCCATCGAGGCCACCAGCGTTCACTAACAGTCTTCTTTCAATGAGTAAAGACCAACTACCCTTTTACAACTCTTTCTCCTTTTTATAAGTTTAGGAGTTAATCTTTATGTCTCACACCTCTCTTAGAATGATTATAAAACTTAAGGGGGAGGAGGACACTTGATACTTTTTCACAGTCCCTTTCTACTCTATTTCTTGCTTCCTCAAGCAGAAAAGAGTGGGTTATTTATATATTCCAAATGACTTTAAAAATAGAGTAAAAACAGGTCTCATCCTAGGTTTCTCGGGTCCTAGCAGTATCATCGCCATTATTGGGTGGTACCATCACTTGCCAGACTGACAACTAGTGGTACCATCGCCCAATCTAGGTGGTACCACCGCTTGACACCGATAGTTCCACCACTTGGGTTTCCCAAAGACGTACACTATCTTACAAGTGGTTCCACCGCCTAACCTAGTAGTACCATCGCTTGGGCCAACTTTATAACAATAAATTAGGCTTTCAATAGGCCTAATTTAACCCTGATTTAGGCTCAACTAGCCCTTAATCAAGTTGGCATAGTTACACCTAAAACTAACTCAATTGAGACCTAACTTGCTTCGATCAAGACAATACCGATTACAAACACGAATCTTATGTTGTTCGGCATGTTATTGGTTCATCCGGTGCTTCGTCCAATCCTTTGGCACATCATCCTCTCCTTCAGCATATTGCCCAATTGGCATATTGACCTTCTATAATATCTGATCTCCTTCGCGTAATGTCCGATCCTTTGGCCCGATGCTTGAACTCATGGAACGAAATCCTTCCGGGATGTCGACGAGTCCTACGGCCCGACATCCAACCTTCAGACATAATCCACTTCGGCCTAATGTTTGATTTTTCTTGCTTCGATCGATTTGTCTTTCTATGATCGAAGTTAGTCGTACGTTACTCAAACACTGATTAGATCATAACTTTATCAATTAATTTCATCATCGAAATCCAAGATTCAATAATCTCTCCTTTTTTATTATTATAACCAATTGGTGACGGAGTTTAAGTTAAACTCCCCCTATCTATTGCTAGTTATAAGTGCCCTACAAGCCAATCACGTAAGTGATGACACGTGTGACATCACAAGCACTCTTTTTGCTTATTATATTATTTGAGGTTTTGTTACTTTAAATTGCTTATTGCATTATTATATATTGTGATTCTGATTTGTGCAATAGGAATCAGATCGTGATGAGATCACGATAATGAGATTGATTCACCTTTAAACATAGACCCTAAATAATCCTGGTTATAAGTTACTCAAGAGAGACATTGAAATAACTGGATAGACTGGTATGATGTATACCCATCTATATGATGGAGATAGTTGGTCTCACAACTGCTCGTGTGGGGACACTAGGGATACAATTCAAGTGCTCATTATAGAATGAGTTTACTGATTGATTCGCTTACAAAATGCTAGATGGTTGATGATGACTTATTGTTAAATAGCAATTTTGTCATCTCAATAATGTATCTGGTCCTTAAACTTGAGATACCAAGGATATCCTATATGAGTATTCCACTCTTTGATACCATACTTATAGGCTTGGAAGTTCCAAATATAGTACAATTGGTCATCGGGAGTGGCATAGTACGTCCGTAGTCGATGAGTCAAGTGAATTATTATGAAGATAATAATTCATTAAGCCAAAAGGAGTTCTGACATGTATAACTCATGGTCAGCTCGATATTGGGCCTATTGGGTCATACATATATGGTCGGCATTACAACAAGTAGAGATTTAAATATTAGATATCCGCTAGAGTTCATATCTTATTGGATATCCAATAAGCCCTTGAATTATTGGATCCTATGAATAAGATCCAATAAGAGCCAATGAGAGATTATTGAATAGAAATCCACTAATGTAAGAGGTTTGGGTAGTTGGATGAAGATCTAATACTAATAGGATAGGATCCATCAATGTTAAGTAGACAGGGGACCTCTATAAATAGAAGGGAACCAAAAACCCATAGGCAAGAGGCTTCTTAGTTCCCACCTCCTATTCTCCTCTTTCCTTCTCCTCAAATAGCAAGTGTGGAGTTTTATTGGAGGACCGTCGTCGCAGCCCTACTACGTGGATTGCCACTAGAGAGGAGGGCGTTTGACCTCCTTTATCCTCTCCTACATATCTGTAGGGATTCAAGGATATACGATCTCCACAGGTAAAACACAACTATCTCACATGTGGATTTAAATTTCGCGGGTCTTCGTGCACCAATCTTCGCATAACGACCAACACCTTTTTGAAAAATTTAAGGTTTTTGTTTTCCATTCTTTCATTATGTATATGATGTCGCCCCTAGATTTTCTCCCTATAGTGGTATCAGAGCCAGGTTGTTCGTGCAAAAGATTGGTTTTAAACTGCTTGTGTTATGTTTTAAGATGAATTTTATCATCAAAATTATTGACTAAAAGGCGAGAAAAGGCAACAACTATTAATGCCCTTGTTGCGCTCGCAGAATGGCCAAAGGATGCTTACAGCCTTAGTTATATACGGCGGCCAACGGCTTGGGGCCGACGACTTGTGGCTTGTGGCTTGAGGCCGACGGCTTTCCCGCAGGCAGGCTGCCTGCACGCAACGATAATGTCCACAAGGGCGACACCTATGAGCAACATAGCGCCCGCAAGAGGGGACGTCGCTTGTGGGCAAGGGCGGGGCACCCCCCCTCCCCCTACGACAATCGTCGTCGTCGGTGGGGTAGCGACAACCGCAACGCAGGAAAGGCAAGGAGGCGAACTGAGGTTTTTAGGCAAAAGACATTTTTTGCCTCTCGAAATTTAAGAAATTTTAGGTTGTGCCCTCTTATCTAAATTATCAAAATACCCCCTCATAATTCATAAAATTCCTTACATGTCCCTAATTTCAAAAAATATTAGTTAATTAAAAGGTTTAATTAATTATTATTATTATTTATCTAGTAGTCCTATATTATGATATGTACATGTAATGTATGATGTGGACAGATGATCATAGATCATGTGATGTGTGTGTACATGTGATGTGATTATTATTATTATTGGGGCTTTCGAGCCTCCAATTTTATTCTCATTTATTGTTGAACCTGTGCGTCTATGATTAAGTTATAATTATACGAGGAGACGTAGTAGGAGCATGAAAGCGATAGTAGGACCCACGAGGATGAGACGGACAATCACGACACATGGATACGCATTGAGATACTAATCGAACCGAAGAGGATGAGATAGATGATCATAGGGCATAGAGATGCATCGCTACACACATAATCTTGATGTGAGTGATTGGCCCACTGGCTCGGGCCTGATCATATTAGGTTGTGGTCCATAATTATTTGGTGTGATTGCTTATGTGATGTGTGATTGCTTGTACATATACTAGATATGTATATATATTTACATATGATGTAGATATATATTAAATATATATATATTTGTGACACGTCATATCAAAAGACCAAATCAAAATATCATTTCTCGATAATATTAAATCGGCAAACGTGAGGTAATTAGATTGACCCACATGGCCTTCTATCATTATAGGTTAGGACCGATTCCCGATATAGGTTGAGTTGGTCGAGTCCCTTGAGGCTCACCTATATCGCGAGTCGCTATCTTACCTATGACATAGAGATGTCACCAGTGACCTGAGGACATGATATGTTTAGTCGAGTCCCTCGAGGGTATATCATCGAATCAGACTCATCTTATAATGATGGTATTGGCTTAACCGAACATCATGGTTAGTCAATTCCCTCGATACCATAGTGGTTTGGAAGTCAAACACTACGAGAATCACAAGGAGTTACAATCGGCAAGAGTTGTGTATCTTTTGGGCTTTGTGTGATTAGTCAAGTCCCTCGATGTTACACTAAGACACTGATTGGATCTTGATCCCTACTAGTAGTCTACTAGAAACTTTCGTTTCACGTATTGAGGGTATCGCATAACTCGCTAGAAAAATAGTAGGAGCATATTAAGATAAAATTTCATATCTTGATTGTTTATTTTTCTATAAAATCTATATGTTATTTATTTCTCTGCATATTTATTTTCAGAAAATATCACTTTCAAATCCCTTACATGACATACTTAATGTCAACCGCCTCATTGGTCCGAATTATATGGATTGGCTCTGCAACCTGAGAATTATTCTCACATTAGAGAAAATTACATATGTCCTTAATACAATGATGCCTACTCTTGAGGAAGGGGTAAGTGAGGATGAGATCGCTCACTATGTGAAGTACATATATGACTCCACTCTTGCTTAGTGTTGTTATATGTTGGGCTCCATGACTCTTGAGTTACAAAGACAACATGAAAAGATAGATGTCAAATCCATTATGATATATGTCTGTAAACTATTTGAGGAATAGAGAAAGTCTCAGCATTATGAGATGTCCAAGAGCCTCTTCCACACTAGGATGATTGAGTGAACATCGGTTCAGAACCATATTCTAAAGATGATTGAGTGGATAGAGAAACTCAAGTCTAGGAATGGTCCTAAAGGATAACCTATGTATAGATCTTACGCTTCAGTCCCTACTATATTCCTTTTCACAATTCATAATAAATTTTAATATGAACAAGCTTAATGTGACTCTTCCTGAGCTTCTCAATATGTTGAGGGAGGCAGAGAGCACTATAAAGAAAGAGAAGTTTGTTCTCTATACTAGTGAGACCAGAAAGAAAAGGAAGATAGAAAAATCTCTTAAGAAGGGCAAGGGTAGACCAGGTAAAGCTAAGGTTGCTAAGAAAGACCCGACAAAGGATAAAGGCCAATGCTTCCACTATGGCAAAGATGGGCACTAGAAGAGGAACAGCAAAGAGTACCTTACAGAAAGTGCAAAAAAGAAGTTCGGATAAGCTTCAAGTACATTCATGATCAGTCTTCATTTGTCAGACTCTTATGATAATACATGAGTATTGGATACTAGTAATGCTTATCACATTTATAGTTTATTGTAGGTTCTGGCAAAACCTAGGAGACAAGAGGTGAGATAGACCTCAAGATGGGCAATGGAGCAAAAGTTGCTGTAGTAGTTGTTGGATGCATGTTATTTTGTTTATTCTATTATCAAAAATATTATTTCTATTTCATATTTAATAGTTAGTGAATATAAATTAGTTTTTGAGAATAATGGTTGTTCAATATTATTAGATGATAAGATCATCACGAGAGGAATATTACATAATGATTTATTTATACTAGATACTACTCAACACATATCATGAATGTAAGTGTGTTCAAGAGGAAACGAGATGAGGGGAATAATACATACCTGTGACATTGTAGGCTAGGTCATATCCATGAGGGAATGATTCAAAAGTTGCTAAAGGATAGATATCTAGATCCATTCGACTATAAGTCATATGCAACTTGCGAGCCTTGCTTTAATGGAAAACTGACAAACTCTCCATTTAGTGGAACTAGGGAGAGAGCCACTTAGTTGTTGGAACTTATACATAGTGATGCATGTGGTCTCAAAGGGTTTTGATGGGGATTAAACATGTAAGTGATTGGGTTTAGGTCAAATAAGATATTATTAGTCATAGGTGCCCTATAAGCTGAGTGATGACATATGTGACATGACACATACTCTTTTTGCTTATTATATTATTTAAGATTTTATCACTTTATATTGCTTATTGTATAAATATATATATTATAATATCCATGGATCTATACAATGAGAATCAGATTGTGATGAGATCATGATAAATAGACCGATTCATCTTTAGACATAGACCATAAATAATCCTAGTCATAGGTTACTCGTGAGAGACATCGAGATAATCAGACAGATTGGTGTGTTATATACCCATCTATATGATGGAGACAACTAGTCTCATAGCTGCTCGTGTGGGGACACTAGGGATATAATGCAGGTGCTCATTGGAGAATAAGTTCACTGATTGATCTGCTCACAGAATGCTAGATAGTTGATGATACCTTATTATCAAATAACGATTCCATTATTATAGTGTTGTATCTGGTCCATAGATTTAAGACACTAAGGATGTCCTCGCTAGTCATATGTACCCTACAAGCCAATCACATGAGTGATGGCACGTGTGACTTAACATGCAATCTTTTTTATTATTATATTTTGGCATTTATCACTTTATATTGCTTGTTGTATATATACATATATATAATGTGATGTCCTTGGATCTATGCAATGAGAATCGGATCGTAATGAGATCACGATAATGAGACTGATTCACTTTTAAACATAGATCCTAAATAATTCCAGTCATAGGTTACTCGAGAGAGACATCGAGATAACTGGACAGATAGATATTCTGTATACCCATCCATATGATGGATGCAGTTGGTCTCATAGTTACTCGTGTTGGGAAACTAGGGATATAGTACAGGTGCTCATTGGAGAATGAGTTCACTAATTGATCTGCTTACGGAATGCTGGAAGGTTGATGATGTCTTGTTGTTAAATGGCGATTCCATAGTCCCAATGGTGTATCTGGTCCTTAGACTTGAGATACCAAGGATATCCTGTTAGGATCAAGAGCACTAAGAGGGGGGGGGGGTGAATTAGTGCAGCGGATAAAAACGTCAACTTTGTGAAATCTCTCGTACGATAAAAACCGTTTCCGACGTAAAATTGATTTCGGAAACTTAGCTTGAAAGCATACGTAAAAATATTGAAGGCGGTAAGCTATTGAAGGGGTTTGCAGTAAGGTAATAGCAGGAAACAAAATGCAAACCAGAGAAGACGGGAGTTTACAGTGGTTCGGTAAATCGTGACCTACATCCACTCCTCTTATTCCTCTTCCGTCGAGGCCACCGACATCCACTAACGATCTTCCTTTACTAGGCGAAGATCAACCTCCTTCTTACACCTCTCTTCTCCTTTTACTGGGTTTAGGAGACAACCATTACAAGCACTCACTCTCCTCTCTTAAACAGAATTCTAACACTTAAGCTAGAGGAGGGAAATTCTAGAGATTGCAGTAGTGTTTTCTCTCTTTTAATCTCTCTGTGCTTGTGTGTTTTACCCAGGGATTAGAGAGGTATTTATAGGCTCCAAACCAGTTTGAATTTGGAGCTCAAAACTATCATCTCCTGGAATTTCGGGGTCTGGCGGTTGCATCGCCTGACAGGGCTCGAAGACTGAGCCTCTGGGCGGTGCCACCGCTTGTCAGGGGCGGTTGCACCGCCTGGCAGAGCTCGGAGACCAAGCCCTGGGCGGTTGCACCGCCTGTCAGGGGCGGTTGCACTGCCCAGTCTCGCTCGGAGACTGAGCCCTGGCGGTGCCACCGCCTGCCTAGGGCGGTTGCACCACCCAGTCTCGCTGGGAGACCCACTCATGGGCGATGCACAGCCGACCCTAGCGGTGCCACCTCTAAGTCCGAATGGACTGATCCATTTGGCCCAATTTGGGTCTTTCAAGGGCCCAATTGCCCCAAGATTAAGTTAATGGGATCACCTCCCATTTCTAACTTAATCAATGTGCTAACTACAACAATTCTTAAGACTTTTACTACAGCTTGCTCCGGTGCGTCAATCGCTTCTTCCGGCGAGCTTCCGGCGAACATCCAACGGACCTCCGACGATGCTCCTACGGACTTCCGGCAAACTCCTGGACTTGCGACGATCCACTTGGTGAGTTCCAACGAGCTTCTTTTGGCAAGCTCCTGGACTTCTCGAATTTGTTCCCGCAGAACCTCCGATGACCGTCCAGACTTCCGTCGAGCTCTCGAACTCCCAACGTGATCATAGTCTTGACTCTGGTGCAACTCCTGCTGCATGTCTTACTTCCATCGTAGTTAATCCGGCACACTTAAAATAAAACTTCGATCGAGACAATTAATCCTAAGCAATTAACCAAGTTGTTCGGCATGTCATTGGTCCCTCGACGCTTCGTCTGATTCTTCGGCGCATCGTCCTCTTCTGCGGCCTATTGCCCAATCGGCCAGTTGACTCTGCAACTCCGATATCCTTGGCACAATACCCGCTCTTCTTGGCCCAATGCCCGAGTCATGGCCCGAAGCCTTCTGTCGATACGTTGACCGATCCATTGGCCCGACGTCCAATCTTCTGACATATTCCTCAAGCACAACATGATTTTTCCTGCTTTAATTGTCTCATCCTGATCGAAGCATCCTGCATTACTCAAAACGTAGATTAAATCATAAACATATATCAAGTGGTTTCATCATCAAAATACGAGATTCAACATATCCTATATGAGTGCTTCACTCTTTGATACCGGACTTATAGGTTTGGATGTCCCAGATCTAGTATAGCCGGTCATCGGGAGTGGCAATCAACCTTACGAGGGCTATTAAGTGTCGATAGAAGATCATTCACTCTCGGTGTCATGAGAGGAATATCTCATGTGTTCTTGCTTAGACAAATCCTTGGCCAAGGTCATTCGAATTAAGAGAAAAAGTTCTCTGAGAGAATCCGATTAGAGTGAGACTCGAGTAGAAATCATATGGGTCTGACAGTACTATGCCCAGTATACGGTCTTTGGGATATTAGATAGATGAGGGACTATAGGTATATGATAACTGAGGACAGACAAATCCAATGGATTAGATTATCCTGTATCATTTGGGGACAACGGCGTAGTGGCCTAATACATCTGCAGTCGATGAGTCGAGTGAATTATTATGGAGATAATAATTCACTGAGCCAGAAGGAGTTCTGACAGGTATGACTCACGGTCAGCTCGAGATTGAGCCTAGAGGGTCATATACATATGGTAGGTATTGCGATGAGTAGAGGTTCGAATATGAGATATCCGTCGGAGCCCCTATCTTATTGGATATCCAATAAGCCCTTGAATTATTAGATCATATGGATGAGATTCAATAAATGCCCATGAGAGATTATTGGATAGAGATCCATTAATTTAAGAGGCTTGGGTAGTTGGATGGAGATCTAATACCTAATAAGGTAGGATCTATTAAGGTTAAGTTGATAGGGGACCTCTATAAATAGGAGGGAATCAGTTGTTTATAGGTGAGAGCCTTTTTGCTTACCTCTCTTATTCTCCTCCCCCTCTCCATCTCAGAGCAAGCCTGGAGTTTTGAGGAGCATCGTCGTAGTCTTATTGTGTGGATCACTACTAGAGAGGAGGTCACTTGACCTCCTTCACCCTCTCTTAGAGATCTGTAAGGATTCAGGCATATACGATCTCCCTAGATAACAAAATTTATCTTATACGTAGTTTTAAGTTTCGCAGATTTTGCGTACATATCTTTGAGAATTGGTGATTTTATTTTTTGTTATTCTACTGCGCATGTGATGTTACCCCTAAGATTTCTTAATAGTGGTATCATAGCAAGGTTGTTCGTGCAAAAGATTACTTTTAAACTATGTGTGTTATATTTTAGAAGAAATTTTATCATCAAGATCGTTGACAACTATTGTTGCCCTTGCTGCCAACGTAAAAGTGGCCAAAGGCTGCTTGCATCCTTGGCCATCTATGTTCAGGCGGTTGGCTGCTAGTTGCCAACAGCTGACGGCCAGCGTCCTGCCTATAGTAGGCCACATGCACAAGTGCCCGTAGGGGAGGGCAATGCACCGCAAGGGACGACGCCTATGGTCACTGCCCCGACAAGGGGCAGGGCCTGCGGGAGGTGCACCCGCGAGCAGAACCGCTCGTAGGGGTGCTGCTCGGCGGGGCAACACCGCCTATGGGCACCCTCCCGTGAGGGCAACGCCACCCATAGGGGCGCTCGCCCACGGGGGTGCCCACCTGCAAGGGCGGCGCCGCCAGCGAGCGTGTCGCCCGTAGGTACGGGCAGCGCCCCCGCCCTCTGCCGCACAGGTCGTCGCCGGTAGGGTGGCAGCGGTGGCAGTAGTAGTAGAGGAAAGGGAGAAAAATGGTTAGGGTTTTTTGGACAAAAAGATAGTTTTGCCCTCGTGAATTTAAGAAATTCCCGTTCTATCTTTTTTGCCCAAATTACAAAAATATCCTTTAGAATTCATAAAATTTCCTATATGTCCCTGATTTCAAAAAATATTAATTAATTAAAATTTTTAATTGATTATTATTTTATTATTATTTAGTAGTCCTACATGATGATGATTTATACATATGATGTATGATGTGTGGATAGATGATCCTAGACCATGTAATGTGCGTACTTGTGATTATTATTATTGGGGTCCGCAAGTCTCTATTATATTTCTCGTTTATTATGTGGATAGATGCAGCGGGAGTGTGGATGCGATAGTGGGACCCACGAGACGGACGATCGTGATGCATGGAGATGCGTTAAGATGCCGACGGAACCGACGATGATGAGATGGACGATCACAAGGCATGGAGATGCATCGCTGTACACATAGATCTTGATGTGAGTGATTATGCCCATTGGCTCAGGCCTGATCATATTAGGTTGTGGTCCATGATCATCTAGTGTAATTGCTCATGTGATGTGTGATTGTTTATACACCTACCAGATATGTATATATATATATACATACAATGTATATATATTAAATATGTATATGTGTGGCATGTCATATTAGGAGACCAAATCAAAGAAACCCCTATCTCGACAATATTAAGTCGATAAACGTGAGGCAATTAGATTGACACATATGGCCTTCCATCGTTATAGGTAGGGACTGATTCTTAGTGTAGGTTGAGTTAGTCAAGTCCCTCGAGACTCACCTATATCGTGATTCGCTATCTTACCTACGACATAAAGATGTCACTACTGACTTGAGAACACAATATGCTTGGTCGAGTCCCTCGAGTGTATATCATCGAATCAGACTCATCTTGTAACGATGGTGTTGACTTAACCGAACATCATGGTTGATCGAGTCCCTTAAGACCATAGTGATTCAGAGATCGAACAAGACGAGAATCATAAGGAGTTGTGATAGACAAGAGTTGCCTACCTTTCGGGCTTAGTGTGATTAATCGAGTCCCTCAAGGTTACACTAAGACGTTGATTGGAACTTGATCCCCACTATAAGTCTGCCGGAGACTTCCGTTTCATATGCTGAGGGTATTGCGTAACTCGCTAGTAAAATAGTGGGAGCATATTAATATAGAAGTCTATATCTTGATTGTTTATTTTTGTAAAATCTGCATATTATTTATTTCTGCTGTATTTTTATTTTCAGAAAATATCACTTTCAAATACCTTACATGGCATACTTGATGTTAACCACCTCACTAGTCTAACGGATTAGCTCTACAACTTGAGAATTATTCTCATGGTGGAGAAAATCGTATACGTCCTTGATACAGTGATACCTATACTCGAGGAAGGGCAAGCGAGGATGAGATCACTCGCTACATAAAATATATTGATGACTCCACTCTTACTCAGTGTTACATGATGGGCTTTATGACTCCTGAGTTACAAAGACAACATAAAAAGATGGATGCCAAATTTATTCTCCTACATGTCCGCAAACTATTTGAGGAACAGGGAAGGACTCTACAATATGAGATATCCAAAAGCCTATTTCGTACTAGGATGACTGAGGGGACATCGGTTCGTAACCATGTCCTAAAGATGATTGAGTTGATAGATAAACTCACAGGTCTATGAATGGTCCTAGAGGATAACTTGTATGTGGGTCTTGTGCTTCAGTTCCTACCAGATTCCTGTTTACAGTTCATAATGAATTTTAATATAAACAAGCTTAAGGTGACTCTCCCGGAGCTTCTCAATATGTTGAGGGAGGCAAAGAGCACTATCAAGAAAGAGAAGCTAATTCTCTACACTAGTGAGATCAGAAAGAAAAGGAAAGCAGAAAAGTCTCTTAAAAAAGGGCAAAGGCAAGGGCAGACTAGGTAAAGCAAAGATTGCTAAGAAAGACCCGACAAAGGACAAAGGTCAATGCTTCCACTACGGAAAAGATGGGCACTAGAAGAGGAACTGTATAGAGTACCTTACATAGAGGGCGAAACAGAAGCTTCATGTACATTCATGATCAATCTCCATTTGTCAAACTCTTATAATAATACATGGGTATTAGATACCGGTAGTGCTTATCATATTTACAATTCATTGCAGGTTTTGGCAAGGCATAGGAGATTGACGAGAGGTGAGATGGACCTTAAGATAGGCATAGTTGCTATAATAACTATCGGTGAGGTCACCCTACATTTGCCTGGTGGAGCTATTATTGCATTGGATAAATGCTATCTTATTCCTTCTATTATAAAAAATATTATTTCAATTTCATGTTTGATAGTTAGTGGATATAAATTAGTTTTCTAGAACAATGATTATTCAATATTATTAGATGATGAGATCATCACGAGAGGAACATTGCATAATGGTTTGTTTATGCTAGACACTACTCCACATATCATGAATGTAAGTGTGTCCAAGAAGAAACGAGATGAGGTGAATAGTGCATACCTGTAGTATTGTAGGTTAGGTCACATCCTTGAGGGAAGGATTCAAAAATTACTAAATGATGAATATTTAGATTCATTCAACTATGAGTCATATACAACTTGCGAGCATTACCTTCATGGAAAACTAACCAACTCTCTGTTTAGTGGAACTGGAGAAAGAGCCACTGAGATGTTGGAACTCATACATAGTGATGTATGTGGACCCATGTCAACTCATGCCATTGGTGGTTACTCCTACTTCATTACCTTTACTAATGATTTCTCAAGGTATGGACAAGTGTACTTAATGAAGTACAAGTTCGAGGCCTTTGATAAATTCAGAGAGTAAAAGAATGAAGTGGAGAATCAAACTGGAAAGAGTATCAAGACTCTTCGATCAGATCGAGGAGGTGAATACTTAAGTGCAGAGTTTATCCAGTTCCTCAAGGACTATAGGATTCTATCCCAATAGACACCTCCTTATACACCTCAGCTCAATGGTGTATCTGAAAGGAGGAATCGTACGCTATTAGACATGGTATGGTCTATGAGGAGTTTCGCTGACCTACCCATCTCATTCTGGGGATATGCCCTAGAGACCGCAACTTACCTTCTAAACAGAGTTCCAACTAAGTCAGTAGCATCTACACCATATGAGATATGAAAAGAGAAGAAGCTCAATCTTAATGTTGTTAAGATTTGAGGCTGCCCTGCCCATGTTAAAAGACATAACCCCGATAAGTTGGAATCGAGAACCGAGTGGTGCAAGTTCGTGGGATACCTTAAGGAAACTTATGGGTATTATTTCTATCATCTCGAGGACCAAAATATCTTTATAGCCAAGAGAGTAGTGTCCCTTGAGAAAGAACACATTCTTGGCAAAGATAGTGGAAGCATGATAGAGTTGAGCGAGGTTAGAGAACCTAGCTCAAGCACCACTCTACAGCCCGAGTCTGTTCAGTTACCTAACACACAAGTTCCAACATTACGTAGGTCTGACAGAGTATCTCATCCTCTTGAGAGATATGTGGGATATATTGGAGGAGAGGATGTTGAAGATATTGATCCTCAGACCTACGAGGAGGCTATTATGAGTATAGACTCCGGGAAGTGGCAAGAAGCTATGAATTCTAAGATGGATTACATGTACTCCAACAAGGTTTGGAACCTAGTTGGTATGCCCGAGGGTATTATATCCATCGGTTATAAGTGGATCTTTAAGAAAAAGATCGGAGTAGATGGAATGGTAGAGACCTATAAAATAAGGCTAGTGGCTAAGAGGTATTGTCAAAGGCAAGGTGTTGACTACGACGAAACCTTCTCACCCGTAACCATGCTAAAATCCATCTGAATATTATTGGCTATTGCAGCACACTATGATTATAAGATTTGACAAATGAATATGAAAACTGCATTATTTAATGGGAACCTCGAGGAGGAGGTGTATATGATATAACCCGAGGGATTCGTATCCAAGGACTACACAGATAAGGTGTGCAGGTTGCTTAGATCCATTTATGGACTAAAGCAAGCTTGCCGATATTGGGTAATACAACAAGCAATATCGAGCTAGCCGTGATGTCCTTGGATCTATACAATGGGAATCGGATCGTGATGAGATCACGATAATTAGATCGATTCACCTTTAAACACATATCCTAAATAATCTCGGTCATAGGTTACTTAAGAGGGACATCGAGACAACCAGATAGATTGGTGTGCTATATACCCATCCATATAATGGATGCAACTAATCTTATAGCTGCTCGTGTGGGGACACTAGGGATATAGTACATGTGCTCATTGGAGAATGAGTTCACTGATTGATCCGCTTATGGAATGCTATAAGGTTGATGATGCCTTATTGTCAGAGAGCGATTTTGTAGTCCCAGTGGTGTATCTAGTCTTTAGACTTGAGACACCAAGGTTATCCTATATAAGTGCTCCACTCTTTGATATTGGACTTATAGGTTTGGATTTCTCAGATCTAGTATAGTCGGTCAACGAGAGAAGTAGTCAACCTTACGAGGGCTTTTGAGTGTCAATAGAGGATCATCCACCCTCAGTATCATGAGAGGAATATCCCATGTGTTCTTGCTCAGACAAATCCCTGGCCAGGGTCATTCAGATTGAGAGAGAAAGAGTTCTCCGAGAGAATCCGATTAGAGTGAGACTCGAGTAGAAACCGTATGGGTTTGACAACACCATGCTTGGTATACGATCTTTGGGATATTAGATAGATGAGGGACTATAGGTACATGGTAACTGAGAATAAACAGGTCCAATGGATTGGATTCCCCTGTATCGTCTAGGGACTGCGGTGTAGTAGCATAGTACGTCTGCAGTCGATGAGTCGAGTGAATTATTATGGAGATAATAATTCACTAAGCCAAAAGGAGTTCTAACAGGTATGACTCATGGCCAGCTCGATATTAGGCCTAGAGGGTCACACATATATGGTAGGTATTGCGATGAATAGAGGTTCGGATATGAGATATCCACGGGAGCCCCAATCTTATTTGATATCCAATAAGCCCCTGAATTATTGGATCCTATGAATGAGATCCAATAAGTGCCCATGAGAGATTATTGGATAGAGATCCACTAATCTAAGAGGCTTGGGTAGTTGGATGGAGATCCAATACCCAATAGGGTAGGATCCATTAGGGTTAAGTTGACAGGCGACCTTTATAAATAGAAGGGAATCATTGGTTCATAAGTGAGAGCCTTTTTGCTTGCCTCTCTTATTCTCCTCCCCCTCTCCACCTTAGAGCAGGCCTGGAGTTTTGAGGAACGTCGTCGCAGCCCTGCTATATGGATCACCTCTAGAGAGGAGGGCGCTTGACCTCCTTCACCCTCTCCTAGATATCTGCAAGGATTCAGGGACATACGATCTCTTTAGGTAACATAATTTATTTTATACGTAGCTTTAAGTTTCGTAGATTTTACGCATCAATCTTCGCATGATGATGAACATATCTTTGGGAATTGAGGATTTTATTTTCTGTTCTTCTATTGCACCCCTAAGATTTCCCAATAATCCTATATGAGTACTCCACTCTATGATACTAAACTTATAGGCCTAAAAGATCCAGATCTAGCATAACTGGTTATCGGGAGTGGCAGCCAACATTACGAGGACTATTAAGTATCGATAAAGAATCATCTACTCTCAGTGTTATTAGAGAAATATCTCAAGTGTTTTTGCTCAGACAAATCCCGAGCTAGGGTCATTCGGATTGAGAGAGAGAGCAAAGAAGAATCCAATTGGAGCGAGATTCGAGTAGAAACTATATGGATCTGATAGTACCATGCCCGGTATACGGTCTCTAGGGTATTAGATGGATGAGAGACTATAGATACATAATAATTAATTATAGATAGGTCTAATAGATTGAATACCCCTATATCATCTAGGGGTTGCAACGTAGTAGCCTAGTACGTTCGCAGTCGATGAGTCGAGTAAATTATTATGAAGATAATAATTCATTGAGTCAAAAGGAGTTTTGACAAGTATGACTTATAACCAGCTCGATATTGGGCCTAAAGGGTCACACACAAATGGTAGGCGTTGCGACAAGTAGATGTTTGGATATGAGATATCCGTCAGATCCCCTATCTTATTCGATATCCAATAAGCTCTTGAATTATTAGATCCTATGGATAAGATCCAATAAGAGCCCATGAGAGATTATTGGATAGAGATCCACTAATCTAAGAGGCTTGGGTAGTTGGATGGAGATCCAATTCCCAATAGGGCAGGATCCATTAGGGTTAAGTTGACAGGCAACCTCTATAAATAGGAGGGAATCGATGGTTCATAGGTGAGAGTCTTTTTGCTTGCCTCTCTTATTCACCTCCTCCTCTCCACCTCAGAGCAGGCCTAGAGTTTTGAGGAGTATCGTTGCAGCCCTACTATGCCAATCACCGCTAGAGAGGAGGGCACTTGGCCTCCTTCACTCTCTCTTAGATATCTGTAAGGATTCAGGAATATGCGATCTCTCTATGTAACATAATTTATCTTATACGCGGCTTTAAGTTTCATGGATTTTATGCATCAATCTTCGCACGACGACGAACATATCTTTGGGAATTGAGGATTTTGTTTCATGTTCTTCTATTGTGCATGTGATGTCACCCCCAAGATTTTCCAATAGTTCTATATGAGTACTCTACTCTATGATACTAAACTTATAGGCCTAAAAGTTCTAGATCTAGCACAACTGGTCATCGGGAGTGGCAGTCAACCTTACGAGGACTATTGAGTATCGATAAAGGATTCAGAGAGAGAGAGAGAGAGAGAGTTCTTTCGGAGAATCCAATTAGAGCGAGATTCAAGTAAAAACTATATGGGCCTGATAGTACCAAGCTCGATATACGATCTCTAGGGTATTAGATGGATTGGGGACTATAGATACACGATAATTAATGATATATAAGTCTAATAAATTGGATTCCCCTATATTGTCTAAGGGTTGCAACATAGTGGCCTAGTACGCCCGCAGTCGATAAGTCGAGTAAATTATTATGAAGATAATAATTCATTGAGCCAAAAGGAGTTCTGTCATGTATGACTTATAGCTAGCTCGATATTGGGCATAGAGGGTCACACACAAATGGTAGGTGTTGTAACGAGTAGATGTTCGGATATGAGATATTCGTCGAAGCCCCTATCTTATTGGATATTCAATAAGCCCTTGAATTGTTAGATCCTATAAATAAGATCCAATAAGAGCCAATAATAGATTATTGGATAGAGATCCACTAATCTAAGAGGCTTAGGTAGTTGGATGGAGATTAAATACCCAATAGAACAAGATCCATTAGGGTTAAGTTGATAGGGGGCTTCTATAAATAGGAGGGAACCAAACAACCATAGGTTAGAGGTTTCTTAGTTGCCACCTCTTATTCTCCTCTCCCCTTCCCCTCCTCAGATAGCAGGTGTGGAGATTTAGGTAGCGATTCAAGGAGCATCATCGCAGTCGTGTAGACAATCGCTAGAGATGAGGACGCTTGACCTTCTTCATCTTCTCCTATAATTCTATAGGGATTCAAGGATATATGATCTCCCTAAGTAACACAACTATCTCACATGTGATTCTCAGTTTCGTGGATTTTACGCACCAATCTTCGCAAGACAATGAATATATTTTTAGAAAATTTGGGGATTTTTATGTTATGTACTTCCGCTGCGTATATGATATCGCCCCTAGATTTTTCCATAGTGGTATCAGAGCCAGGTTGTTCATGTGACAGATTAGTTTTAAACTACATGTGTTGTATTTTAGAAAATCTTTTGACGTAAAAATTGTTGACATAAAAGGCGAGAGAGGACAACAATTGTTGTTGCCCTCACAGGTTGGTCAAAGGCTGCTTGCAGCCTTCGCCATGAGCTCCTAATGGATGTCTCGGCCACCTGCGTGCAAGGGCCACAAGCGGCCAGCAACCATTTGCCCACAGGCAGAGGCGCTAGGCCCATAGGCGAACCCCCTTTCGAACGACGCTTGCCTGCATTGGGTGGCACTCGTAGGGGTGCCCGCCTACAAGGGTGCCAACCAGAGGGGTAGCGCCATCTACAAGTGTTGCGCTCGCCTATAGGGGTGCCAACCTGAGGGGCGATGTTGTTTGTGGGCACTACGCCCACAGGCAGAGGCGCCCACGGGGACAGCGCTCCTTGCAGGCAAAATCGTTATTAGGGGTGACGATGCCCACAGGGGTGGCATCGCCTGCGGGCGAGCCACTCGCCGGCAAGGGGTGGTGCCCCTTTCCCCTGGTGCAGTGGTCGCCACCGGCAAGGTGGTGATGGCCACAACATAGAGGTAAGCGAAGGGCAGTAGGGTTTTTATGCAAAAAGATAATTTTGTCCTTATGAATTTAAGAAATTCAACTAGCCTTGCTTTATAGGTCTCTACATTTTTATCTACTTCAATCTTCTTCTTGAAGATCTACTTGCAACCGATGGGAACAATACCCTCGAGTGCATCAACTAGGTTCCAAACCTTATTAGAGTACATGGAATCCATCTCAGAATTCATGGCTTCTTGCTACTTTCCGGAGCCTAAACTTGTAATAGCCTCCTCGTAGGTCTGAAGATCAATATTCTCAGCATCCTCTCCTCTAATATATCTCACATATCACTCGGGAGGATAAGATACTCTGTCAGACCTACGTAAAGTTGGAACTTGTATGCTAGGTACCTAAATAGACTTTGGCTATAGAATGGTGCTTGAGCTAAGTTCTCCAACCTTGCTCAACTCTATCACACGCCCACTATCTCCACCAAGAATATGTTCCTTCTCAAGGAACACCGCTCTCTTGGCTACAAAGATATTTTGGTCCTTGGGATGATAGAAATAACACCCACAAGTTTCCTTGGGGTATCCAATTAACTTACACCATTCCGTCTTGGATTCTAACTTATCGGGGTTATGTATTTTAACATGGGTAGGGCATCCCCAATCTTAATAATCTTAAGATCGAATTTCTTCCCATTCTATATCTCATATGGTATAGATATTGTTGACTTAGTTAGAACTCTGTTTAGAAGGTAAGCTACGGTCTCTAGAGAGTATCCCTAAAATAAGATAGGTAGGTCGACAACGCTCATCATAGACTGCACCATATCCAATAGTATATGATTGCTCCTTTCAGATATATCATTAAGCTGATATGTATAAGGAGATGT
Organism: Musa schizocarpa; assembly: GCA_900464855.2. Classification (NCBI taxonomy): domain Eukaryota; kingdom Viridiplantae; phylum Streptophyta; class Magnoliopsida; order Zingiberales; family Musaceae; genus Musa; species Musa schizocarpa. Next base: position 257,493 of record LS990916.1, read on the forward strand.
CTATTGGCATAGAATCCCATGGTCCTTGAGGAACTGGGTGAACTATGTACTCAAGTACTCACCTCTTCGATCTAATCAAAGAGTCTTATTACTCTTTCTAATCTAGTTCTCCATTTTATTCTTATACTCTCCAAATTTATTGAAGGCATCAGACTTGTACTTTATTAAGTATATATATCCATACCTTGAAAGATCATCAGTAAAGGTAATGAAGTAGGAGTAACCACCTACGATATGAATTGATATGAGACTACATATATCACTATGTATGAGTTTCAGTAGCTTAATGGCTTCTCTCCAATTCCACTAAATGGAGAGTTGGTCAGTTTTCTACAAAAGCAAGGTTCACAAGTTGCATATGACTCATAGTCAAATGAATTTAGATATTCATTCTTTAGTAACTTTTGAATCATTCCCTTATAGATATGACCTAGTATATAATATCACAGGTATGCACTATTCACATCATATCGTTTCCTCTTAGATACACTTATATTCATGATATGTGGAGCAGTTTTTAGCATAAATAAATCATTATATAATATTCCTCTTGTAATGATCTCATTATTTAATAATATTAAACAATCATTGTTATCAAAAACTAATTTATATCCACTAACTATCAAACATAAAATCAAAATAATATTTTTAATAATAGAAGGAACAAAATAGCATACATCCAATACAAGAATAGCTCCACCAGGCAGATGTACGGTGACCTCGCCCGTCAAGTCCGAGCTTTGATGGGTATGGTGCAAACCATTATCCCGCTCGTTTCTCATCCGACGCATCCGCCTGCGGATGAACCATTGCGATAACGCAAGGAGCCCGTTCGAGCCCACATGACACTTCCGGAGCCCTCCTTCTAGCGCCAAAATGTTAGTGTAAACAATCTTGAGCCGTGGCCTTGGGGCCGACGCGGCTCGGTTCGGGTCCGGGTGACGGGGGGTCTTCCCGAGACGGTCTTCGAGCCCACCGACCTCACTCGGACCCAAACCGAGCCGCGTCGACCCCGAGGCCACGGCTCAAGATTGTTTACACTAACATCATTCATGTAGTAGTCAGCTTAATTAGAGAATATATCCTTTTAGATAATTTTATAATGTGACATATACATGTAAGCATAAAACTATTATATACTATATGTAATGTGAAAAAAAATTTATATTAAAATTTAAATTAAATAATATTAAATTAGTTTTACAAAGCATATCTTTTGATGTCATCTTTATATTAAAAAAATGCATCATCTTTAAATTAAAAACTAAATTCTCTTTTTTTTCTTTTTTTTTTATAAAACCACTTATATTGATTATTTAGGGAGATGGAAAGAAAAACTATAATCTCTCGATTGTGTTCTCTATGATATAATACTTTAACTCCTAGATATTCTGTTTATTTATAGACAAAAGTAGAAAATCTATAATAAGTTATTAGGAGAATTTCTCCCATCTCTTAGTGAATCTTACCTTAATTTAATTTTTTTTATTTACTAATAATTATAATCAAAATCTAATCATATTTATAATATATCTTATATAATTAAATAGGACCATATAATTGTGCTCTTTCTATTTTTTAATAACTAACGTGACATATTCTATAGGAATTAATTGGAGTCTATGTGTCATATTAGAGTTGGCGTTGACCATATCAATTGTTAGATTCATGGTTTGTATATTGTAAAACTAATGCTATTTATATATATATATATATATATATATATATATATATATGGGATTCGCTGTGTTATTATTATTATTATTGTTGTTGTTATTCTTATCGTTGTAGTTAGTTTTTGGCGTGCAGAGCTACATCTATAAATGCATGGGAACGAACAGATTGGCTACGTACAGCGACGTCTAAGACATCTCCAATCTCTCCATAGGCAACCATGGAGAACGTCAAGGAGGTATGCCATTCGTTCTTAAAGAAGAAGATACTGATCGGAAAACTCTCCTACAATGCCTTCCATTTCGTTGAGTTCTTTGAACGTTGTAGTTAATCTCTCTCTCTCTCTCTCTTGTTGTCCTTGATGTTCAATTAATCTCTTCTTTTCGTTATTCTTCCCATTTCTGCCTTTTGGTCGTTTGTATGATCAATCATTTCAGTAGAATGTTTTATTTAGAAAGATTAAGAGAAGAAGAGGAAGAATGTAGCTGCAGCACATTGAATCATTTCGAAAGCAGATAGATCCAATACGTGCTTTGATTTTTCCCTTTAAAAAACATCATCTCCAGATATTTCCGTCTGGTGAACAAAATTATCATCTGCTCCTTTTTTTTTTCTTTTTATTATTGTCAATCTTGTTTATGTGGCAGATTAATTAGTTGGAAATAAAATGAAGAGAGAGAGAGAGTGTGTGTGTGTGTGTGTGTTATATGTCATTTTCTTTCTTTCCTGCTTCTGAACTAAGATAAAATTTCCTACTTTTCTTCGTAGATGATGAGATCACCAATGCATAAGGGACTGAATATCTCAAAATTTACTAATAGAAAATTCTTTTACCCCTATCAAAATCTTGCACTTTTTTTATAATTTATTTTTCAATCAAAACTTAGAACGCATTGCCTCCCTTATTTTTATCCTCATATTTCTATACTAAATATTTTCACATAAACCATATTGCATTGTTTTTATTTTTTCTTCTTCAATCTAACTTATAAATTCACATCTCACCTATGTATAAACCTTTTCAAACTTATAATTTATGCATAAGTACATGTGCAATTTTGTCACCTGATGGTTATCTACAATAATTTCTTTTGGGGTCACTTAGCTTCTTAAAGCCTCTTTGTCATGCATAAACCTCATCGAGATGTTGCATTGCTTTTACTTACTTCTTGACATATTGCCTCCCTATTTTATACTCACAACTCGATCTACACTACTAAATTCAAATGTTGTTCCCTTTAGCATCTAACTTAATTACAAACCTCCTTGTGCTTACGGTAGTGTTGCAAATGTTTTGTGTTATATCTTCTTTCAGAGAAATGTTGCGATGTCTGTTCCTCGATTTGGCGGGTGGGCTCAAAAGACAGGCATACCGGATTACTCCATGGTCTTCTCACGAGCCCGTGCGGACAAAAGACAACGGCACAAGATTCGTTTGAATCGAATCGACCTTGAGAACGAGCCGGAGCACATCCAAGTCCAACAGCATGAAGATGACGGCAGCGTCAAGGTATAATATTTCTTCTCCATTTACTTGGTTTTTTTCTTCTTTTTTTCTCAATCGCTTGTTTCGTAATTACAATTAAATTGCCATCTTTGCTCACTCTTCTTGTTGAGTTTCAAATTAAAATCAATATTTTTTTCTTCTCCATCTGAACGTCTAAGTGAAAAGAAAAAAAAAAGAAAAAAGGAAAAAGCTCCTATGATTTCTATTCCTAATTTTGATCAAATTGCAGAAGCTCAAACGTAGAAAAATCATGTTGGAAAGCCACTATAACTAAATTTTGATCCTTTTCAAGCTGTTTCTTGGGTGTTTAGTAGTCTCTTGTCATTGATTGTTATCAATATATTTTGTTTCGTAAGATGAATACAAAGATCTAATAGTTCATCAAAAAAAGGTGGAGAATTGATTACAAACTCTGATCATCTTGACTCTTGAAAGTGGTTTTGTTCAAGTAGGAAATGCTAAAGCCAAACTTAACCTGTATTAGACATGCTAGATTTTGTATCAAATTAACATTAAGCAAAACATTACTACTACTATATATGTCCTTTACCTTAGTAATCGGATATTAATTACAAAATCATATGAACATTTGTTAGGTCTGTTCTTCCGATATAGACAACTTCATATGCAAACCTAAATTTCACTTTCTTGTTGATCGATTACTTTCTTGCATTACCATTACAATAAACTCATGTTACATCAATTTTCACTTCATCAGAAGATGAAAATAGTTTGAAATAATAAGGAAGATTGATTGATGTATCCATGTCTTATTGGCAACTAAACATAGACATTGATGTGCAGTAATTTGCTCAACAAATAAAAGCTATACACTTCTTTCCCCACACCACATAATTTGAACAAATCAACATGAATGTATGCAGAAGAAGAAGAAGAAGAGGAAGTTTTTGGACTTTCTTAATTGCTGTCTAACAGCTTGACTAGGAGTGAGTGATTCAGACAATGGCATCCGAAAGCCTACGATTGCAGACCGGGGACAGAGATCATGTATCTATAAATCGTTGTATATATAGTGATGCTTCTCGTTGAATGAGTAGCACGTATGATTGACATCCAACACTTTTATCAACTTGTATATTGATGATTATGCTTCTCCCCACTTGTTTTTCGTTTTTGGCTGGGAATGTCTCTGACTGCCATCTTAGCTGGGAAAATAAACCTAACTAGCTATGTTTGTTGGAATATGTGAGGTACTTAAATTTTGGTGTCCATTATTTCTGTCCCAAGTCGTTTTAGCTCTTACCATAAGAAAGTTCTTGTGTCTTTATTGTTGTCACCGACGGCATCACTTGGTGTTCAAAGAATAAGAAAAAAAACACTTGTGACATTTGTCATTTATAAAAGATTTGAGATGCCAAGGTTAAGAGAAACATTATCATCGAACATCATAATAGTTTCCGGAGCAAGATATTTGTCAACTTTATGTGGTTTAATTATCAATGTTTTGCCAAATTTAACCTTTCCATGATAGCAAGCTTGTTTGGAATCAAGAAAAAGGATGTAAGAACCAATCATACATAATACAATAATACTACCTACTTACCATATATTACCGCAAACATCTTTGATTCTCTCTAATTCCTTTATAGTGGTGCATTGAATCAGTCAGTAATATCTTCGCTAGTTAGTTAATTATAATGAGGAGGAGATAATTACTTAATATATAATAATCTAATATATTTTCTTACACAAGATAATTACCTATAGGTAATATTGATTGTTTCGTATCACTAATGTTGGGCTGGCAGCCCACAGATTCAGCCCATAGTGGGCTTGGGCAGCCCACACCTCATCTTAACCTAATCCTAATTAACATTAGGGGAGTGTGGTGGTTGGGTTTTGAAGGTAGAAAAAGACATAAATAGGGCAGCAACGTGGGAGAAGAGAATATCTACGGGATTCCAAAGAAAATGAGGAAAACAAGACAGAAAAGGAAGAGAAAGAAAGGGAAGAAGACAAGGACAACGCAAAGGGGTTGTTCTCAATCATCTAGCAGTGTTCTATCTTAGGTTAGATTAAATCTACAGTAGACTCTTGCTGTGATTATTTGGGGAGGTTTTAGATAAAGATAGGCATTGACGTGATCCTTGTATCCCAGTTGTTCTCTTGTGATTGTTGCTAGGGTTTAGGGAAAGAGATTGAGATTTGTATATTCACTATTCTCATAGTGGATTATCTCTAGTTTGCCTTGTGGTTTTTACCCTTCACATTGAAGAGTTTTTCACGTATATCTTGGTGTTCTATTTGATTATGCTTCCATTTAATTTCGCTGCGTATTATGGTCTTTTAATATTTGTTCATATATATTTAATTTTTATATTTATTTTATGGATTATAAAAGTATAAAAAAAAGAGGGTACATTTTAATTTATTTAGCAATAAAACAAATTTTGAGTTGGCTAACATTTTGCTCGATTTCTAATATATTTTTCCCTTTTTTTTTTAGTTGTTTCTCACATGGAGGCAGCCGCTCGAGGCATTTTTCTCTAGTAGCTCATTATAAATGTCGGCGCAAAGTAAATAAATGCATGATGTTTTTTTTATGTATACAATAAAATAAAATACAATATATGATATTTCTGCAAATATAACCATATATTATTTATATAAATAAGTAGGATTTACACCATCCTTTACATTAGAAGAATTAGTTTTCTATGACATCTAATATTTGTACATTTTTACATTGAAGTATAATATCGATCAGAACTAGGGAATAATTGAGAGAATTTATTGGTCCGACAATACAATATATCGATAAATAAATTAGGATAAATTAAGTATATAACTGGCCATGATGGTTCGTATGCTTAATATGTCCAGAAGAAATCCAGTTTCCAGTTAAGGAACAGCACTTCTGGATGTCAATGTTGTTGAACATATTATATTCTACTAAATTAGAGAGAGAGAGAGAGAGAGAGAGAGAGAGATCCAAATAAACCACAATAATTAATTGACTATTTTAAATAATAAAATTCCTGAAATATAAAGAAAGAAAGAGAGAGAGAGAGAGATCCAAATAAACTACAATAATTAATTGACTATTTTAAATAATAAAATTGACTGAAATATAAAGAAAGACACAGAGAGAGAGAGAGAGAGAGAGAGAGAGAGAGATCCAAATAAACCACAATTTTTAAATAATAAATTGACTGAAATATAAAGAAAAAGATCCAATTTAGAGAAATTGCCTGTTGTCACCAAGTTTAAAAGAAGTTTTGGTGAGACGAACTTGAAAAAGTAAAAAAAAAGAAAAGAAAAGAAAAAGATAAGATTGAGTTGATCAGCCACCAAAGTCTCACCAACTTACCCAGTAAAAGTTTACGGAGCTCACAGATCACAAATCCAATCATTGCCACACCGGACGCTTCCAACCCAACTCCGAATCACCAAATCCCATCGTCAACTTCTATGATAGGTAGGAATGCGTGTTGCCTGTTTGGACTTGCAGTCGATCCGGACACGTTGACAGCTCCTCCTCACGTGACTTGATCGTTTCCACCTGTCCTGTTGTTACTCTTTTCGTACCTGCCATGGAATTGAATCGAGCATAGTCTTCTTAAGTGGGTCCCGCTCGTTCTCACAATCATAGAACGGTAAGGTCTTAGAGTCACGATATAATCGGGGAAATGAATTGCCACGGTCCGGCGCCGACTATGTTCACCCTCCCCAAATCTATGCCTTCCCGACCCCTCCTCTCCTTTCCCCTGTTTTCGTCCCTCTCTGGCTTCGCCTTCTCGTTTCCTTCTCGAGCGAGATCGAGAGGAACCATCTTTACCGTGAGATTCTACAGGTAATGCGTGATCTTTGGAGTGCCTCATGAAATATGCAAGCGTCTCTTGGCATCACGGACCTCTTTTATGCTTCGCTTACTTTTCTTCGCAAGGTATTGTGTGTTGTGGATCTTGGATGTTAGGGGAAATGCGACGCTGTTTTTTAGAGAAATTCGATCGTGGCTGAGGCTTTATGATGAAAATACACTACCGTTGTGGCTTTTCTTGGCATAATTCTGGATTTTCCTGGGCTGTTCGTGAGATCTCATGATCTGAAATGGGCTCTATCTAGGGTTTTTCCGTTCATTGTTGCTTTTACACTGCGTCTTTATCACGGATATCTTCGTTCGACGTAGTGTTTCTGATGCATTTATAAAGATCTGGGCACATGAAATGTTGGATTGGGAGCAACCGTTGTTTCCTTTTTCTTATCTTGATACCTAAGAATTTTCTGGTGATACTCCAGTGGGTCCAGTCGATCTTTTCTTAAGCTTAATATCAAGTAATCATTACATCCCATTGATTATGGGGGAGGTGAAGGGAGTATAAAAGATCTTGTTGTCACTGGAAGTTCCATTACTTAAGAGCATGCTTCTTTTCTGATGAGATCTGTCATTCTGTATTCTACAAACATTGTTTTGACAAAACTGGTCTCTGAGTTCTGAAATTTAAGGCGCTTACTGCCTGAATTTTACTGCCTTTTCTGTTCAGTTTAACCTACGCACAATTTATGCAGTTGGTGCAGCTAAACAGAAGAAGTTTCTGGAGTCATGCAATCATGCTAAAAAGAATTTGACCCTAGAATCATCTCGCATCCATGGAAGAGTATGCATTCTTGATCATTTGATTGAATTGCTAATGTCCAGCATGAGATTAAATTTTGAAATTGCCCCAGGGAGAATGTTCTGGAGTTTCTGCAGCGCTATCGACGTGATCGCCACATACTTCTTAATTATATTCTTTCAGGTAGCTTGATCAAGAAAGTTGTACTTCCACCAGGTGCAATTTCCTTGGATGACGTAGATATAGATCAAGTCAGTGTTGATTATGTTCTTAACTGCACCAAGAAAGGTACCAAAACCGTACTATCAATATTGTCCATTGATGCTAATTTATAGTGGTATTGTGAAAGAGCTTTTGATGCTGCAGGCGAAACACTTGATCTCTCGGAAGCCATTAGGCTTTATCATGACAGTCTTGACTATCCTGCAACAGTAAGCTTTGTCACTTTTGTACATAATATGCTGCATCATTGTTGTCTTTCATCTTTCTGATAAATTTTCCAACTCTTGATGAAGCTTAAATTTTTTGTTAATTCCCTGGACATGTGTTTCACATGACTGAGGCGTCGAATAGCCTATGTAAATTTGGTTGCATATTCAGATGCACAATTCGGTTCATGTTAAAATATTTAGACAAAGAAGATGTGATTATACTTATATTATATATAAGTGACATATACTATGATCAAATTAAGTACTTATTGAATAATATTTGTACCCATTTAAAATCTATAAAATGTTGGGTTGTAAGTCATGGTTAGATGTAACTAGTGGTGCATATGCAGACACATATTTAAGTCATATTAACATACCCAGAGTTACATAAACCAATTACAAACAAAAAAATATTTTTGTGACTTCAAATAATTAATGAGTAAATATATGCTACAGGAAAATTGTGAAACTACAGAGTGATATTTGTATTCATGAAAAAAGGTAAGTGATAAGTTATTAAAGTGGTTAACCCATTATGGTACATGGTTAATATCACATTATCCTTTTAATGCTTCTTAGGATTAAAACACTATACTGATAAAAATAATAGTAATATGGAGTGCATATCAACCACACTAGATGCTAGATGGGAGACTACTACAATCGTTTTGTTTTGATCTGCTGAACTTTTTTGGTAAACAGTCACCTAATTGGCTACCTATGACAATGTGCACAAAGTTACATGAAAAATGGTAAGATCTTTGCAGAGAGAGATATTAAAATACACCTAAACTTCTAAGATGTTAAGGCAGATTAACGTTTTTTTTTTAACGAGGTGCTGGATGAGTTAGTGAATAGCACATGTAAAAGACATATATGTAAGATGTTCATTGTTCAGGGTGTTGGCTTGGAGAATTAATACATCTTCGGACAATAGAGAGATGAAAAGTAGGGTGGAATTTTGAGATGGCAGGATTTGATGAATGAAAGTTCTAATATTTGGAATTTCTGTTCAACCATAGTTGAGAGGCGATTTTTTTAGCATTTTGTTCAGAATTGAAGCAGCTAGGATGTGCCGTTGTTTATATGTTGGAACTTGTGAAATTCTCGTATTGTTGCCCATGCTTAGAAAGCATGTAGAATGGGTTAATTGGCATCATTGCCAACTCATTTGTGTAGCTATGTGATGAGACTATTGTCAAATGATTGAACTATTAATAGTTGGGCCATGCAGTTATGAGAATAGTTTTGATGTGAAAAGTTGCTCAAAACTAATAGGAAACAATTCAAGCTGCAACATGAATAACTCAAAATGGCGTCAAAACAATGACTATTGTGAGATCAGAGCTACTATAACAAGTAGTTGTATACTTGGAAGATGAAAATGCTACCTCTTGTTAAAATTGAAAACCGGTGCTATAGTTGATTAATGAATTTATGCATCTAGCTGGTGCTTATTAAATTAAATTACACATCTAGTTTGTACCCACCAATAATGGGTTTATTGCTAGTAAATGACAAAAGGTGACCCAGGGGCCATCATGTACGCGTGTGTGTGTACCCACCAATAATGGATTTATTGCTAGTAAATGACAAAAAGTGACCCAGGGGACATCATGTACGTCTGTGCATGTGTGTACCCGCCAATAATGGGTTTATTGCTAGTAAATGACAAAAAGTGTGTGTACCCACCAATAACGGGCTTAATGATAGTAAATGACAAAAAGTGACCCAGGGAACATCGTGTGTGTGCATTCCTTTTCATTACTTGGCTTGTTTTAGCAGACATTGGGCCTGTGCCATGTGTGTATGTGTGTGTGTGACATTCCTTTTCATTACTTGGCTTGTTTTAGTAGACATTGGGCTTGTGCCATGCCATGCTAATCAATTCATTATACTTATGGACAAATAAGGTAAAGTGATTAGTAGCAAGCAATTAGATTCATGGTCCTACACTGACATGTTTTCACATGCCTTTTCATTGCTTGGCTTGTTTCAGTAGACATTAGGCTTGTGCCATGCCATGCTAATCAATTCGTTATACTTCACCAACATGGAGATGTGCAGAAACTTTTCCCTGATAATTTATGCTTTATTAAGGAGTTGACAAACTATTCAATAAAATCATGTCAAATGAACTATGAAAACTTTGAGAAGGTAATGTGCAAAAGTATGGTTTTAAAAGTTGATAGCTCTACTAACATGAACAAAAGTCATATTTCTACTGAAAAAGGTCATATTCGTTAAAATCATGTCAAATGAACTATGAAAACTTTGAGAAGGTAATGCGACAAAAATATGGTTTTAAAAGTTGATAGGTACCTTTCTACGGGCATCAACAAAAGTCATATTTCTATCTTATATTTCATATAATGGGATAAGGAAAAAGGTTCACTTTAAAGATGTGGTGAGGTGAAAGTAAAAAGTTTGTCTTCTCAAAATCCAAAGAAAAAACAAATAAATTAGAGAAATAGTGGAGTTGTGTAGGAGAAAATAAAGGAAAATAAATTGGGATGGTAGTCAATTGGGAATATGACCTAAGAAAACTTTGAGAAGGTAATGTGCAAAAGTATGGTTTTAAAAGTTGATAGGTACTTCTCTACTGACATGAACAAAAGTCATATTTCTACTGACAAAAGTTGTATTCATTAAAATCATGTCAAATGAACTATGTAAGCTTTGAGAAGGTGATGCGACAAAAGCAATGATTTAAAAAGCATTAGGCACTAAGGTCCAAAAACGCCCGAGGCGTTAGGCGCTCGCCGATTGAAGCGAAGCGCTAAAATATAAAAATATATAATATAATTAATAAATATAATTATTTAAATAAAAATATGATATTAAATTAAGAAAATCTTGCAAAATCATAATATCACACTAACAAAATATCTCAAAATTCAAAACAATAACAATAATTTCAAATAAATAGAAAATAGCAGTATTAAAATCAAAATAATATATTATTAATCTAATAAATAAAAAATACTGTTACTAGTATACAGTTAACAGTATATTATCGAGCCGATGCGAGAAGAGTGAGTAAGAGTAAGACAATAGCGGTAGTGGTGACAGTGTCAAGCAGCGATAGCAGCGGCGAGCAATGATAGTGGCAGCGACAGCGGTAACGAGAGCGTAGTGTAAGAGTAAGACCGATGCTGTTGACTGAGAGTAGTGGCAGCGGTAGTAGCGAGCAACGGTAGCGGGAGCGGCGAATAGCGACAACAGCGGCGAGCAACGACAGTGGCAGTGGCAGTGGCAGCGACAATGGAGAGAGGCAACGACAGCGGAGAGAGGTAGCGACAACGGAGAGGAAATGCTGACGATAGAATCGTGAGTAGGGTTAGGGTTGGGAAACTCGCGAGAGGGATGCTGGGAGGCTGATATCGGTGCTTTAGTTGGTTCGATTGAACCAACTAAAGCATTGGGGTCACTTGGTTTAACTCGGGTGCTCGCCCGATCCCAAGCACCGGGCGCTTCGGGTGCTTTGAAGCGCACCTCCTGGACATGAAGCGAGGCGCTTGGGCCTCGCCTTGCCTTGCTCGAGCGACTAGGCGAGCGCCCGAGCGCCTATTGAAATCACCGGACATAAGTATGGTTTTAAAGGTTGATAGGTTCAAAGTCATATTTCTATCTTATGTTACATATAATGGGATAAGGAAAAAGGTTCACTCTAAAGATGTGGTGAGGTGGAAGTAAAAAAGTTTTGTCTTCTTAAAATCCAAAGAAAGAAAAAGAAATTAGAGAAATAGTAGAGTTGTGTAGGAGAAGATCATGAAAAAAAAATTGGGATGCTAGTCAATTGGGAGTATGTGACTATAAAAAGGGGTTGTCTATCTTATCAAAAAGCCATAAATAAAAAAAATATTTGAGAAAATAGTGGAGTTGTAGTAGTGTAGGAGAAAATCATGGAATACCAATTGAGATGGTAGTCAATTTAGAGTATGTGACTATGAAGCATGAATATTGACACAAAACACTAAGGACATGCCAATGACAAATCCTGTAAAAGTAGGCAATGAAACATGTACGAAATATCAAATACATGTATTTTCGTCATATTCTTTTATAGAGGATATGATCATGATGCAAAATTTATACAATAGTAGAATTTTCAAAAATACTTCAAACACATGAAAAATATAATGGCAACTGTCTAATCCACATGAGGATGAGCTTGATGTCATAGTAAGGTTGATCTTTCGTGACCTAGATGACGAGGATTGAAGTCACAAAAACCACCTCTGTAATTGCAGGAATAAGACTACTCACATTGACCTTCCCTCGACTCCTCACTGGTAGAACATCATGCATTGGACCGCAATAGTTAATCTCTATGCATCTTTTTAATATTTGAGATGACATGGAGATGTCAAGCATTGACACACATACAGCCTAGAGATGTCAAGCATTTTGAAGTGTTTGAACTTTATAGGCATGCAAATACCTACATCTATTCATGGAGGGATATGTAAAGGTAGAGAGAGTGTAAGAGTGGTTCTTTTTCTTTATGGATAGTGCTTTCCCCTCATTGGAGGGTTTTCTTTTTCACTTTTGTCTCTCTGCGGATGTGTGTGTGCGCATGAGTCATGAGTGTGAAGCACATATCTCATTTGTCGAGTTAGAACCATCACATCTAAAGATATATTTTTTGGTTATCATCATTCTTTCTTGTTTTTGTTTCTTTCAACTACTTGCATGTTTGCATTGTTCTATTCGGTATGATCTAATGTCTTTTTTTGATCAGAGTAATATTGGGCCCGAGAAAGAATTCTTTTTGGTCACAAATCCTGAATCTTCTGGGTCACCACCAAGTTGGGCACCACCTTCTATTCCAGTTGCTACATCATCATGTATTGTGTCAAATGTGTCACAACCAGAGTCATTTGAGCCTCCACATGATCAAGAATTAACTGTAGATGATATTGATGACTTTGAGGATGACGAAGAAGAGGAAGAAGTTGATAGTCTCAGGAATTCTAGACCGCAGCCAAGTGATGTTGCTGATATTTCTCCGCGGTTGCCTTTATTTGCTACAGGTAATTTGATTAAAAATGTCCATTCTTTTCTGCTTAATATTTGACTTGTATAAGTTGACATATTTTGTGCAAGGAGTTTGGGTTACTTGCATGCTTTGATTTGTGGTTAGTCATCTGTTCAGTGGGTGGATCTTGCTTAGGCAACCCAAAATGAGTTGAAAATTTAGATTATTAACAAAATGTTGGTCATGATAAATAATGAATTTTATATTTCTATTAGTAAAAGTAAATTGATTGACAAGATATTAACTGCACTATTTAGCTGTAAGCTATCTAGTTATTGCAACCACTTTGTAGCATTACAGGGAGAAATGTGGAAAAATATTTCATAAACATTCATTGATGACCTGCTTTTTCTTAAATCTGATGCTCATTTTAATACCTATTGATCGACAGTACACCAGTTGTCAGGTATTTGTTGAGCAAGTTGTCATTTTGGACTGTGTATTTTTTCATTGATGTTGTTTCAGGATTTCTTTGAAGTGGAAAAGACATCATATTATTTGGTTTCTAGTTAATAGATTGGCAAGTGTGCCTTGCTTTCTGTCTGTCAATTCTGCTTTCTTAGTTGATAGGCTAACAAATTTGTGTGAGTAGGATTGCAAAATGCATCTATAATCCGGGCATTTCAGTTAGCATCACAATCTTGGTCAGCTTGTGTATTTCTAAACCAATGACAAGAACACAAATAAACTATTATGCTTTTATTGAGGTCTATTTATTTCCAACAATTTCTTGTTAATTTGCAATTTGCGAGGTTACTTCTCCTGATCTCATTTCTTCTGGTGATGTTTCTTGTACAATCATCACAGTGCTAGTTTTGCTTCTGCTTGGTATAATTCACCACCATTTGATATTGCCATTTTGACCCTGAACCTAAGCTGCTCAAATCTTTAACCCCATGAGAGTGCTCCATTACATGTCCTCATTTTCATGTTTGCCCATCCTAAGTCTTGGCATCATCTCAAGTCAGAATGTGCCACCCTGTGCTGGCATTGGGGCATGGTACTGTGCCAAAAACTTTTCTTAATATAGGCAGGATAGTGCCAAGAGCATACCAGTAGACAATGGTCCTATCTGTGGTATGTACTTTGGCATGTCTCAGGCTGGTACCCAAGTGCCTGACCCACAAGGATCTTTGTGCAAAAAGCTTCCTTTAGGAGTTCTAAATAAAATAAAATGCTAGACAAATTAACATTTGAAAGTAAATATTCTCATTTTTTCTATCCCCATTTGCTAATTACTTTGTCCTTGTGCACACTATGCTTGTGGAAGTTTTTGAATCATTGTGCGACCATGTTTTGGGACTTTTTTCCTAAGAACCTAGTTTGCAAATTTTTCATCAAGCAGAGAGTGTAAGAAAACTTGAAAGATTTAAAGGATCATATTGCTGACTGATTTCTTAAATAACTAGCATAACAGTTTCTGTTCAACTAAAATGATAGGGTGACACTACATTTTGTATGTCTAAATCAAAAGTAGGTAACTTGTGATTCTGCAATATGAAGTAATAACATAATTTTTTTGTGTTTAATGATTTGCTAATGATGTCATATTCTGAAGAATCGTCACCTTGAGGCAGCAGATTTGGTCATAACCCTGTAGCAATTGCCAGAATGTGAAATTGGAATGTACTAACTGCAATTTAAAAGCACATAATCTTTTTCCTCTGTAAATTTGATAGCATGAGCATGGCCACTATTAGTTCACTGTCTCTTCTGTACACATTAGAATGACCAAGAGAGAAGGAAGCGATCTTAACCTTTAATATATCTTGCTGTACTACTTTACTCTTATGAAATCAGTTTGAGATCCTATATATTGTTACCACATAGTGGAGACCATGAACTATGGAATAAGTTTAGCTTTGGAAGTACATACTTTATATAACATAAAGTATATAAATGTATACGTCAAAGAATGTTGGATGTGTTCCTAGTGCTAGAACTACTATTGAAAAAGTAACTAACTCAGAATAGTGGCACTTTTACTTATCTTTGACGTGATTTCAGGTATTACTGATGATGATCTTCGAGAAACTGCCTATGAGATCCTCGTAGCTTCTGCTGGTGCATCAGGGTATATGCTGATTCAATGTCTATTGTCTGAAAACTTCTTTTGCCCTTTAGTAAAAAAACTAACATTTCTTTACATTTTAAACTTTGCTTTACCTTTGCAAATTATCAGTTATACATTTTAAACTTTTTTGTGGTAACCTGGCTTTGTTTAGGGGTCTCATAGTACCATCGAAAGAAAAAAAGAAAGAGAAGAAGTCCAAATTGATGAGGAAGCTTCGTCATAGTAAGAACGAAAGCATTGTATCCCAATCTCCGCGTGCTGCTGGATTAGTAGGTCTCTTAGAGATATTGCGAGCACAGCTGGAGGCATGCTTTTTACCTTTTTATATCTCATCTTTTAATTATTTGTAAAGACTATGTTATAAATGTGATCTAAATTTCATATTTTTATATCTATCTACCTGTTACAACAAATATCCTTTTTTCCAATATTGAGTAATAGACTGCTGTTCCTGTGAAAAGTCAACCTTTTGTCCTTTATTGGTCTTGTGTTCAGAGTTCTGAAATATGTGCAGCTAAGTAACCTCATGGACTTCCAATATATAACTTCTAAATGGAACTCTTTTGATGCTTAATTGTCATGCTATATAAGTACATAACATTTGTTTAATCCTTGAGAATGTCTGAAGGAATTCCAAGTAACTGGCCCAGATAGTTACAACTGGAAAATGAGTGTTTTATAGGAAAATTATGCTCATAATCATCTGATCGCTGAGAACTATTACATCAATTGCCTTGAATTTTTTATTATGAAAATGATTTCCATATTACCTATCTTTGTTTAAGTTATAAAATAGAAGGTGAATTTGAATAGTTCCACTGAAAGTTATTTTTGATTTAATAAATACTTAGATGAAACTATTTTCATATGGTCATCACTTGGCATGCAGATTCCATCTCCTTCTGTTACTCATTGTTATGAAAATCTGTTTTTTCTTCCCTTGATTTTTTTATGTCATTTTTGTTTGACATAAGTATTTTTAATTTTTGCAGATCTCAGAGTCGATGGATATCAGAACAAGGCAAGGTTTACTTAATGCTCTTGTTGGCAGAGTCGGAAAGCGAATGGATCATCTCTTGATTCCACTGGAACTGTTGTGTTGTGTTTCAAAAACAGAATTTTCTGACAAAAAAGCATTTCTCCGGTGGCAAAAGAGGCAGGTAATTGACCATTTTTACTGAACTACATAAGTCATTTTGCTCGTGTGCTCATTTTTTATTTGTCCTTTCCTTAGCTGAATATGCTTGAAGAAGGTCTTATAAATCATCCAGTGGTAGGATTTGGGGAATCAGGGCGCAAGGCCAATGAGTTCAGGAATCTATTGAAAAAGATTGAAGAGTCTGAGGTGTGTACTTTTCTGAACTATTATCGACAGTTTAGTGCATTCTGTGTTTCACATGCTGTATCCATTTATATTAATTGTATTTTATAATATTACATAAAATGTCATTGGTGATATATAAGTTCATGATTATCGTTGTTAAATTTCCCAGTCACTTCCACCATCTGCTGCTGAACTTCAGCGTACAGAATGTCTAAGATATGTAAGGGAAATTGCGATGTCACTTGCTGAGAGACCAGCTCGGGGTGATTTGACTGGAGAAGTATGCCACTGGGCTGATGGCTATCCCCTTAATGTTAGATTGTATGAAAAAATGCTTTCTAGTGTTTTCGATATCTTGGATGAGGGAAAGCTGACACAGGTTTTGGTTAACTCTTTCACACTGAATATTGAGTATTTGAAACTGTCACTATAGCTTTTATCTTCTATGTGTCTTTTATTCACTTCTATTTTGGTTTCTAATTCCAGGAGGTGGAGGAAATTCTTGAATTCCTAACGTCAACTTGGCGAACTTTAGGTATTACAGAGACAATTCATGACACATGTTACGCATGGGTGTTATTTCGGCAGGTAAAATGATTAATAGAAAGATTTGTTGGTAATATGCCTTTGAAGTATTAACTTAGAAGTATGCTACTTTAGAACATGGTATGTCCTCCTTGATATCTTAAATTCTCAAAGCACCAACCTTGTGGCATTTTATAACCTTCTTTTAAGCCTCATGAGTCATGACAAATTTGAATGGTTTCTAGTTGTTGGGGAAAATTAAGGGGTTTATAAATATTTATAAAACTTGATAAGCTATATTATCATGTACTTAACAAAACTAAAAGGTCATGTATATCAAAGGTTCGCAATTTCGGTTCGTACCGGCACATTGAGCCTTGCTTGGTATGGTATGTAGTATTTAACTTTTAAGGATGATCAATTATCAATTAATATGCTAAAAAGAATATTTCCAAATGACAGAATATGTTTATGTGTAATTCTGGATGAAACTTTCATGCACAATAAATTTAAATAGCTACATAAATATTAAACAGAAGTAAAGTTATTTTCTGGAGCATATGTTTAAATTCATAGTTTATTAATTAGGAGGAACATATGAGCTAGGCATCCTGAACAATCTCTGGTGGCATGATACCACTTGATTATGTAGAAGATGGTGCTTCCTACCTTGATATATATGTATTTATGTATGTATATAAACAAGGTTCGCCCATCCGATATGTAACCGCCTTGCCCGTGCAGGCGACGCATACCGATCCGAGAGGGCGGCCAGTGTGGGACCTTCCCTCTACCCAAGGCGGTACACCAAAAAAAGCATGTATCAAAAGGTTCGGCCGAAATTTCGACCGATTATTTCGGCACGATTCGATCCGGTCGATTTCGATTCGATTCTTGCCCGATACCACTTTCGTAGAACGATCGAAATCGATTGGTACCACTTTCGGTAATGGCCGAAATCGATCGTTACCCAGCATGCTGATCTCTGATGGTGCTCGGCGGTCAAATTGATGGTTGGAGCCATTTTCCTCCTATTTAAACTAATCTTCTCTCCCTATTTCATTATACTCTCTTAAACTCTTTTTTTTCAAACATTTCTTTTTCTCATAAACTCAATCACATTCTATTTCGTTCGGTCCGGAGACATGGCAAAGAACACGGACAGTGCCTGCCTCAACGGATGATGGCGGTGATCTGCGGCGTCGTTGGTCTCGTCTGCACAACTTGAGGGTGGTGAATGGGTGAGGAGCAATATTTTACACATGCCACTCAAGATTCGGATCATGGAACTTCGACAAGGTGCGGTCAAGTTTATCTTGCGGAAGGAAAGGAGAAGGGAAAGGCGATGGATGAATATGAACAAATCGACGGAGCATACATGATATAGACACGAGAAAAGAGACTCATCGTATTCACGACCATCGTATTATGAAGAATCGTATGGGCAACAACGGTATAGTGATAGTTGGTCATCCTTCTGCGGCAACAACATGATCTGAGAACAACACCAATATATGCCTCAAGAGTCGCCTTTCGGACAAATATGATTTATGACGATCAATCTACGATCGATTACCACATTGATACATCAATGGCATACGGATGTATCAATACACTATGTCATGGGATCAATTTCATGATTGGGTCAACAAACGTATCATATTGATATGTATCGGATCGAGGACCCGATCCACCACAATGGAGGCGATGGTCGTTCGTTTTGGTGGTAGAATTAACAATCGGTATATCTAGATATATGATTATTTAATTCGTTTGAATTTTAGAGTTTATATTGTAACAAAATAGTCCCAACAATTCAATTTGATTTTTCTATAGATATTTCAATCTATAACGGTTTGAAATACGAACCTCGAACAAGACTACCTAAAGCTTAAAAAAAGATATGTGATCTTATTTTTACCTAATTTACATTGATTTTGCTAAACTTATACTATTACTATATTTATTTGTAACTTGAAAACTCTATCCTAACTTTTTTTTTAATTTTGGTATTTTTGGAGGGATAAATCGGTGAAATCGAAGTGTCACCGAAGCGGTACACCTCGGATTATCTGCTTCGATGCGCCATCGTCAAAATAAAGTACCAAAGCCAAACGTCCGGAGCGGTGCAGTGCAGTTCGTGAACCTTGGTATGTCCGAGGGTGTCTTGACGTGTATATGCCACGCATGTACCGGGTGGTATGTTTAAAATTTTGTGAAA
The DNA here is from genome assembly GCA_900464855.2 of Musa schizocarpa. Classification (NCBI taxonomy): domain Eukaryota; kingdom Viridiplantae; phylum Streptophyta; class Magnoliopsida; order Zingiberales; family Musaceae; genus Musa; species Musa schizocarpa. Next base: position 276,870 of record LS990916.1, read on the forward strand.
ACTCTCTGAAAATACCTGAAAAAAGAAAAAAAAAGTTAGGATATAACTTTTAAGTTAGAAATAAATATACATTTAGTATAGTTTAAAAAAAAAAAATGTAAATTAGGTAAGAATAATGCCACATATCTTTTTCGGGCTTTGAGGAGTAGCCTTGTGTAAGGTTTGCAATTTCGGTTTGTTTTGTATTGTTCTTCCGTTAATATTGAATTATTTACAAAAAAAATTTAAATTGTTAGATTATTTTTTATATAACTTAAACTTTAAGATTCAAATGAATTAAGTAATTAATATATGGATATGCCTGATTCTATCACCAAGACGAATAACGAGACACCATGGGTGATGGATCAGGATCCTCGATCCTATGTATCTGTATATCAATATGACATGTTTGTCGGACCTAATCTTGAAGTTGATCCTATGATAGTGCATTGAGACACCGTATGTCATTGGTGCATCAATGTGGTGATGGTCGTAGGTTGATCCTCGTGAATCACATGTGTCCGAGGTGGCTCCTAAGGCAATGATGAATGTGACATGTATTGATATAGAGTGTAGTGAATGCCAAAACTTCTACCTTCACTATTGATTTGCTGTTCCGTATCATATTATTGCTCGGAGAAGTATGACTATCACTGTACTGCTATTGGCCATAAGATTCTCCATAATATGACGGTTGTGAATACGATGAGCTTTGCTTTGTGTCTACATCATGTAGGCTCTGTCGCATCTGTTGAAAATCATCCATTGGCTTCCCTTTCCCTTTCTGTGCATAAATTTGACTAGTACCTCGTTGAGCTCCATGATTTGAATCTTGGGTGGTATGTGTAAATTACTACTCGTCGGTCCATGCACCACCCTCAAATTGTGTAGATGGGACCATAGACTCCCTGGCGCCATTGCCATCATCGGTTGAGGCATTGCTGTTCATATCGTTGCTATGTCTTTGGACCGAGCGGGTTGTTGAATACGATTACGAAGGTATCTCGTCACCTGACTCGATTCTTTCTAACGGTGTAGCTGATGCTATTGCTTTCCCCTTTGCCTTTGTACTATAGGCGGACGATTGTGACGGATGGGTATCTCTAGTTTCTAGAGCAGTTTGACTCGATCTTGTTTGGCCCCTTCCATCATGTTCTGACCGAGATGGATTTTCCTCCTACTGAGGATGTGCTTCCTCTTCTTTTATTGCTTGGTGATAAAACGCGAAGGACGTTGAGAATCTCTCGCCTTATTAAGTAGAGGATCCTCTTGGTTCTTTGTCGCTTTGACCCATTCTAACATCGACTCTGAATCTTCGTTGTAGAATTGGAGGTCGATGAGATCAAACTCTGGTTCCTCTGGCTCCTTGTCCAGCTCGACAAACCGCAACCTTAGCCGCATGTTATAGTGGACATATACCAGTTTCTTCAATCGTCTATACGATAGTCTGTTGTGGACCTTTGGGTGAATCAATACGAACGTTGACCAATTACGTTCGCAACCACCAGATGTTGTCTGTGAAAGTACACGAACGATAACCTTCCTTAAATTTGGTGCGTCCTCTCCAATTTGTAACCACCACTCGACTAAAAAAAATATAAATAAGAATTTATTAACATAACAAATAATTAATAATAAATATAGTTGATAATCAATATATGTGTAACTTTTGCTCACTAGGATCCGTGTAACGACACGATACAACTACAACGTCGGAGAATGAACCAATTGTTTCTCGGAATAATCAACCCTCCGTAATAGCATAGGCTGCATCAATAGTGTTTGACAAGAGTCGATGTCAGTGATTTAAAAAGCGCTAGACGTCAAGATCCTAAAATGCTCGAGGCGCTAGGCGCTCGCCCGAGCAAAGTGAGGTGCACTAAAATAGTAAAATATAAAATATATATAATATAATTAATAAATATGATTATTTACATAAAAGGGATAAAAAATGTCACCGAGTGAAACTAATAGTGAAAAGTTGGAAGAGAAGCAACGGTGAGAAGCAGCAACAGCAGATGATTAGTTTAAGATAGTCGCAGCAGCACTACGAACGACAACAGCGGCAACAACAGAAGTAGCGGACAACAACGGACAAAGCCGAACACCGGCAATGGAAAACAACGGAAGCAACAGGAGAAAGACTCGGTTAGCGACAGAGGAAGACTAGATTTGTTACGTTTGCGACGGAGGTAGCGGGAGAAAACACACACTAGATTGGCTTGGGGAGTTGGGGTCGTGCGTGAAGGGCAACTTTTGAGGTAAGGAACTGCGTTAGTTGGTTCAATCAAACCAACTAAATTAAACTGAACCGCCTAGGTGCCCAGTTGGCTTATATGAATCGGGCGCTCGCTCGAAGCACTCAACTGTCACAGACAAAGTTGTAAACGGGGTGTTTGATGTAATGCTCATGTATATCTATACATTTTAGTTTTATTTATACTTTGCACAACATGTAGAGGGCTGGTCGTACGCTTGACAGCCCTATTTTGGTTGGCTTTGGTGGCAATTTTAGGCTTGTAAACAAAGGTTGTGTGATGTGGGTACTTGTGGAGATTTTGGTCTGTAGTGGACCATCTTGGACCCTTTGTTGTGCGACCGTCCAGAGCTTGTGAAGTCTATATTTGTAATTTGCATTGGCTATAAAGTGTTTGCTGAAATGGTTGCTTGTGGATCCCGAGTGAAACGCTTTCTCTAACTCGTTTTCTCTTTTATAGGTCTTAAGGGACCATAGGAGGTTTCAGGGAGGCTGACATTTGCGGATGAACACACAAGGGTGTTGCTCGACTTAGGAAAAACCAGCTAAGTTTGTGACATTTGGTATCGGAGCGGGACAAGTACATATAAAAACACTTAGCATGCTGAGGGCAGCCAGCACACACGATCGTTTGGGGGAAACAAGCGTTGAGGTGTAGGGAAAGGAGTTGCTCAAAGGAGAGGGGGCATCCAAGATTGGCATTCAAAGGAATGGCCAACCCTTAGTGTGAGGGGCACCACGAGGACAAGCAAGTTGGGAAGAACGCTTAGCGCACAAAGGTTTGGATGACTGAGTTTGAGCTACAGCTCGATGTTGACAACCAGACTTGATGGTGCTCAAGGTAAGCGAGGCGCTTGGTAAAGGATGAGACCATGTAAAGTGGGATGGGTTGCTCAGCGACCTAAAGAGTTGTGCAAAGCTCACAGAGGTGAGGGGGAATTGCTACCTCGAAGAATTCAATACTCATGCAAGGGCTTATATGTGAACGATAGAATGCTCGTTGTCATCCCAAGGCGACCGAAACTTGACGCTATGAAGCATTAAAACTTTCTCTTCGGCATGAGAAGGATACGTCCGTAAGAGGTTGAAGTGTGTAGCAAGTTTAACATGTTGCTAGGCCTTGAAAGGTGCAGCAGGAGTTGTATTGGCGAAGAGTCGCAATCTATTAAGCGTGTTTGCGAGAGCAGAAAAATATACAGTTTGTTCGACAAGACGGAGTAGTCTAAGGGGATGGTTGTTTGAAACTTTCATAGGAAAGGAGGCAAAGAGAGAAGTTGCTCCAACGGGACAAATATCCTAGAGGGATAAGTCCCGATTCTCCAGAGGGAGAATCATATGCCACGTATCGCATATGTTGAGAAGTACCTTAAGACAATAACTCCACAAAGCTCAATGGACCGAGCGAGCAGCGAGGAGTCATAGCATGATCTCGCATGATGTAATGCGTTGGTGGATGCATTGCGATATCAACTGGGGGAGCAACTCAAGGCAACACCAAATGAAGGCACACTTGGATCCGATATGGAGATTGGACTCAATGGAGGGTTGACCCGTGGAATGGTGGGCGCGAGAGCCACCATCAACTCAATGCAAATTGAGGGGCAGAGCAACTTGGGTGGAACTTGGTGAAGTGCCTAAGTCGCATGAAGGGAGCCAACATAGAAGACGGAACGTGAAGCGGAGGCACAAAGCTTTATTTAGACAGAGGTCAAAGACATGAACTCTTGTAGACGCAAGAGCGGGATCATGTCGTTCCATGGGTCCCTCATTCGGATGGAGTGGACCCATCCTGTATGGTGCTAAAGACGAAGGTAGCTTCGAGGCACATGCACCTTATCTCGGTAAAGCATTTGATGAAGGAACTAAGGTGACTCAACTTGCGGAGGTAAAGTTAGGGTCAGAAGATCTTGGTATGAGGCAAGAGGACACATAGGCAAGTACTCTTGAAAAATATGCCATAGTGCTACTATTCGAGTTGCTATGAAGGAAGCGGTTCACAGCGAAGATTGTGTTGGGGGGGATAGAGGCCAAGGATCTAGACAATGGTGCACCAATTTTAGCGAACTCGGTGGACTTCGAGAGCTACTGGGCGACATACTGTCTCAGACTTGTGCTTCGTCTGAGTGTGACTCGAGAGTGGGTGGACGGAGGTTGATTGCCAAAGGAGTGAACACAATCAAAGGTGGCAGAGGCCACACATGGAGTGACCATAATCCAAGTTCATCCCACAATGATCGGAATGCAATGGAGATGTCACCAGGAGGCGACATGGTGTAGTAGATTGTGGTAGAATAGCTCGACGCAATGCGACAATCACGGGACAAGCCCCGCGATGGACTGAGTCATACAGAGGTATGATCGGGAGCTATTGGGAGCTCCACTTTGGTGAACAATACGACGGTAAGAAGGGCTATGGATTCAAGGAGTGAATGCCATAGTACCGTAGAGATGGATCTTCCGTGCTTGCATCGAATTTGGCATTGGACGAAAGCCTTGGTTATCAGTATATGAGGGTTGTGTACCACCGAGGGGGAATTCTGATTGCAAGTACGAATGAATCTCATGGGGAGACTTAATCATACAAAGGTATGATTGGAGCTACTAGAGAGTTGAATTGCTCTAGAGCTTATATTTGCTTAAGGGAGCCTGACAAGTTAGAGGACAAGACCGAGTAAGTAAATGTTGCTACTTAGGAAGTTAAGGAGAACATAATCGACGCGTTCCCTGCAACATGATGGTGGAGGCTATACCTGAGAGTTCAGTCTATCTTTCCATCGACCTAAGGGAACTGCGTGAAGAATATAGAGGTGTTGAAGCAAGTGGTCGAAAGGGGCGAGGAAGCGATGTTGAATTTAGAGGTACTTAGTTACTCAAAACTAAGTATCAGTTAGAATAAAGGTGGACTCGGAGGAGTGCCACGATGTCGTAGAGGCGAATCTACCTATCGTGAAGAAAGGGACGTAGATGCGAGGCAACGGATAGTAGTGCCATGGACATAGCAGTGCCATGGTACCGCAGAGGCGGGACTTCCGTAGAGTCATCGATCCTTTGCTCTTATAGAGGGAGAGCACTTAGTCGTGAAAGGGGCTGAGGAGGTGGAGAATGCAGAGGCAAACTCAAAGTACCGAGGCAAGGTTGAAGGGTAGAGGTCAGGAAACTTCGTAAACCCGGTGTCAACGAGCTTCTCATCAAGACAACCAAAATTGGAGGACTTCGAGTCGATGCAAGAGTGCTTGACCAAGGAACGAAGTAAGCAGTATGCAGTGCTGTACCTTTGCTACTCAGAGGAGTAGGCGGTAGAGATGATGGAGAAGACGGTACAATCCTAGAGGCGACCAAAACTATTGGAGATTTGCTCTAAGTTGGGGTGAAAATTTCTTACATTCTAGAATTTCGATGGTAATGAGAAGGTGAATTGCAGTAGCTAACTCAACGCAAGGAGTGCAAATACTTCGGGTGCTTCGGAAATATGAGCAAAGAGTAGGCGAAGGCTAGTAACCAGCTCGATGCATGGAGTATAACCCTCGAGGAGGTGGGCGAAGTCAAGTAACCGTTATATTCTCAACTCTTAAGAGAATGGGCGAAACCGAGTATCCCAATTCTCTTATTTATTAAGTAGAGGAGCTCTACACAGGTTCAAAGACCCTCCAAAGTAGTCTAATGGAAGATAATAGTTGTCAAATCCTCACCAATAGTGATCGGTGCTACTAAGAGTAGAGTGTCTGCTTTATTTTCCAACAGAATGCCAATCGAAAGCAGAAGTGATACGAACCTACTTGAAAGTGACAACTAAGTGGAAGAAGAATTGATGAGCAAATTTTGCGGAGGAAGGACCCAAAAAAACTTCAAAGTCTGTGAGACGATGCTCGTTAAAGCTCCAATAGGCGTCCACCTAATTCAAGCGGCATGAGGCGTTTAATAGACTGGCGCATAAAAAGGCTGTTTCCTTTATTTGAAGGATCTATAGGAACCAATAAGGATCAGCACAACTCAGTCGATCCCACCCTAGAGAGTCATTAGTGAGTTGAAGCAGCATGCGGATTAAAGTTCGACTATTTAACAATAGCGGCGGAGAGCAGTTAGGAGCCAAAAAGACGTGTTGTTGTTGGAGCAGAAGATTGAAGACTCAGCAAGGCGAGGAGATGTAGCGTCTGCAAAGGCTTTGACGAGGACGTCGAAGGAATAAATGAGGGAGAATGTCACAGATAAAGTTGTAAACGAGGTGTTTGATGTAATGCTCATTTATGTCTATGCCTTTCGGTTTTGTTCATGCTTTGCACAGCATGTAGAGAGCTAGTCGTAGGCTTAGCAGCCTCATTTTGGTTGGCTTTGGTGGCCATTTTAGGCTTATAAACGAAGGTTGTATCATGTGGGCACTTGTGGGGATTTCGGTTTGTAGTGGACCATCTTGGACCCTTTGATAGGCGACCGTTCAGAGCTTGCGAAGTCTATGTATGTAATTTGCATTGGCTATAAAGTGTTTACTGAAATGGTTGCTTGTGGATCTTGAGTGAAACGCTTTCTCTAACCTATTTTCTCTTTTGTAGGTTCTAAGGACCATAGGAGGTTATAGGGAGAGTGACCTTTGCGGACGGAGACGCAAGGGTGCCGCACGATTTAGGCAAAATCAACTAATTTCATGACACGATGCTTGGGCTCGGGCAAGCGCCTAGGTGGTGCCTCATTGAAGCGTGTCGCCTGGTCCTTATATGAGACACTCGGGCCTCGCCTCGCCTTGCCCGAGTGCCTAGGCGAGCGCTCGAGTGCTTAGGTGAGCGCCCGAGCGCTTATTTAAATCATTGGTTGATATATAACATTTCTTAGTGTCGATAGTAAATCATTTCGTATTCCAAGACTATATTGAAATTGAATTGTCGGGTTTAGATAATTCAATATGTTACAAAACATAATTTTGTTAGTATGAATTTTTTATACAATAAAAAATTATGAATTAAATTACGCTGAATATGAATTTACTAACATTATTGATATCTTGGTCCATATAAACTTCAGTCCTACGATCAATGATTTTTAAGTATTGGTCGACCTTAAAATCATCTTTGAATGTTTTCTTAACCTTATCTCTTGCTGTAATTAGCATATGTCTAAGATAAAACATTTGTGGACTCTTGTCCATATCGACCTTACGGAGGATAACATAAAGTGGTTCCACACCTTTTATGATTTTATTCACGGTCTTCCAAAATCTAGAAGAAAGAATAGTCTTTCTTTCTTTCCATCGCTCGATCTCGAATGCCTAGATTTGGACCATTTTTGTGAGGTGACCATTGCCTTGAGGCCCTGCCTTTTTTTGCTATAATGACTTTAAAACAATGAAATTGATAGCAAATCGAGTGCCTCCAGATCTGAGTATCTTATTATTTGCATACTTTTGCATTAAAGAGTGGATCTAATGATGGTTATATATAAACTTTGCAATTGATTGTGCTCGAGCTACACATTTGTTGATTGATGGTAGCTTACCAATATCCTTCAACATTAGATCCATGCAATAAGCTACACATGGAGTCCAAATCAATGTTTTTCTTTTTTTCATTAATTGTAAAGTGGTCTTCTTGAAATTCGCTCCATTGTTGGTGATTATTTGGACAATATACTGTGGTCTGATCTCTTATACTACGGTGTTCATTAAGTTTTCATTATAGTTTGTATCTTGAATCTTGTTAGAAGCATTAATTGACTTATGAAACACCACTTGTCTATTGCAATAAACAAGAAAATTAATGATACTTATTTTTGTTGGCCCTGTCCAACTATCATACATCAGTGTCACCCCATATTCGTCCCGTTGCCTCTTGAATGATTTGATCCAATCTTTTAGTTCTGTTACCTCCTTAAATAAATGCACGCTGTGGATCTTCCTTGGTGTTTGAGGTTAGATCTTTGTGCCAGACTTTTGAATAGAGGAGACTATGCTATGACAATATGGACCTTGGGCTGTGTTTGTTGCTATCCTATGGAAGTTGAACAATTTTGCAATTGCCTTCTCACTATCAAACTTCTTTTCTTTTGTATATGCATCGTCAATTCGCGGATCGATATTAACAATATATGGTGCGGGCCGCTTACTAAGACCTCTGATAAAACAACGGAGTCCACCTTGCTGTTAGAACCCTTGCAGATTCTAAACTTGGGGTTGATTTCTTTAGGGGATCGGTCTCCTTGGAACTCTATAGGGGTTCCTCCCTTCAAGTTGCCGCTCAAAGGCTGCAGAAAAAATTCATCTATTGCTTATCAAAAGAGGAGGAATACATGACTATTTATAAGGCTTCTAAACCCAAACTCCTAATAGGACTCCTACTCAAGACTCCTACTTCTAACTAACTCCTAATAGAACTCATACTCAAGACTCCTATTTCTTTACAACTCCTAATTCTTCTCTAAGAAACAACCTCCTAACCCTAGCCGACCTCTTCACCTCTTTAATAGGGGTTGGTTTAGGTAGGTTTTACATGAATGTCCCTCTCAATTAGGACTCTCCTAGCTAGAGTCCTAACAGACCCGCCCTCTTCAAATCGGCCTTGTCCTCGAGGTTGACGATTCATGAATTCTGGGAATTTGATCTTCAAGTCGTCATAGTTCTCCCAAGTGACATCTTCTATTGGTAGGTTCGCCCACTGTATTAGCACTTCAGTAGTGGGTCGTCGTCGTCGAGTCATGATCCGTCGATCAATAATGGCACTTGGCTGGGTCTGGAGTTCTCCTTGGGTAGTCATATTTGGTGGGTGGCTTTGGGCTGTCTCCAAGCACCTATTTACAACTTCTATCTGGCCGTCGGTTTGTGGGTGATATGTCGTACTCCTTTTCAATTTAGTACCCTGTATATGGAATAACTTTGTCCAAAATATGCTCGTGAAGATGCAAGCAGAATTTGTCACAAGCACAATGTGTCCTTTATAGCATAATTCTTTTGAGTCCCAATTGTAATGAGCCACGGAGCTTGATGCTTCCTCCAATTTTTTTTATGATCTTACTGGTTTCCGGATCTTTCTACCATTCCCTCTTAATATCCTCAAGGAAGTCACTAGTCAAAAGTGAAATGGCCAAAAATTCAGCTTGCTTAGGTAGCCGTGAAAGCGCATCTGCAATAACATTCTCTTTCCCCTTTTTGTAAGTTATTTCACAATCATATCCAAGAAGCTTTGTTACCCATTTTTACTGCTTGGGGGAAGATATCTTCTGCTCTAAGAAATATTTTAGGCTTTTATGGTCGGTTTTGATTTGAAAGCATCGCCCGATCAAGTACGATCTTCACCTCGTTGCTGTGTGCACAATAGCGAGCATCTCCTTATCATATGTGAACATATTTTGATGGGAGGGAGATAATGCCTTGCTAGTGTATGTGAGTGGTCGACCATCTTGCATGAGAACGTCTCCAATTCCGACTCCAGATGCGTCGGTCTCAATGATGAAGGGTTGGCTGAAATCTGGTAGCGCTAGCACCGACATCGTCATCATGGTTGCCTTAAGTTTGTCGAAGGCAGTAGAGGCTTTGTCTGACCATTGGAAGGTATCATTTTTCAATAGAGAAATGAGTGGTGCATTGATCTTTCCATAGTTTTTCATGAACTTGCGGTTGTAGCCTGTTAAACCGAGAAAGTCACGTAGCAATTGTATGTTCCTCGGGGTTGGCCAGTTCTGCATTGCTTCTATTTTGGAAGGGTCCACCGTCACACCTTCCTCTGATATGATATGCCTAAGATATTTCATCTTTTGTTGAAGAAAGCAAAAATTTGTAGTGGCCGTTGTGTGTTCGAAAGACAGTTTTCAGTATGTCTTCTTCGCACACTCGTATTTGACGATACCCGGATCGAAGGTCCAGCTTTGTGAAGATTTGTGCTCCCTTTCATCTAGCAATTCATCTACTACTGGAATAGGATATTTATCCTTGATGGTTATGCCCTTGAGAGCTCGGTAATCAACGTATATTCGCCATGTTCCGTCCTTCTTGCGTACAAATAGCACCGGTGAAGAGTAGAAGCTGCAACTTGGCCGAATAACTCCTGTTTCGAGCATCTCTTTTACAATCCTTTCTATTTCATTCTTCTGGAGATATAAATACTGATATGGTCGAGTATTTGTTGGAGGTTTGCCTGGAAGAATCGTTATATAATGATCATGCCGACGGGTAAGACGTAGGTTGTGCGGTTCGTCAAATATATCTGAAAATTCAGCAAGCAAAGGAAGTAGGTTTGGATCTTCAAATTCTATTGGCTCTCCCTTAGTTTGCTGCTCAAGTTACACCAAAAAGCCGCTGCATGCTTTATACAAAACTTTCTCCATTTGTTGTGTGCAAATCGTTGTTACGTCGCCCCCACGTTTCCCGTGTAATATCACCTATTTCCCCTTACTGTAAAATTTCATAATTAGTTTCATAAAATTCCAAGAAACATCACCTAATGTCGTCAACCATTCAATTTTGAGCATGGCCTCATGATCATCAAGAGTGAGGAGGAAGAAATATGCAATTATCTCTTGGTCCTGCAGCAAAAGTTTCACTCGCGGGCGCCTACGATTATACTTCAAAATCCCTCCGTCGGCGGCCTTAATGTCAAACCTGCTGCAATTCTCGATAGGTAAGGCCATCCGGACAGCAACCTTACTATTAGGAAGTTATTAGTACTGCCCGTGTCGATGAGTACAGTGATCGGTTGTTGCTTGAGAAGGCCTCCAACTTTCATCGTTTGCGGGTTTGAGTAGTCGGCTAGTGTATATACCGTAACTTCGGTCGGTTGTGGCTCTTCTTCTGCATCTTCTTCTTCATGTTCAAGGCTCTTTTCTGGATGTTCAATAACCTCTTCTTCTATTGGTTCAATCATAAGAAGTCTCCCTTTACTACAGCGATGTTCACGGCTCCACGGCTCGTCGCAATGCCAACATAACCCCTTCGCATATCGCTCCCGAAGCTCTTCTCTTGTCAACCTCTTTGGTGCAGGGACTCGGTCGACAGTAGGGGGGGTTGAGGGCTTCAATATTGCTGGTTGAGGAGCGACCCTAGTCCTCCAAGCTTTATGGTTCAATTGCTCCTCTTGATGTCGTGCGAAAGAGATGGTTGTCATAAGCGTGTATGGTTGTCGCGCTTTAACTTCTCCCCGGATCTCCGGCTTCAAGCCATCAATGAAGGTCCCCAATAGCTGTTTTTGAGACCAATCACGAGTTTGATTAGATAACCTTTCAAACCTGGTTTGGTACTCCTGAATGGTGGAGGTTTGTCAGATCTTTGCTAGTTGTTCGTCAATGTTCTCGTAATCGGTTGGTCCAAAGCGGATCAACAGTCCTTCTTTGAATTGTCGCCATGAGAGGATTCCATGAGTGTGTTCAAACCAGTCAAACCATTGTATGACATCCCCTTCAAGATGTATAGCCGCAATTTTCACCATAGATGCGCCCGCGGTTTTGTGGTACCGAAAATATCGCTCCGCGCACGAGATCCAACCAATCGGGTTTCCTTCCCATCTAGGGAAATCCACCCTCATGCATGGATAGTTGGGGTCGGTCATAGAGCCTTCCCTCCCTTGGAAGTCATCTCTTCGGGCTTGGTGCGATTGGGCAAAGCTCTCTCCTTGATGTGATTTCTTCGAGCTTAGTGGTCGGCCCAATCTGAGTTCGGTAAAGAGCGTCCGAATCTTATCCTCCATTCGCACCTCGAAGGCTTCGAATTTAGCATTGATTGCCTCCTCAGATACCATAGTATATGCCTCCAAATATGTGATGTTAAGATCTCTCTTTTGTTGTTGGGTTAAAGGCATGTATAGGTTGAGAGAAGTGATGGTCGAAAGGGTTGGTGGATCGGTGGATGTAGGCTGCAGTTTAGGCTTGTTTTGTGGCTGTGTTGGGTGCAGTTTGAGGGTGTGGTTTGGTGGAGTTTTAGGGCTGTAGATGAAAGTTTTAGATCTGTGCTAGATGGCAGCAAAGGTTTGATAGAAATCAGTGGAAGTTTGCTGCAGAATTATGTTGTCTTGTAAGAGCAGAATTGTCGTCGAAGAAACAACGGTTTCTCGATGAAATTTCCACCAAAAACTTGAGAAATTTATGGAGGGAATTGACAGCAAAATCTCAGTTTATATGACATCAAGGATGTCCAATTTAATCAAGAAAATTTCGGCAGTATAACAGTAAGGAAATTGGTGCAAGTTGCGATAGCAGAATTCTCGTCGAAAAATTTCAGCGGTTTGCGACAAAAATTTGTAGCAATACAAAATCATTTTTAGAGATGAATTCCTCAATAGATTAATTTTAGATAGAAACCAAGATGATCTATGAAGTATATAAGAAATTTCATTAAAAAAAGATTGCAAATAGATGGGTTAAGGCAACAATATGCGGTTGAAATTTTCTGCATTACATATTTTCAAGTGTGGCAGATTGGACGTGAAAGATCAATGGTTTATATTGAGAATTTTTTGACAAAACCAAAGGAAAATCTGCTGTTAGGAAGTGTCAAAGTTGTCATAAAAATTTCGTAAAGGTTTGGATAGAAAAAAACGTAGTAGTAAGATCAAACAATTTGTTCTATGCGGCTGGAATTTTACAGTGCAGATTTTCAAGTATAGCAGTTTAGACGTAAAAGATCAATAGTTTATATTGAGAATTTTTTGACAAGACCAAAGGGAAATCTACTGTTAGGAAGTGTCAAAGCTGTCACAAAAATTTCGTAGAGATTTGGATAGAAAAAATGCAGTAGCAAGATCAAACAGTCTGTTTTATGCGGTTGAAATTCTGCAACGTATCTTTCGTCGTAGAGATGAATACTTTACGACGAAAAGTTTATACAGCAATACAGGAACAATTTTTTTTTGGATTTTAGAATAAGGATAACTAAATTGCAACAACAGTAAGGTAGGAAACCAGAACCTGTTGCAATTCACGGGGAGATCAAAGGATGATCCGCGGTGGTGGAGATGACAGCAGAATTTGGCGACGATCTTTTAAGCAATTGTGGGAATTGCTTTGGGCGACTGTGGAGGGTTGATGGATGGCTGTGGAAGGGCAGCAAGATGCTAAGAACGCTGCTCTGATACCAGGTGTTAGAACCCTTGTAGATTCTAAACTTGGGGTTGATCTCTTTAGGGGATCAGCCTCCTTGGAACTCTATAGGGTTTCCTCTCTCCAAGTTGCTGCTCAAAGGCTGCAGAAAAGATTCATCTATTGCTTATCAAAAGAGGAGGAATACATGACTATTTATAGGGCTTCTAAACCCTAACTCCTAATAGGGCTCCTACTCAAGACTCCTATTCCTTTACAACTCCTAATTCTTCTCTAAGAAACAACCTCCTAACCCTAGTCGGCCTCTTCACCTCTTTAATAGGGTTCGGCTTAGGTAGGTTTTACATGAATATCCCTCTCAATTAGGACTCTCTTAGCTAGAGTCCTAACACTTGCCTCATGCTACTAGTTCGACTTAACTGAGGAGGGCCAGTTGGTTGCCTTATGTTGGCCGACCTTTGGATTCCTTGTGGCGCAGATCCATTGCCACCGTGATGCTTCCATTATGAGTCAGGTCGTCGATGCCTCACGTATACTGATGCTCTAGTGATGCACGAATACCAACTGTGAGATTCGGGTCGCTTTCATCGTCGTGACCCTCATAATCATCATAATCCGGTTCCTGCGTTGTCTTGTAGTATTCTTCTTCAGCTCTTGTTTTCATTTTTATTGTATCTTCTCTTGCTTGTTGTAATTTATTTTGAAAGAATTTACGGACATCCGTCAGAACTTTCTTGCATTTTGTAATATCAGGATACTTGTCGACTAAATGTATTTTCACCCTAGTGATTCCTCCACCATTGTCGATGTAGTTACAATAAGTGCATTGCTAATAATGACGGTTCCCATCCATCTTTCAAACATGAGCCCAAGCGTCCTCATATGTTTGTTCCTTTGGTCTCATGTTCCTACTAAATTTAAATCAAATAAGTTATAAATATGTAAAGCACCCTAATAGGTATTAAAGACATTGAATTGATCCAATATCGATCAAATTTTGATTAAATCATTATTAAAACCACTAATCGCAGCATTAAAAAAAATTATTAAATCTAATTAATTTTATTTTACCATCATAAATATGTTAAATACATAAAAGAAGCATTAAATACGTAATTTTGTTACAATATAGTCAAAGTACGATGAAATCATCGTTAAATATACTAATCACACTATTAATATATTTAATTACCTACTAATTATTTCTCTTTTAACATTATAAACATGTCAAACACCCTAATAGGTATTAAAGACATTGAATTGATCCAATATCGATGAAATTTTGATTAAATTATCATTAAAACTATTAATCACAGTATTAAAATTTTTATTAAAACCTAATTAAATCTATTATACCATCACAAACATATAATTCAATCCTTAATATGTATGAAATATAAACATTCGATCTATTAAGTGTCTAATTTCCAATAAATCAATATTAAATACACTAATCACAACATTAAAGACCTTAATTACTCCCTAATTAATATTATTCTACCATCGAAAGCTTATCAAACAACATATTAGACATTAAATCATACATCACATCGAATAGACTTAATCATCTCATAAATCAATAAAATCTAGAAAGCAAATACATATCTTCTGATTAAAAGGTTTTTCTTCTTAATCCTCTCAAATTAGTTTATTAAATCTGGTTCATTCTACAAATCGTTACTTTATTGAGTTTAGAAGAATGAAAATGTGTGAGAAAGAGAGAGATTATGAGTGAAAAGAGTTTGAGAAAGTTTAAGAGATTGTGAGAATGAAACGAATTGAAAGAGTGGGGAGGAAAGGGTTTAAAACCCTTTAGGTTACCTCCAATGGTCAAATTGATCGTTTGAAACCTAATATTGGTCGATAACTATTGGATTTCGACCGTTACTGCCCAATATAGCCCTGTATTGTCCGATACGGGGTCAAAAATTTTGTACCGCCTGGTAGCGGATGGTCTGTGTGTCGAGAGGCTCTCGGATTGGTACGTACTGCCCAAATCGGGTGGTACATATCAAAATTAAAAACCTTGTATCGAAGTGTTCTCTGTGTTATGTACTAATTTGGATTCTTTAGGTCAAAATTCCTTATGGATTGTATTTTTACACTTGGACCAGGCTATGGCTTTAAGAATTTTTTTGCTAAAAGCTGTCCATTTATGTTGGACGTCGATTCCAATTTTACTGCTTAGTGTCATTAAGTTTATAGTCTGTGCAATTTCTCTTTTTTTTTTGTTCTGTTTGAAATGTTTAGTGGATTTCATATGACACTGATAAAATTCATCCTGAAGGATTTCAGCATGCTTACAATTAGACCAATTTTGTGAGGCAACTAAAAGTTTTTCCCACAGTTACATTGGAGACATGTTGCCTGTTGTGATTTATTGTCAATCCAATTTAATCATGCTAAAAGTATTTGGTTGTCTTTCAATTTAATATATCTAGGTAATATTGCAAATTGGGACTAGGAGGCAATAAAACAGTTTCTACAAAGATCTCTATTCATTATCAAAGTGCACCTTTTTGTTGGGGAGCCACTCTGGACCTGGCTAAAACATGGGCTATGTTGCTGAATTTCCAAATATAACTTCAACTGGGTCACATTAACATTTTGTAATTTACTTTTGATTTCGAGGTGTAAATACATGATTTTAATGTTCTGTTAAGAAGCATGAGTATTTATTTATCCATGAAAGTTTAATCACATGTAAATTTATATCTTGTTGACCTTTGACTAGGTTTTCCTGATTGTGGCTAGATTTTTCCTGATTGATCCGTTGTGATTTAATCTAGCAAATCTGAAAGGCCTTGGCCAATATTCCCAACCCTGATGTGGCCCAGTTATTGCTCCAACTATCCCAACCCCAAAATCACTTACAATCTTGCTAGAATTTCCATATTCCAGTTGCTGGCTAGCAGATCAAGCTGATCTTGCAGTACAGGAGAGGAAGATGAGGTGAAGAGGAAAGGAAGATTAACCAAGAAGAGTAAAGAATTCACCTTGTTGTATCACTACCACTGATGCCTTCTCCCCAGCTAGCTGCGTCTACTGGTCACCGCCTGTCACTTGGCTGCAAATTGGAATCGGAGAGGGGAAGGGCTATAACTCTTCTGAGTAATGAGATTTAGGTAAAAAGTATGTACAAACACATTTTTAATAGTGTATAAGGTGCTTGAAGATCCAACATCTACCATGAATCACGGTGTGAAGAACATTGCACATCTAGATCCAACAACCCTCTGAAGCAAGTGATGTGAAACATAAAGCCTTTCATTGGAAAAAATACAAAAAATTCACGAAGTGAAGAGCAGGGAGTTTTTACATGTACAATATTCAAAGTTATCTTTAATGCGTTTTCTGTCTTTCTCGAATGACTTAGATTTATCATTCATTTCAGCTAGTGCCCAATTGTTGGTTGTTTAGAATGCTTATGGTATTTCTGTCCAAATCCTGATATGTGCTTATGGTTCTTCCCTAATGATTACTTACCCTTTAGTTTTGGTAAAGAGTAGAACTGTATCATATTAATGATATTTCATCAAGTGACCGTTGTATTTCATTAAAAAACTTGTTGTATCATATCATGATGAAAACTTGTAATATATGATGATTTTTAAAGTTTTTGTCCTCTTTTAGGACTTCTTCATACTCAAGGTTTTTGTTGTATTAGCCATGGATCTTTGATCTATTAACTGCCTAACCTGTGTTTATTTTGTCAAAATTAAGTTCATTATTACAGGGGAACAGAAACTCCTGCAATTTCTTATTCATCACTTGAGGAGAATACCCCTGAAGGAACAACGTGGTCCACAGGAAAGGTTACACTTGAAAAGTCTCTGTTGCTCAGTTGAAAGTGAAGATGCTTGGCAAAATTTCACATTTTTCAAGTCTTTCTTATTTCCGATTCAAAAATGGGCTGATAAAAAGCTTGCCGACTATCATCTGCATTTTTCAGAGGTTCGTTCCCCTCACTTATTTATAATGTCGGCATGTGAGCTTATTGATTCTAGTGTTCATCAGGTGGCAAAATTTCAGTATTACTGATTATTGTTTGGTATTTAACATATAAAATATGTTAGCTCATAATGAGTTAAAAAGTACAATAGTAATGAGAAACCCATGTCTACAGTTTACTTGCACCTGGACACACCGTTTTTTATTTTTAATGCCAAAGAGAAAACGAAATTATATTACTGAAGAAACAAGTCTGTTACATTGTAACCCATGCTTCTCGAAGCACAAGATATGACGAAGTTGAGATGCCAATCATCCTTCTGTTCTTCGCATATTGAGCAAGCCAATGGGCACTACGGTTGACCTCAAGATTCAAGAACATGTACAGCCTTCCAGTCTTCAAACTGGTTCAAGAAATGCAGCCCAGATTTGCTTTCATTTGCAATACTCCAAGGAGGGGTTCCATTGCCTTCAAGACATCCACCAATAATTTAGCATATATCTCAATGATTATATTGGTAACACCTTCCATCTCACAACCTTGGTGCCCCTTTTAACTTCCTCCAACTCATTTGTCCGTGAGTTGCCAGCCATGAGGAAGTGGCACACTGTAACAATACATCCATCAAAATTGCGCATAGATACCCAGCCCGCCAGTTTTACTGTGATTGTCGAATGGCCCATCAGTAAGGAGCTTGAACCATCCAACCTCTGGTATTTACCATGCCACTGTGACCTGCTGTACCTCCTTTCTTACTCCAGACTGTACAAATAAACTGCAGTTTGTAATATATGAAACTGCCATGTATACAATAGATGAAATACCTGTCCTCTTATTGTTGAAATGTATATCATTTCTGGCCTCCCAAAATCAGCCATAGGCAATGAGCAATCACAGCTCTAAGGATTCACCGAGGTTACTTAGGGAGATCAAAGCTTCCTTGACCCAAGATCCAATTTTCCAATCAGGAAACAATCTAAACTGCACACCCAACTTGCTGCTTAAAAAACCCCAAACCTTTTGAGAATAAGGACAATCAAAGAAAATACACTGTTGGTCATCCCAGCCATCCCCACACATATAACACACATGAGGCTGCCCCACACCCAATGAGCTAATCGAACAGATGTAGACAATCTTTTAGGTAAAAGTTTCCATTCAAAAATAAGGGCCCTTGGAATTGCAGGAAATTCCCAGGACTCGGGCCATACTGAGTCATCCCTAGAGCTAGGTTGATCCCTAGACAGGATAAACTCATGAGCCATTTTAGCTTTCCATATCCACTTGTTATCACAACTCACAAGAAGGAGCTACCTCAACGGCACAAATAAGCCTGCAAATGTTAGAGCTAAAACACAACTAAAACGTAACATTATTCCATTGACCATTATGAAGCAAATCAGAAACTTTCAACTGTTCATGAATGGTAGACAGATTTAAAAAGTAGGCTTAAGAGAAAAATGGAACATCAAAAATCTATCTATCCTGCAATACATTAAAAACGTTGGCTTAAGAGAGCCTTGTAGGATAAAGAAAGGTCAAATGAACATAATTGTCTTAAATTTAATGAACACTCTTATAGATCTTTAATTGTATCAAAAGAACACTGCCAATGTCAGTTCCAAGCATTGATGAAAACTGTTCTTATAAGAACACTGCCAATATCAAAAGAACACTGCCAATGTCAGTTCCAAGCATTAGTGTTAGAACTCTAGGATAAGTGTATAATGAGTTTTCTATGGCTATAAGATTAATTCAAAGGTTAGCTTTAAGTTATACTAAAAAAGGCTGATGGTGTAGTTATAATGGATGGAGAAGAATTTTTTATAAGTAAAAGTTCTAGGTATTTTGTGTTTATCATTCAACAAGTTGAAAAGATTGTTGAATATTTACTCATGACATAAAAGTTAGGTGATTAAAGTGGAGAACAGAGTTAGATGTTTTGTGTGGTTATCGGCTTTAGATTAAAAGAAATTTTATAAGACAGTTGTTAGGTGAGGCATTCTTATGCATACGAGTGTTGGACGGTTAAGAAGAAGCAATATGTACAAATACTTTATGCCATTAAGATACAAATGTTGATGTATGGAGTTACCAGAAAAGATGGAAAACCAAATGTTTTCAATTGTTAACAATTAGGCACAACTCAGAGAATAAAGTGGGGAGAATTGCCTAAGATGGTATAAACATGTCCTGATGAGATATATAAATACCATGGTCAGATGGTGTGAGATAATTAGTATTTATGGTGGAAGAGATGTAGGAGATTATGAAGACTAATAAAAATTATAAATGAAAAAAAGTTGAATGCTATTAATTTAATTAAGACCATGTGTTATACAATGCTTAATGGTGAGGAAAGATGCATATAGCTGATTCCAAATAGTTGGGACATATAGATCTTTCTATGACTTTTGAAATTGTAATAGAAGTAACGATAGCAAATTGCTTTATTCTTATGGATCACCGTGGGGTGTATGTCTTTCATTGGAATAATCAATTATTAAAAAGGATACTTCTCATTTGATTCTAGCAGTTCAGGTGATGGTTTTATACTGTACTCTAATATCACATTTCATCTGAACTGGATCTTCTGTAGTTGATGTCTATTTTAACAAGCTGTTGTGCAGTTTGATGGTTAGCATTTGCTTAGTTATATTGAATCCCTCCTTGTGTGTCTCATACTTAGTTTTGCTGTTCTCATTTTAGATGACTTGTCTATTACTTGCAGGGACCATCTATGATGTCAGAGATAGTAACAGTGGGAATGCTCACTCGAAGGATCTTACTTGAGGAAAACGAACAAGTTTGTTTTCTTACAGTTCTATTTCAATACTGTTTCTGGTCCCACAATGTGATTTTCACCATATCAGAAGATTTTACCATGCAAGGAGATATTTGATTATTTTAAAAATACTAATTGTAAACATGTTAAAACCAAATAAAAATAGTAAAAAATTATAATTTTTAAGTTATTATTAATATTATTTTTCAAAAAATTAATGCGGACTTGTATTCTTTTGAAGGAGGTGACGGATTCGTTGGATCAAGACCAGATTGAGATATACATTTCTAATTCTATTAAAAATGCTTTTGCAAGAGTGAGTCTTCTGTGTGAATGCCATAATTTGGTTTTCCATGATACTTTATTCCTTTCCTGTGAATTTTGCTACTTTCAAATAGACTAAAGATCTCCCAAAAGTTTGTAGTGTAAATATTGCAAGTCAAGTATTGGTTTAATTCTTTTACTTCCCAAATTTGTCTCTGATCTGTTTTTCTGCCATTACCTGTCATGTTTGCATCATTATTTCTTTATTTATTTGTTCTATTTCTGAGACAGTGACACAGAATTTGTTATTTTAAGTTTTTAACTATGAAATAACTTTTAGTTATCCTTGCTAACCAACATGCTTTATGGATCACATGAGACAGAGCAGGCTCTAACAGACAATAGAGAGAAAAACAATAGAATTTGCAAAGAGACTAGCACTATAGAAGATAACACAAATGGAAATAGAAAATTGAGGAAGATGATGATAATAACCTCATAATATAGACTATAGAGACCAATGTATCTGTCGACAGATCCTGTATCATTAGGTAAGAACTGAATGTTACCATGCTAACTGTAAACAGATCTAAATTGCGGCCTAGTTTTGGATACAACAAAAACAAATCTCTGTAAAGAATCTGTCTTTAATTACATGGATCTCTTTTCATTATTTAGCTCTGTAAAAAAAAGTCATATTCTTAGATAAATTAAGAAGATTTAAATTTATAGTTTCAGATAAAGTCTTTTTAGGTCTTCATTTCTTCTCATGCAACTAATATTATATGTTTCACATTTTCTAACTATTGGTCTCTTTTGCACATATCCATACCTGTCATGTTTGCATCATTAGTCCTTTATTTATTTGTTCTATTTCTGAGACAGTGACACAGAATTTGTTATTTTAACTATGAAGTAACTTTTAGTTATCCTTGTTAACCAACATGCTTTATGGATCACATGAGACAGAGCAGGCTCTAACAGACAATAGAGAGAAAAACAATAGAATTTGCAAAGAGACTAGCACTATAGAAAATAACACAAATGGAAATAGAAAATTGAGGTAGATGATGATAATAACCTCATAATATATACTATAGAGACCAATGTATCTGTCGACGGATCCTATATCATTAGGTAAGAACTGAATGTTACCATGCTAACTGTAAACAGATCTAAATTGTGGCCTAGTTTTGGATATAACAAAAACAAATCTCTGTAAAGAATCTGTCTTTAACTACATGGATCTCTTTTCATTATTTAGCTCTGTAAAAAAAAAGCCATATTCTTAGATAAATTAAGAGGATTTAAATTTATAGTTTCAGATAAAGTCTTTTTAGGTCTTCATTTCTTCTCATGCAACTAATATTATATGTTTCACATTTTCTAACTATTGGTCTCTTTTGCACATATCCATACCATCTTAAAACAAATCTCCATCATCTTATCATCTATCGAATTACATAATTGTCCTTGGACTAGTGTATATCTATGATTTATATCTTTTGGAGTAGATCTGAATTCTGATCAAGGGTTTAACTTCTGCTGGCATGGAGCATGTTGTTAATGTGCCACCATACGTACATAGCCAGCATGATATGACTTAGGGCCCATGCTGGATTGTATGTGCATCCTTTGGAAGGATACGAATCCCATTCCAGTATCATCGTGGCACAGTAAGTCATAACTGAGAGTTCTAGAAATTTCTAGTAGCCTAGAACCATGGACCTAATTTATACTTATGAAAAGAGAATTGGTTGCTTTCCATTCTGAAATGAGACACTATTGGGGGATTTCAAGTTTACCTTTTCTTTACAAGTGAATTTATTATTTATCTTCCTATTATTTTAACACTAGAAGGATAGGAGTTAGACGAAAAACCATATTAAATTGCTGAATCACTTTTACAAAATGAATTTCCTATTTGTACTGGTGATTTAAAAAGGCGCTCGGGTGCTCACCTAGGCACTCGGGCGAGGCGAGGCCTGAGCGCCTCGTTTAAGGGTCAGATGTTGCGCTTCAAAGAGACACCGCTTGGGCGCTCGCCCGAGACCAGGCACTGGGTGCTTCGGTCGAGTGCCCGGTTCAATTAAGCGAACCGAGCCAGACTTTTAAGTTTGGTTTGGTTAAATAATGTAGTTTCTTACCTCAAAAGCCACCCTTCACACCCGCGCAACCTCGAGGAACCCTAGCGCTGCTTCTGCCTTCGCCATTGACGCTTTCTGCCGCTGCCTCCGTCGCAGACGCAGCGGACTGAGCCTTCCTCTGTTGTCGACAGATGAGTCCGACGACTCCCATAGCTTCCTTCCGTTGTCGCTCCTTGTACAGTTCCTTCCACTGTCATGGGAGTGGACCACAAGTTCCTTCGCCATCGACGGATGCCCTTCTGGAGCTTCCGCCACTAGCGCTGCTGCTGTCCGCAGCTTTCACCGCTACTGTCTGCAGCTTCCGCCGTTGCTGCTGCTGTTGTCCACACCTTTCGTCGCTGTCACTACTACTGTCCGCTGCTTCTGTCGCTACCGCTATTACTATCTGCAGTTTCTACCGCTATTGCTGTTCGCAGCTTCCGCTGCTGCCACTACTGTCGTTCGCAGCGCTATTGCAACAATCTTAAGCTAATCCTCTGTTACTGTTAACAGTATATTTTTAATTTAATATCATATTTTTATTTAGATAATTATATATATTTTTATTATATTATATATTTTTTATATTTTAATATTTCAGTGTGCCTCGCTTCGCTCGGGTGAGCACCTAGGCGAGCGCCTAGTGCCTTGGGTGTTTTGGGACCTTGGCACCTAACGCTTTTTAAATCACTGATTTGTATTATGACCATTAGAAAGAGACCGTCATTTGGAGGTTCTCTGAGCCTTGCATGCATTTTCATGGTTGGTATTTTGAACTGTGAATTTTTTGGTCATTGGTTCTTTCTCAAACACCACTTCGATACAAACATGGTTAGCAATTTAGCATAATAGGCCCAAGGTCACGGAATGTGGAATCTTGTGAAAAGGAATGGAGAGGATGAAATAAGGGAAGTATAAGAAACTTCATAGGAACAAAGGATGTGGCATCTGTTTTGTGACTTAATAATCTGTAATCTCAAAATCTAATAGTCTGTTTACACTTTACAATACTGGTAATCCATAAAAGATCCAACTAATTACATTTAATCCTAAATTACTAAATATGGCCATCATGATTTACTTACCAACCTATACAATGATTTATTTAAGCAACTAAAAGTTTGATTCAATATCACCTGTCAATTACTTTAGTGGCTCTGAAGCATAGACTTTGGATGGTATGAATTGCAAGCTTGAATAAACCTTTTAAAATAACTCTAGTTTCTCGTGGATTACATCAATCCGCAGGTGGTCGGGGTATTTGATCTTAGAATATCTGTTCAATCACAATTTAACCAAATTTTGCTAACATCTGAAGCATCCACATTAGCTTTGGATCCATTTAAAACAAGACACATGAATATATTAACAAAGAAATGTAATTATGTGAGGATTCTGTTAGGTACTATATTGTACAATTTCTTGTGTTAAAAATTTGGAAAACGTTCACTAGGTTATATACAAATGTGAATCTTGAAGACTACAAATATAATATTGGCCAACTATACCAAGGTACTTATTTTTGGAATTTGATAACAAGGGAAAACTTGTCAAGGTACTCCTCTAATAATTTTAAAGGTAGCTATATGTCCTAGAGGTTGACATGAAATGTGCTTTGACTTATTTGAATTGTTTGCCTTTTTCTCAACTAATGTGTTGAAATTATCTGTGGCTGATTCATGCATGAATTTGGTGTGGCTTTTGTTTTGTAATTTTTTCTCTGTCTTTCAATTGCTTTTAGAGATAACACAAATTTTTAGCTTTACCAAATTTATTTGTACTTTGCCATGTAATGAACTCATTATATATATGTTTTTCGACAGATCACACATGCTACGGATGTTAAGTCAGATACAGGGCATGAACATGTTTTGGCATCTCTGGCAGAGGAGACAAAGAGACTTTTAAAGAAAGATTCAAACATGTTTGCACCGATATTATCACAATGGCATCCAAAGGCAGCGGTTTTTTCTGCATCCTTACTTCATAAATTTTATGGCAATAAGTTGGTAAGTTAATATATTATTATAACAATGCACTTTTTGGCACTCCTTTCTGATCCCCACCTTTGTTTAATGGAGCTCTGGGAACTTTGCTATGTCATTTCAGAGACCATTTCTTGATCATGCGGAGCATCTTACAGAGGATGTTGTATCTGTTTTCCCGGTAGCTGATAGTCTTGAGCAGTATGTGATGTCAGTAATTGCTTCTGCATTAGGAGAGGATGGATTGGATGATTATTGCAGGAAAAGATTAGCTCTGTATCAGGTTGGTTTACTCCTGATTTTGTCAGTTTAATTGTTTTAATTCTCTCTTTGGTTGGTCATGTTGTCTAATTTACATGATCTTTGCCACTATAACGGTATAACCTATGTGAGTACAGAAATATCACCTATTTTGTTGTTTGCCGCAAGGACTACACTACCAAGTGACAAGGTATGAAATTGGCAGTATGTACTAGTCAGCCTCGCCACCACTATGATATATCGGGAGGGGAGGGGATGAGGAGATGACAAAGTATTATATGTATATCAAATTTGATATAAAGTCAACAAATAAAATTTGATATACTAATCTTTTCAGCTAAATTTCTTACTAAAAGAATATGGAGAATGCTTGGTGCAAGCTTGCACCAGCTGGGACAAGTCCTTTATCAGTTAGTACAAGCCCATACCGGGCTTGAACTGCCCAGTTTACCCTGGTCTACATATGAATAGGCTATTGAACTGGTAAAGACCGCCTATATTGAACTGTAGTGGATGGTCTTGTAAACCTTGGTTTTAACTCTTCCATTTCACCCCGTTCTGATTGTTGCAATAATCATTACCAAAGGCTGACCAATACATTAACTTTCCTCACACACACTGCCTTCATATCTGAACACTCTACCTACCACAATATTTCACAAGTCATTGTCAGAACTGCTCATTGGCACCATATGCTCTTTCTTGCTCCTTCATACTTCTGTCATCAGCATCAACATCTGATGGTGGCATGAGGCTATTTTCTTGTTTGACCCCCATTCTGTACCACATACGATCTCTTCTAACCCTCCTTTTGGTTGACCATTATAGGTTCCCACATTGGATTGTCCTACTATTAGGTGATTTTATAGTTTATTCCATAGAAGTCATTTCTTAAATTTAAAATAGGTTTTAAAATTGTGTAGATAACCAATTACTAAAGCAAGGTATGCAATTTCGTACCGTATCGGAGTTTCGACGTTTGCTCGGCACATTACGAAACTATATACCGAGCGGCATACCGTTCGGTATACCGCTCGGTATATATATATATTTATATTTATATATATATACTCTCTCTTCTCCCAAGCGGAGCGATGTTGTCTCGTTTATATATATATATATATATATATATATATATAAATTAATAAATATATATTTATATATAAAAGATTATATATATATATATTTTATAAAAGGCGACGTCGTCTTGTTTATATATATATATATATATATATATATATATATATTTCGTTCCATCCGGTAAGGGGCGGTCCGTGTACCGGTAAGCTGATGGACTGGTACGTATCCGCCCATACCGGTCGGTATTATTCGAAATTGCATACCTTGTACTAAAGTCATATGATCATTAGTGTTAGTTGCTTACATTGTTGGTTACGTAGCTCTACTTAATCTAATGTACAACATGATAACAAGTTTTACTTGGTAATACAAGGTGGTTAAAGTATATCTGAAGAAGAAGACCTGCAAGAGCTTCATTGAGGAACTTTAAATCAAACAAAAGCGACCACTTTGCATGAATGGGAATGGCTACATAATGGCAAGAAATTTTGTATTGATTCAAATTATAGATTTTAGGAGAGGCATAATAAGGCCAAAATGTGAACAGAATAATGGGAAGGAACATTTGAATCTTCATCGTTATCCTTATTCTAGAAAAATGGTCTCAAGGAATCTGAAGCCTTGACCCAAATGGCTAGACATAAATTTATGTTTTTTGTTGATATTCATTGGTGTTGACGTCACATTGTGTTTCTTTTGTTCTATTAGTAAAATTTCTTTAATTCTTAGCGTTGTCTTTGTTTATACATGTAGTTATGATGTTGTTAAAAAAAATGATTTCAAAGAAATCATAAGTTTGGACTTTGATGTAAAGAAGCACCTTATTGTCTTGGAGACATTTTGTATTTCACACACATTGTCTGATGGCCACTCTTTTCTTTCTTTTCTAAGGTTGAGAAAATATCTGGTACGTTAGTATTGCGCTGGGTAAACTCACAGCTCGACAGAATCATAGGGTGGGTCAAGCGGACTGTTGAACAGGAGGTAAGTCGGTTTCAGTAATTGACTAGCTGAAAAGGCTCAGTAGCATATATTATATATTTCTATGTCAACTTTACTGATGTATCTATGTGAAGCACTAGGTTTCTTCCTGACTCGTGTTATTAGCTTTCTAAATTTCCTTTGGGGCATTCTTGTCATTCAAGAAGTTTAACTTATAATGGTTCTATAATTCCAGTTTTTGGTAACAAAGTGCAATTTTTTTGCATTTAGTTTACTTGGTAACACAGTTATCTATTTCTGCAGTGTTGTTTGCTGTTAAGAATGATTATTTACTGATAAGGACATCAATAAGAATAGGAAGCATCTGATTGAAAATTCTTCAATTCTGGTTAAGAACCAATGATGACCGTCAATAAGATTGTATTTGAGATGAACCTGCAAAATCATACCTAGAAATAATATGGTGAAAATTACAGACTTTATAATATGTTAAGTGTTAACACTACATTGCCATATGTTTTGCTCAACTTCTTAGCTTAAGGCTTTTGATCGGCAGCTGGGTGTTACCAGGAAGGAACTTCTAAACAATTACTCTAGTGCCATGAATTTTCAGACATATGGTCTGAACTGTCTGCTGCATGGTTTCAACTTGAAACAGGGTTTCTAGTGTGGTTTGATCCAGTTGCTCTATATTGCCTGATAGGCTATCCTACCATGAACTAGCATCAAGTGTACGATTTATGGATTTGAGATCATGAAGCTTCATCCTCTCCTTTTGTTGCCTAGTGCACCTTCTTTTCATCTCATCAAACAAGATAAAGAGGGTTAGTTTTGTGACATTGATAGTTGTGTGTCCTTTTTTGGCAACCCCAATTCATCATGACAACCATGATGGTAGTGCAGATTGTGCTAGTTGCTATTTGGAAGCCCTAGGGGGTTTGTGGGGGGGGGGTGGGGGGTGCCATGAAATAAAACTTTGCTCTAAAAGTCGATAACAAGGATGAGTTTCGATTGCATCAGTCAGTATGGATTGGTTTCGATCTCACCAATGGTGACCTATATTTACTAGTTTGATGGTCAATTGGTACATTGACGAGACAATTTCGGTCGGTACACAATCAATACCTTGGTGCTGCCTAGGCCAGAGAGAGAAAATAAAAATAAAAAGAAAAAGGATGGACTATAGTTTGGTATCAGTCTACTTACCATCTTCTCACAGAGCAATGCATTCAAGGCGTTCGATACATGCCTCTAACCCATTGTCGGTCTTGTTTTATGTTGTTTTTCGGTATTTTCGAGTGATTTCTCGTAGGCAACATATAAGGGCATGAAGTAGTGTTGTCAATCCCATTTTGTCGTTGGTAGTGTTTCTTTTTGTGTTTTGTAGACAGTGGCATCATGCCCATGAAAAAATGGCTGAAACAACCTTTTTTCGCATGCCACCAACTGTATTCTGATTGATGATCTTGTAGTGTGAAATGTTAATTGTCTTAGCGCCCCAAATCCCCTTCAGTGGCATTAGAATGGAATGAGGCTTCGATTACATCTCTCAAGGATGGATTGTCACTCGATCTTCCTGTTGGTGTCGCATGGGCACTTGTGCACAGTGACTTTATATATGACAGATTGTCTTAGATCCTTTGTTGCATAATCATTCAGAGCTTGCAAAGTACATCCTTATATTTTGTAGCATAAGTGTTTGCTTAAATATTTGCTTATGTGAACTTGAGTTTTACTTCCACTAACTTGCCTTTTCCTTGTTGGTCCCTATGGTATGAGGCTATGAGTGACAATTTTAGGCGAATATTGTAAGGGTGCTGTATGGCTCGGGTAAAACCAACTAAATTTGTAACTATTAGTGGGACAAGCACATTAACAAACACTTGACATGGAATGTGAGGACCTAACGAGACTGCTTGGAGGGCAATTCATAAGCGTGACCATTTAGGAAAACGAGTATAAAAACATGGACAATGGAGTCAGTTAGTGGAATGGACATTGAACAATCAATCTCTCACACAAGAGGCACCACGAGGATAAGCTTGCTAGGAAGAATGCATATGCGTACAAAGGTTGTGATGACTGAGTTCGAGCTACAACTCAACATCGTCAACCTAACTTGATGGTCCTCGAGGTGATTGAGAGCGCTTTGCAAAGGATGAGATAATGTAAGTTGGAGAATGTTTAATTGGTGATCGAAAGAGTTCGTGCAAGGACTCATGGTGGTGAGGGAATTGATGACTCAAAAGAATGTAGTATTCATGCAAAGGCTTTATACATGGGCAAAGGATTATCCGTGGCCATCCTAAGGCAATCGTAGTTTGACACCATGGAGTATGACATTTTTTTTTTTGCTTAAGTATGCGAAGAGAAAAGTTACTCCAATGTGATACATTTCCAAGAGGATAAATCCTGAGATATCATGTTTTCTTTGTGTAATAGACCACGCACACGATGGAGGAGATGCCTTTGAGAAGCAAGCATACTCAACCTTGCGGCTTTCTCTTTCAAGCAGAAGGACAAGCGTGGCAAAGATGGATGCTCCTTAAAGCTTCAAAGAGGTTGGGAGCGAGCGAGCGATGGGCAATCATTGCAAGATCTCATATGAAATGATGCATCGATGGATTTATTAAGAGATCAAGTTGAGGAGTGCACATAGACAATGCTAAAGATAAAGGAACATATCAAACCGATAAGGTGAACATCGGGCTCAATAGAAGGTTGAGTAGTGCAACAATGGACTGAGGACCACCATTATTTCAATGCAGAGTCTCGTGTGGTGCCATAGTTGAAGGGAGCTTTGCTACACATACAATTGAGCTCGATGACACTAGTGATGAATGTACGATGGTGGCGAGACTGACTCAACTTGCAAAGGCAAAGTTGGAGTCTGAAGGCCTTAGCGTGGGTTAAGAGGTCACAGATACGGGTGCTTTTAAAGAATTTACTAATGTGCTAGCATTCGAGTTGTTGTAAGAGAAGCGATGTGCATAGAGATTGTGCTAGAGGTAGAGTCATAGAATTCGACTAATGTCGCACTAGTCTTTAGTGAAGTCAATGGACTTTGAGAGCTACTAGGCAACAGATTGACCTAGAGCTAAGCTTCGTCCGTGGGTGGCCGAGGATCGGGTGGTCAGAGGTTGATTACTATTGGAGCAAACACTATCGAAAGTGTCAGAGGCCCTATAATGTGTTAGCAGAGACCACACGGAGAAAGCTGTTATCGAGTTCTAGCAAAAGATCATTGGGTTGGTGGAGGCCTTGTTATGTATTGGCAGAGGCCATATAGAAACAATTGCACTTCGAGTTCTAGCACAGGGAGCAACGAAGGGATTACATCCGACCAATTCAAGCAAAACGACACACTAGTAAGTCCTAGACGGACTTTATCATGTTATTGTAGAAGTGGGTTTTTATGTGTGTGCAACGAATCTACATTAGAAGAACGACTATAGACTTAATGAGTAAGTGCCATAGTACTAGAGAGGTGGGTCTTTTATATGTGCATATGATGGACTACGAACATCAGTAGATGGGA
The DNA here is from genome assembly GCA_900464855.2 of Musa schizocarpa. Classification (NCBI taxonomy): domain Eukaryota; kingdom Viridiplantae; phylum Streptophyta; class Magnoliopsida; order Zingiberales; family Musaceae; genus Musa; species Musa schizocarpa. The sequence goes on from LS990916.1 coordinate 307,049, forward strand.
TGTAGTACCTCAGAGGTGAATCTTCCGAGTGAGTGACTTAGCTAGCTAAGTTAAGCATCGATCGGAATGGAAGTTGACTCAGAGAGAGTACCTGAATACCATAGTGCTAAATTCTAGGATTACGAGGAAAGAGATATATATGCAAGTCAACGGATAGTAAGGCTATGGGTATAAGAGAACGCTATGGTATCATAGAGGTGGGACTTCCGAATGGTCATTGATCCCTTGCTCTTATAAAGAGAGAGTGCACTGGTCAATAAAGGGGATCGAGGCGATGGAGAATGGAGTGGTTGACTTTAGGCACTGAGACAATGCAGAAGGGCAGAGGCCAAAGAAAATTCATAAGACTTGTGTCAAAGGACCTTTTTTTTAATCAACTAAAAGTGGGGGACTTCGAGTTGATGCGATGGTGATCGACTAAAGAACGAGGTAGGAAGCATGCAATGCTGTACTCTTTTCTACTTACAGGAATAGGCAGCAAAGATGATTAAAAAAAGAGATACAACACCATAGGGACAACCAAGGTTCGCCATACCGATGTGTACCGCCCGATGGGCGGACGCATCGTCCCGGAGAGGCGGCCGCATGACGCCGGACCGCCCTCACCCAGGCGGTACACCAAAAAAGCATAGTCGGGCGGTAGCGATTGAAATTTCGACCGTTACCGCTTTCGGTACCATTCCGATAACGGTCGATTCGGCCGTTACGCCCGATAATCATTTCAGAATAGCGGCCGAAATCGGCAGATTACCACCTAATAATCAGCGATCTTTCTGATGCTCAAAATCAAATTGACCGTTGGAGCCATTTCTCCTCCTATTTAAACTAATCTTCTCTCCCCTATTTCATTATACTCTCTTAAACTCTCTCTCAAACATTTCTTTTCTCTCATAAACTCAATCACATTTCTCTTTTCGTTCGGTCCGAGAGACATGACAAAGAACACGGACAGCGGTGCCTCAACGGATGATGGCGGTGATCTTGGGGCGTCGTTGGTCTCTCGTCTGCACAACTTGAGGGTGGTGAATGGACCGAGGAGCAATATTTTACACATGCCACTCAAGATTGATTATCGAACTTCGAAAGTGGGGGCCAAGTTTATGCGCGGAAGGGAAAGGAGAAGGGAAGGGGAAGGCGGTGGATGAATATGAACAAATGCGACCGAGCATACATGATATAGACACGAAAAGAGACTCATCAGATTCCGTACCATCGATTATGAAGAATCATATGGGCAACAACGGTATGGTGATAGTTGGTCATCCTCCTTCTCGAAAGCAACAAAGATGATACGTAACAACACCAATATATGCCTCAAGAGTCGCTTCGGACAAATATGATTTATGACGATCAATCTACGATCGGTACCACATTGATGCATCAATGGCATCGTGTATTAATACACTATGTCATGGGATCAATTTCATGATTGGGTCCAACAAACGTATCATATTGATATGTATCGGATTGAGGACCCCCCATCCACCACCCGTGGAGGCCCGTCGTTTCGTTTTTTTGGTGGTAGAATTAACAATCGTGTATATCTAGATATATGATTATTTAATTCATTTGAATTTTTAGAGTTTATATTGTAACAAAATAGTCTAACAATTCAACTGATTTTTCTATAGATATTTCAATCTATAACGAAATGAAATCTGAACCTCGAACAAGACTACCTCAAAGCCCGAAAAAGATATGTGATGCTATTTTTACCTAATTTACATTGATTTTGCTAAACTTATACTATTACTATATTTATTTGTAACTTGAAAACTCTATCCTAATTTTTTTTTTAATTTTCAGGTATTTTCGGAGGGATAAATCGGTGAAATCAGGTGTACCGAGCGGTACACCTCGGTATACCGCTCGGTACGCCGTACCGAGCCAGCGTCGAAACGCCGGTACGGTACGATTCGGCTAACCTTGGGGACAACCAAACCTATTAGGGTGACACATTGCATTTTTGAAGTGAAATGACAAAGAAGATGTGAAGTATAGTAATCGCTTCTATGCAAGGATTGCAACACTTGTGTTCCAAAAGTTCGATGGCAAAGATGTGGCAAGGAAACCAACTATATTCAAGGATGACAACACTTCTAGCTCCAAAAGTCTGAGTAAAGAGAAGATGAAGGCTAGTGTTTGACTTGATGCGCTGAGTACAACCCTGAAGGGGGTAGACTAAGTCAAGTAACCTTGGTTTTAGTCATTTTTCCCTGAAGGGGGTAGACTAAGTCTCTAACTTTTGAGAGAATCGATAGAACCAAGTGCCTTATTTGTCTTACTTATTCAGTAGAGGAGCTATGCAACTTCAAAGTCCCTTCGAAGAAAACTTAGAAGAAGCAACTTCAAAGTCTCTTCCAAGAGACCTAAGAAGAAGCAACTTAAAAGTTCCTTCTAGGAGACCTTAGAAAAAGCAACTTCAAAGCCCCTTTGAAGAGAACTTTGAAGAAGACAACAACATCCTCACCAATGGTAGTTGTCATCACCAAAGCTAGCGATGTGAACCTACTTAGAGTCGATGGCTATGCAAAAGTAGAATAGTTGGTTAAATTTTACACACGAGAAGGCTTCAAAACTTTAAATTCTATGAGACGATGCTTGTTAAAGCTCCATCGAGCATCCATCTAGATCAGTTGGCATGAGAAGATTGAGGTTAACACAAAAGTAAGGTCTTTTTCTTTTCCATTCCTCAGAGGGATCGATAAGTACTAAAGAGTCAATCATTGGAGAGTGACTATTCAATGATAGTGTCAACAAACGAGAAAGGAGTCGAGAGGCACATTGTAGCCCAAGAAAAATTGAAGATGCAGCAAACCTTGAAACACTGGTACAGTACGGTATTGCATACCTTGACTAAAACAATCCTATTTTTGCATACCATGGTCTGATTTCTAGTTGACGGCCATGGAGTGCAAAATACCATTTAATGGAAGACAAGAAGTGCTGTAGTCCTTGCATAAATGTATACAAGGGTATCCATCAATTATGATACGTTTGTATACAGGTTCTGCGGTGCGGAATGATATCCCAAGTCCGTGACAGGTTGCTCATGAGGTTATGGCCTGGCTGACCCTTTGCGAACACATATTGCAAGGGTACTGCAGCTTAGACAAACCAGCTAAGTTTATGACAGTCCATTCGGTATGATAAAACTGTTGGGCAGTACAGTCCATGCCAGACAGAACCCAATGAAATCATCTGTTATCTGTTCTACTTGACTGTTGGACCCACATACTACCCCCTGTTGAAAGGTATAGGCTTTATTATAAACCACGGCTGAGACCTCTCAATTTGAGTATGAGAACTGCATCTACACTTCAGATGAAACAACCAGATAGTGAAATATCTTTCAAATAATTGAATATATGTAAAAAAAAGCATAAATGACATGTTTAAATATTTGTCATATTGTTGGTTGTTCACGAGTGTCTTGAAAAATTATAATTTTATGTGAAATACAGCAATAAATTTTTCACACAAGGTACATGCAAACCCTATCACATTAGTTATACAGATGATGATTAGAATTTAGAGGGCTTAAATTAGTCCATATTGGTCCCTGGCCAAATGAGAATGGTTGATATGCATGCCAACTGTCCCTGATATATTCCTGTTCTTGGATGCTCACTTTTCTCTTAAATTTGTGGTCATGTATATTCTTCTTTTTTACTGTGACCTGCTGTATGAGACATTTTCATTGTCAAACCTTTATGTTATTTATAGTTGGAATGTGTTTTTTCTGATTTGAGAACCTGACGTATGATGATACAATCAGACAATTAAAGGCTCATCTGCTTGGCAGGGGTCAGCCTGTGTGCATATCTACACTGTCAATGCACTGATCCATTCATGCAATATGCCTATCATGTATTATTGTGGTCATCTGGATGATCATGTTTATGTGGACTATGTATAGGACTCTGAGTTGCTATCATGAATGGTACAACAATTATGTGAGCATCATGAACTAATTGAAGTAGCTGCACAATAATCACAATGCATGGACACACATGTATGCTAACGTTTCCATCATTTAATGTCATTGTGATGTGGGAAACAGAACCTGTACCTAGTTTTCTGATAAAATTTGTATAAAATTTTGTGTTGTTCACAAAGTTGCTGATTGCCTATGGTTTGTGTGATTGTCTGTTGACTAACTATCCTTTTAAAAGCCTTTTACATGAAAAAAAAGCTGTACCTATCTTTGGCAATATTTATGAATCAAAGCATGTAATCAGTATGCTACCTCGCATGTTAACACGTGAAAAGGTGGGCTGCTCGCTCTTAGTTTAGATTTGTTAGAACAAACTTATAGAGGCACCTAGCTTCACAATAACCACATTGGTCATCAACTCCATATGTTAGTTCTGGTTTCTCACACGTTTAGCAGCTCCCTTTAATTCATCATGGTTAATCATTCTAGGATCTTAAACTTTAAATTCTAGCATCTCTGCAGGCAAGAGAAATTAATAATCATGTTTTCAATATATAAATACTTCTCTTCTTTTCCCCCTTTAACAAATTCATTATATTTTGTGTGTACTTTTTGAATTTTACAACAACCTTATATTTTGTTCATCTTTCTGGTTGCAACCTTAGATGTAAGACCTATCTTAAATCTTTGAGGCTTAGAGCCACTACATTATCTCCAGTTGTCAGAGGAGATAAAAAACAAGAAGGGACATTTTCACATGTACCTTAATATGTAGAATTCTTGTATGTCCCTTGAAGTTTCAAATATTATGGTTACTTACCAAGATTTTATATGTCGATGAACTATGTTTAATTTTGTAAGGGTATCATAAAGTTTCAAATAAAAGGATTTTTATGAAAGTTAATATGCCTAATAAGGGTAGGTATCGTGTTTGCAAAATTGTGAAGGTTCTTGTGAATTTACATGAGTGTAGCAGCATGTATGAAATTTCATCATAAATTTTAAAAAAGAGAAGGGGAAAGGGTTTAGCTTCGTGCTATAATTTTCATGCATCCCATTGGCGCATAGATAAGTAGTATAAGAGTAGGCACTTACAGATGTCATTTTACATGGGCGGTTTGACAAGTTGGGCTTCCATGTCATACAAAAACAATCCATTTTGTAATTTGGGATCGAGCCCTTCTTGTACATATTGGAGATGATTTATGGATTTCATTGATGCGATCTTGACTCTGTTATGGTTCATAATGAAAATTTGTTTCAGAGTGTGTGCATATCTTATTGTTCATTTTTATTTCATTTTTGTATTATGAGTTCCTGGGATTGTATGTAAAGGCACTTAGCGCATTCATGCTTAATTCAATGTCTTATTTTCTCATGGCTTAATTTGATCATTTATGAAACATTATGACTATGCTATCAATTTCATGATCTCTTGCATAGATGCTGATATTTGCTTAAATACCATACACAAGAATCTCCCAAAATTATCTTTTGTAGGGTTGGGAGCCCATATCACCTCAACAGCGGCATGGAAGTTCCATTGTTGAAGTCTACAGAATAATTGAAGAGGTTCAACCTATCATGCAATCTTTTTATCTGATATGAATGACATTTTGAATGATTAGAAAGTATTTATAAAAAATAATTTATCCTTTCTAGAATATATAGTGCAAGTTAATTATTGTATATATAAATAAAACAGAAATAGGTCGGGTGATGCGGTGATCCTCCTCTCTGTAGCATAGGCACCATGCTGGGAAGCATACATTATTCATAGAATGTCATTTTGTTGTTATACAATCATGATTGGGCACCAAACTGAAACAAATTCCATCAATTCCAAGCTCCCATTTAGAGAACTATAATTTAGTGAAAAGCTACAACTGAAAGGTCCCTGTGCATTTTAATTAAAAAATTAGTCTCCTATTAAGTTCTCTAAGAGGTCGGTTAACGTGTAAGTTCCTTGTATGTAAACCATAATATGAGTAATGACTGATGAAGTTGGTAAATTAGTAAGGTAACTTGCGTAGCATGTTACTTGTATAATTTTCTTATAACTTGTGTTTTATGTGCTATGGTATGGTGTCTTCTCTAGAAATATTCCAAAGTGCATGGAACTTTAGGTTTTTTTTTTATCAAGTTCCTCACCAAGTACTTTGCTATTTCTGCGAGACACTTAACTGACTTATTGTGAAACAGGAGTTAATCTTTGATCTTGAAATATTTTTCTATACTAAAGTAATATCATCGTGTATGTTGAACAAGAAAATAGTAGAAGATGTTTCTCCTTTTGATTTTCTTTGCTTAAGTTCAGAAAAATTATCTTCTGTGAGTATAAATGCAAAGAAAAATTCCAGCATCAGAAGTGGCTTATAATTCTCGAATATCTTGCATAATTCTTTTCAAGCATTCTCTAACAATTCTCAAAATTGTCTGTCTATGTAAAAACATATTCATTTTGTAGATTTTGTATAATATGATCACTTAAAAGTTTTCTTGATCTTTCATACAAGTCAATACAACTTGTGCCATTTACTACACATGTTCAATTTCATGTATTGTAATATTGATTAATTTAAATGTTGACGTAAACAAGCTTTGACACAATATATCACCCAAAAGATGAATAGGGGCTTGAACCTAGTCATGAAAATGCTTTGAAAATATTGAAATTAAGTTTATGTGCCTTTTAAGCTCTTACTATGTAGTTTAAACTTTATGAACTTATATTCAGAAAATTCAAAACTTGAAGTGCATTAATTTTTGTCATGAGATACACAATGGATAATGCTAAAATGTCCCACACTTCCATAGAATGTTCAAAAAACTTGTGATTTTTATTAAGTGATGAAACTTTTACTATCTTATATTATATTATGTTTGTTTCTCTGTTAATATCCTGACTAGTAGGTGATGTTAAATTGATCCTTCTGAACTCATAACCGCATTATAGATAACCATATTTTTATAGTTACCTTTTCTGTTCTAAAATAAACTTAAGAAAGATTGTTCCCACAAGAGTGTTAGATTCGGCTCATCTTGTAACTCTCTTAAATGCAGACAGTTGATCAATTTTTTGCTCTTAAAGTACCAATGAGTGTTGGAGAACTAAACAGCCTTTGTCGTGGTCTTGATAATGCGTTTCAAATTTATACACAAGGTGTTATGGAAAAACTAGGTGAGTTCCTTTTGCACACTTTCCTGAAAGAAAATCAAATTGATTTCATTTGCATTGCTTTGTATCTTGAGCATAAATTAATATGATCACTTGCTTATTTTTAATCTGTAACTGTAAGGGTAAGGCGATACAATAGAATCACAATGATATTTGAAATTCCATTCTGTTTAAAAGGGTGGCCTGATGCAAGAGCCTGCTGCTATTGCAGGTTCTGAGGGGTCAGTGTATTCGGTCTTATCACAATGATATACAATAGAATCACTCTGTTGGCACTTCCTGTTCTTTCTTGTCATATACTTTACTCAAAATCCTTGATGATTTTGAATAAATGATTTTTACTTAAATACCATACTGGAGCCAAATTAATATCCAACATATTTTCATATGATATTAGGATTTTAATGATCACTATCAAGGTTTCAAGTCTCGGTCTAAGACCCATATGGAACTAGGAATCCATATGGGACTGACACATGGTAAGCCAACATATGGGTGAACACAAACAAAAGAGAGAGAGGGAGAAAATAGGGGAGGAGGAGGATGTTAATGAGAAGAGTGGAGGAGGCTAACAAGGAGGGACGAATAGTTGTCAACAATAGGTCTGTAGATAAAAAGAAACTAAAACATCAATTTTGAATTGGACCACTTAGATTCTTTAGATCTCCAACAACTGACAAGTCAAAGATTGAACCTTTATATATGTTGAGTAAATATATGCAACTGTAGATAAAAGTGACATTGTATCTATAAGGTAAATACGAAGAAGCAGGGATCGGGACACTCAAAACCCTAGATTTTTGGCCATATATTATGCCAGGTGGTGGGCTTGGGGTTATTAATGTTATTAGCTATATTTTATTGTCGTGCTAGAACTTTTACAAGGATTTATTTTTCTACAAATTCGCCACAAGAAAGGACCCAAAATTTTAATGACCATATAACCATGACATATAACGAGCAAGAATTTCAATGACTAGTATGTGGATTGTTTGATTTTGCCCTAGACGACCTAAAATTGAACTCAACACTTGGTAAGCTTGTTGTACTAGGCTTACCATAGGGTGTGATACTGAGATAATGAGGAATGAAATTTGAAAGGCTGATAGTCGTATTTGCTAGAAGCACTTATGGAATGGAGATAAATGGATTCACCAAGTCTAAAATCATAAAGGGATATAGAAACTCATCACCCTAAGGATAATTAAACAAGGATATATAATTAAAAAAAAAAAAGACTCACTACTCAAGGAAATATCCAAGAGATATAGAGACTAAACCCACTACTCTTTGGAAAACTAAAGAGATATAGAGTTATAAGAGAGAACTCAAAGAGTTTCTGCAAATACAATTAGATTATGAACTCCTTTCTAACTCTAAAACACCAAAATAAATACTAGTGCACGAAACAACCCTCTATGCACAAGGAAATACGAAATTTATTGCTTTACTACTGATATCTAAGTCCTTTAATATATTCGTTGGTCATAAAGATAAGTTGAATTAACCCTCCTTTTGAATCTGCCCACCAGACCATCTATTAATGAAACAACTAGAAAGTGTGAGTTTTTTTTAACTTATAAAGGCACATCCTTCAATTCTTTAGCAATCAATTTGGGCTATTTAATCAAGTTGGACCATTTGCAGGTTTAGAAAATGGGCTTGCAACTCATTTGATTTATAGGTTGTCACATTTGAGAGATCTAGATTAAAAGCTATGGGACAAGCATTGTGGGCTATAGAGAATACCATAGGATCAGTGAGATTTACACAAGTTGATTATAACAAATTAGGCACTCCCGTGTCAATCTCCTCGGGTTGAAAAAGACTTATCCTTAAGTCCTCATTTGTTCCATCAACATGATAAGACTTAAATCAGCCACATTGAATGTTAGTGACACTCTATAATCTCCAAGTAGCTCGATCTCATAAGTATTATTGCGTTTGTTGGTAGCTTGCATATACCGCTCATTTTGCTTTTCAATGGTTACTTTAACACTCTAATATAGCTTCTTTATCTGTTTAGCTCTCTCATCAGCATCTTCACTAAATTGCTTAGTTGAAGAATGAGGAACTAAGTCCAAATGACCAGTAGGATTAGCACCATAAGCAACCGCAAAAGCATTCTTTCTAATGCTATGATGCATGAAACAATTGTAGATAAACTCAATTTGTGGAAGAATGAGATCTCATTGTTTGATGTTCTTGCCAATATAGCTTCTAAGCAAGTTTCCCAAGCTTCTGTTTGTTACCTTCGTTTGCCCATCGATTCGTGGATGATGAGAGCTACTGGAATTCAAAGATGTACCGAGCTTCCTCTATAGAATTCTCCAAAAATGACTAAGAAATTTTGAATCTCTACAAATTAGCAATATGAGATGCATCATTTGATTTGTTGTAGGGAATAAAGTGAGACATCTTTGAGTATCTATCAAAAACAACTATGATAGAATCCTTGTTCCTATGAGTTTTTGACAATCCCAAAATGAAATCAAAACTCACATCCTCCCATGGAGCACTAGGCACTAGCAATGAAGTGTACAAACCAGAATTTTGGTTTCTTGTTTTTGCCAAATGACACACTTAGCATTGCTTCACAAGTCTCTCCACATCTCTAAATATCTTAAGCTAATAGAAATTTGATTGAACAAGAGCTAGAGTCTTGTGCCTACCAAAATGTCCTCTGAAAACATCACCATGAGCTTCAATCAAAATTACTTGTCTCAAAGAACAGGATGGAACACAAGGCATTAGCTCGAAAAAGAAAACCATCAAAGATAGAAAATTGCTGAAAAGAACATGATTTATAATTCTGCCTTATTGAGCTGAAATCCACATCATTCTCATAGACATCTTTGAATGTCTCAAATCTAACCTTTTTGACTTCGATGGTTGATAATAAAGAATGCTTTCTACTCAATGCCTCAACAACTGCGTTTTAAACACCATATTTGTACTTGATAGTAAAGTTATAAGATTGCAAAAACCAATGATTTTAATTTTGAATAATACTGCCCATATAGAGTGGTACATACCGGTCCGTTGGCAGACCGGTATGCGGACTGCCCGCTACCGAGCGCTATTGTCAATTGGGGTTGTTTTCGCCTTGTTACCACCCTAATTTGGTCAGTAAGTCGATTTCGACCGTCGTCGCCCACTACCGGGTGGTATTAGCCGAGGGAGAAGAAAGAATAGGGAGAAGAAAAGGGAGACCCGGAGATCTGACGTCGCTCTCCCTCGACAATCTTGAACGTACCGCTCGGTATACTATACCATACCGAGCTGAGCTCGATACTCTAGTACGGTACGAAATTACGAACATTGGCAAGAACTCTACCCAAGCTGCATGCCTCTTATTTAGCTTGTGCTGGAGATTAATGAACTTAAATGTCGCATGATCAGAATCTAGGACAAATCGTTTGGCAAAAAGATACCGACTCCAATGAGAGAAGGCATATAAATAGCATAGAACTCCTTATATTAAGTAGAATATCTCCTTGTATCATTCAGCTTCTTACTAAGAAAGGCAATGGGTTTTCCTTCTTGACTCAAGACAACCAATATCCATATTAGAGGCATCACATTCAACCTCAAATACCTTATCAAAATTAGGTAGAACTAAGATAGGAGCTTTGGTGACCTTTCTTTTTAACAGCTCAAAAGCATCATCAGCTTCATTAGTCTACTTGAATTTATTACCTTTTAGGTATTCGGTGATTGGTGCGACAATAGAGCTGAAACCCTTGGTGAATCTTTTGTAAAAAGAAGTTAAACCATGGAAACTCCTCATGTCATATAGTGAAGCTGGTATTGGCCAATTAAGAATAGCCTCTACCTTACTTTGATCCATCATGATTCCATCTTTTGATACAACATACCTCAAAAACACCACATTAGGAGTAAAAAAATCACACTTCTTTAGATTAGCATAAAGCTTTTGCTGCCTCAAAATAAGAAAGTTCTCTTTAAGATGATTCATATGCTCCTCCTCGCTCTTGTTGTACGCCAATATGTCATTAAAGTAAACCACAACAAAAGACCCAATGTTTGACTTAAGTATGTTATTCATAAATCTCATGAAAGTGCTAGGAGCATTAGATAACTCAAATGGTATAATCAACCTGTTAGAACCCTTGCAGATTCTAAACTTGGGATTGATCTCTTTAGGGGATCGGCCTCCTTGGAACTCTATAGGGGTTCCTCCCTCCAAGTTGCTGCTCAAAGGCTGTAGAAAGGATTCATCTATTTCTTATCAAAAGAGGAGGAATACATGGCTATTTATAGGGTTTCTAAACCCTAACTCCTAATAGGACTCCTACTCAAGACTTATACTTCTAACCAACTCCTAATAGGACTTCTAATCAAGACTCCTATTCCTTTACAACTCCTAATTCATCTCTAAGAAACAATCTCCTAACCCTAGCCGGCCTCTTCACCTTTTTTTTAATAGGGGTGGCTTAGGTAGGTTTTACATGAATGTCCCCGCAATTGGGACTCTCTAGCTAGAGTCCCTAACAAACCGCCCTCTTCAAATCAGCCTTGTCCTCGAGGTCGACGGTTCATGAATTTTGGGAATTTGATCTTCAAGTCGTCATAGTTCTCCCCAAGTGGCATCTTCATTTGGTAGGTTCACCCATTGTATTAGCCTTTGTAGTAGTGGGTCGTCGTTGTTCCAGTCACGATTAGATGTCGCTCAATAATGACACTTGGTTGGTCTCAAGTTCTCCCGGGTAGTCATATTTGGTGGGTGGCTTTTGGGGTCGTCTCCAAGAACTTATTTACAACTTCCGTTTGGGTCGGTTTGTGGGTGATATGTCATACTCCTCTTAAATTTAGTACCCTGCATATGGAATAACTTTGTCCGAAATCTGCTCGTGAAGATGCAAGTAGAATTTATCATAAGCACAATGCGTCCCTTATAGTGTAATTCATTTGAGTCCCAATTGTAATGAGCCATGGAGCTTGGTGCTTCCTCCAATTTTTTTATGATCTTACTGGTCTCCGAATCTTCTTGTCATTCCATCTTAATATCCTCAAGGAAGTCACTAGTCAAAAGTGAAATGGCCAAAAATTCAGCTTGCTTAGGTAGTTGTAAAAGCGCATCTGCAACAACATTCTCTTTCCCCTTTTTGTCAGTTATTTTATAATCATATCCAAGAATATTTGTTACCCATTTTTACTGCTCGGGGGTAGATATCTTCTGCTCCAAGAAATATTTTAGGCTTTTATGGTCGGTCTTGATTTGAAAGCATCGCCTGATCAAGTACGATCTCCACCTCGTTGCTGCATGCACAATGGCGAGCATCTCCTTATCATATGTTAATATGTTTTGATAGGGGGGAGACAATGCCTTGTTAATATATGTGAGTGGTCGACCATCTTGCATGAGAACGTCTCCCATTCTGTCTCCAGATGCATCGGCCTCAATGATGAAGGGTCGGTTGAAATCTGGTAGCGCTAACACCGGCATCGTCGTCATGGCTGCCTTAAGTTTGTTGAAGGCGGAGAGGCATTGTCGGACCATTGGAAAGCATCTTTTTTGATGAGAGAAGTGAGTGGTGCATCGATCTTCCCATAGTCCTTAACAAATTTTCGATAGTAGCCCTGTTAGTCCAAAGGAACCAGCGTAGTAATTTCACGTTTGTAGGTTTCGCCAAACCTTGCATTGTCTCAATTTTTGTTGGGTCCACCGCCACTCCTTCTTCGATATTATGTGCCCAAGGTACTCTACTTTTTTCTTTGGAGAAAGCTACACTTTGGTTGCTTAACAAAAAAGAGTATTCTCCGAAGGATCGTCAGAACAATCCGTAAATACCGAAAGTGAGTCTCAAGAGAAGGGTCGTAAATGAGAATATCATCCAAAAAAATACCGGCACAAATTCATGAAGAAAGTCCAAAAAATATCGTTCATGAGACTTTGAAAGGTTGAAGGAGCATTAGTGAGTCCAAAAGGCATTACCAAGAATTCATAATGACCATCATGTGCGGAATGCAGTTTTGGAATGTCATCTTCACATACCCGAATTTGGTGGTAACAGGACGGAGGTCCAACTTCGTGAAGACTCGAGCTCCTTTTAATTCATCCACCATTGGTATTGGATATTTGTCCTTGAAGGTGATGCCATTTAAAGCTCGGTGAGTCGATGCACATCCGCCAAGTTCCGTCCTTCTTGCGTACAAGTAGTACTTGGTGAGGAATAGGGGTGCAACTTGGCGAATCACCCCCTGTTTTCAAGCATCTCCTTTACGATCTTTTCAATTTCATCTTTTGGAGATGAGGATATAAATCTGGTCAGTGTTATTTGGTGGCTTGTGAGGGAAGGATTAGAATTCGATGGTCATGTTGTCGAGAAGGAGGAAGACCACATAGTTCAAAAAAAATGTCGGCAAATTCAATAAGCAATTGGGCAAGATTTTGATCTTCAATTTCTATTTTCTTCCCCTCGGTTCTTTCTTTGGAGGTGCATCAAAAAAGCCACCATTTACCTTGTGTAAAACTTTCTCCATTCGTTGGGTCAAACATTGGTAGCGTTGCTTCAAGGCTTCAGCGTGGGATGATCATTTTGCCTTTCTGGTGAGAATTTCATAATTAATTTAGAAAAGTTCCAAGAGACATCACCTAGTGTAGTCGGTCATTCTATACCAAGCAACGCCTCATAGTCATCAAGTGGTAGGAGGAAGAAATATGCAATTATCTCTTGGTTCTGCAGCAATAGTTTCTCTTGCGGTAGCCCTACGATCATACTTCAAAATCCATCCATCGACGATCTTAACGTCATACTGCTGCAATTCTTGATAGGTAAAGCCATCCGGACAGCAACCTTACTGTTTATAAAGTTATTAGTACCGCGGGTGTCGATGAGAACGGTGATCGGTTATTGTTTGAGAAGGCCTCCAACTTTCATCGTTTCATGGGTTTGAGTAGTCGGCTAGTGCATGTACCCGTAACTTTGATCGGTTGTGGCTCTTCTTCCGCATCTTCTTCTTCACATTTAAGGCTCTCTTCTCTGAATGTTCAATGACCTCTTCTTCTATTGGTTCAATCATAAGAAGTCTCCCTTTACTACTGATGATGCTCACGGCTCCCTGGCTCGTCCACAATGCCAACATAACCCCTTAGATATCGCTCCAAGCTCTTCTCTTGTTAACCTCTTTGGTGTAGGGACTTGGTCGATAGTAGGGGGGGGTTGAGGGCTTCAATATTGTTGGTTGAGGAGTGACCCTAGTCCTCAAAGCTTCATAGTTCAATTGCTCCTCTTGATGTCGTGCAAAAGAGATGGCTGCCATAAGTGTATATGGTTGTTGTCGCTTTAACTTCTCCTCGGATCTTGACTTCAAGCCTTCAATGAAGGTCCTCAATAGCTATTTTTTTGAGACCAATCATGAGTTTGATTAGATAACCTTTCAAACCTGGTTTGGTACTCTCGAATGGTGGAGGTTTGCCGGATCTTTGCTAGTTGTCCGTCAATATTCTTGTAATCGGTTGGTGCAAGCGGATCAGCAATCCTTTCTTTGAATTGTCGCCATGAAAGGACTCCATAAGTATGTTCAAACCAGTCAAACCATCAGATAGCATCCCCTTCAAGATGTATAGCTGCAATTTTCACCATAGATGCATCCGCGGTTTTGTGGTATCGAAAAATATCGCTCTAGCATGCAGATCCAACCAATCGGGTCTCCTTCTTCCCATCTAGGGAAGTCCACTCTCATGCATGGATAGTTGAGGTTGATCATAGGGCTTCCCCTCTCTTGGAAGTCATATCTTTGGGCTTGGTGCGATTGGGCAAAGCTCTCTCCTTGATGTGATTTCTTGGGCTTAGTGGTCGGCCCAATCTGAGTTGGTAAAGAGCATCCGAATCTTATCCTCCATTAGCCTCGAAGGCTTCGAATTTAGCATTGAATACCTCCTCAGATGTCATAGTATATGCCGACTAATCTGTGATATCAAGATCTCTCTTTTGTTGTCGGGTTAAAGACATGTATTGGTTGAGAGAGGTGATGGTCGAAAGGGTTGGTAGATTTGTGGATGTAGGCTACGGTTTAGGCTTGTTTTGTGGCTATTTTGGGTGCAGGTTGAGGGTGTGGTTTGGTAGAGTTTTAGGGCTGTAGATAAAAGTTTTGGATCTGTGGTAGATGGTAGCAAACGTTTGATAGAAATCAATGAAAGTTGCAGCAAGTATGTGCTGTCTTGTAAGAGTAGAATTGTCGTCGAAGAAACAACGGTTTCTCGACGTAATTCCCACTAAAAACGTGAGAGAATTGAGGAGGGAATTTATAGCAAAATCACAATTTATATGACAGCAAGGATATCTAATTTAATCAAGAAAATTTTGGCAGTATAACAGCAAGGAAATTGGTGCAAGTTGCGATTGCAGAATTCTCGTCGAGAAATTTCAGCAGGTTACGACGAAAATTTGCAGCAACACAAAATCGTTTTTAGAGATGAATTTCTTTATAGATCAATCTTAGATGGAAGCCAAGATGATCTATGAAGTGTATAAGAAATTTCATTCAAAAAAGATTGCAAATAGATAAGTTAAGGCAACAATATGCGGCTGAAATTTTCTGCAGTACAGATTTTTAAGTATAGCAGATTGGACGTAAAAGATCAGTGGTTTATATTGAGAATTTTTTTATGAAACCAAAGGGAATCAGCTATTAGGAAATGTCAAAGATGTCATAAAAATTTCGTAGAGATTTGGATAGAAAAAACACAGTAGCAAGATCAAACAGACAGTGCTATACGGTTGGAATTCTGCAATGTATCTTTCGTTGTAGAGATGAAAACTTTATGCCGAAAAGTTTATGCAGCAATATAGGAATAAATTTTTTTTGGGATTTTCAAATAAGGATAACTAAATTGCAACAGCAGTAAGGTAGAAAACCAGAACCTGTTGCAATTCACGGGGAGATCAAAGGATGATCCGTGGTGGTGGAGATGATGGCGGAATTCGAAGATGATCTTTTAAGCAATTGTGGGAATTGCTTTGGATGGTTGTGGAGGGTTGATAGATGGCTGTGGAAGGGCAGCGAGACGCCAAGAACGCTGCTCTGATACCAGGTGTTAGAATCCTTGCAGATTCTAAACTTGGGGTTGATATCTTTAGGGGATTGGCCTCCTTAGAACTCTATAGGGGTTCCTCCCTCCAAGTTGCTGCTCAAAGGCTGCAGAAAGGATTCATCTATTGCTTATCAAAAGAGGAGGAATACATGGCTATTTATAGGGTTTCTAAACCCTAACTCCTAATAGGACTCCTACTCAAGACTCATACTTCTAACCAACTCCTAATAGGACTTCTAATCAAGACTCCTATTCCTTTACAACTTCTAATTCATCTCTAAGAAACAATCTCCTAACCCTAGCCGGCCTCTTCACCTTTTTAATAGGGGTCGATTTAGGTAGGTTTTACATGAATGTCCCTCGCAATTAGGACTGTCCTAGCTAGAGTCCTAACACAACCATTCATACAAGTCATCTATAGTTTTAAATGTTGTTTTTCACTCATCTTCAGGCCTCATTCTAATTTGGTGATAGTTACTCAAATCAATTTTAGAGAAAATAAAAGCACCAAACAATTAATCAAGTAAATTATCTAACTTTGGAATGGGAAAATGATAACCAACTGTGATTTTGTTGATGGCGTGGCTATCCGCACATATTCTCCAAGAACCATCCTTCTTAGGCACCAATAAGGCTGGAACCAAGGATTTTAATTTCGAATAATATCGCCCGTACCAGGTGGTACGTACTGGTCCGCCAGTAGACCAGTACGCGGATCGCCCATTACTAGGTGGTACTGTCGATTGGGGCTGTTTCCGCCTCGTTACCACCCTAAATCGGTCATCACCACCTGCTACCAGGTGGTATTAGCTGAGAGAGAAGAAAGAAGAGGAGAACCTAGAGATCCGGCGCGCTCTCCCTCCTTGTCTGCGGCAATGAGGCCTCAGACGTCGTCGGCGACTTCTCCTTATCCACGTGGGGAGAAGAATCCTTGGTGATGTCACGGGGAGAAGAAATCGAGCATCGTCGAGGCGGCGTTTCTTCTCCCTGCGCGGGCAGAAAAGAGGCAACGTCGCCTTTTTTTCCAACTTATATATATATATATATATATATATATATATATATATATATATATATATATATATATATATATATATATATATATATATAAAATTGAAAAGAGGCGACGTCGCCTCGTTTTTCTACTCGTATGGGGAGAAGAAACCACACGTGCCAAAAAGGGCGACGAGGTAGTCGCCCTTTTTTTTTACTTATATATATATACCGAGCGGTATACCGAAGTATACCGCTTGGTAATAGTACCGTACCGAGCGAATTTCGAAACTTCGATACGATACGAAATTTTCATCCTTGGCTGGAATCACACAAGGACTCGTACTCTCCCGAATTGGTCTCTTTTCCACCAACTCACCCACTTACCTTCGAAGTTATTTATGCTCCTTGGGGCTTATTCTATATATTGCCTTATTAGGTAATACAGCTCCTAGAGTAAGATCAATATGATGCTGGATGTCTCTAAGGTGGCAGACCATGTGGAATCTCTTTCGGTATAATATCTCGAAGCTCCTCTATAATTGGTTTTATGATTGCTGGTGGCTCCTTGTCTTGTTCATTCTCCTCTACTACTACTAGAGTCAAAACATTACCGCCCCTTTCTAATTCACTATTGCA
This sequence comes from Musa schizocarpa, assembly GCA_900464855.2. Lineage (NCBI taxonomy): Eukaryota > Viridiplantae > Streptophyta > Magnoliopsida > Zingiberales > Musaceae > Musa > Musa schizocarpa. Next base: position 324,857 of record LS990916.1, read on the forward strand.
TTCACCATAGGACATAAAAGCACTAACTTCCTTTTTTGGTGGACTAGTTTCAGAAGGTTGTAATGAAGCTAAAACAATCTTCTTTTCATTCACCTTAAAAGAATAAGTATGTTTATAGCCATCATACAACACCCTCCTATCATAATGCCAAGGTCTACTCAATAGCAAATACCAAGCATCCATAGGAGCAACATCACACCATACTTCATTTTTATAATTCTTGCCAATAGAAAACGAAACTAAACATCTTTTAGTTACCTTGATGTCATTCCCTTTTTGCAGTCAGCATAGTTGGTAAGGATGTGGATGAGAGATTGTGTCCAACTTTAGCTTCTGCACCATCTCCAAAGATACCATATTCTAAAAGCTGCCACTATCAATGATCACCAAGCATACCTTGCCATGAGAAGTGTTAGTATGAAACAAGTTCTTTCTCACCCAACTTTCATCCTCAGCCACATAGGACACTTTTAAGCTACGTTGTAACATAATAGACAAAACATGATAAGCATAAGTAACCTTTTCCTCATTATTATCATATTTTGGTTTGTCGTTGGCTTCATCTCCTTCTCCATTAGTATGATCTTTAACCAAAGTAACAATCCTCCTATTTGGACAATCTGAAGTAATATGCCTAAATTCATGACATTTGAAATATTTTCAGCCACTTGGTGTAGAAGAATTAGGTGTTTGTTTACTGCTAGCAGATTCTTCACTCTTGTCTTACACCTTTGACACCTTCTCTCGTATAACCTTCTTTTGACTCGTATCGAGAACCTTTTTGAAAATTATATTGCTTCTCAGCTTTTAAAGCCAACTTGCTCACATCATTAAAAAACCAATAGGGCTAGAGTTGAACCACTTTAGCAATCTCATATTTCCTCCTAAGTATCTTGCAATGGTTTTCTCCTCTGGTTCTACAAGCTCTTCTTTTAACATGATATTATTGAACTCTGCTGTGTATTCCTCCACACTAAGATCTTTTTGTTTGAAATCATGGATTTTGAGCAATATTCTTATCTATAGATGTTAGGCAAGTATTTCCTCTTCAACTTCCTTTTTATTTTCTCCCATGATACGATCTTACTCTTCCCCCCACGTTCCCTTTGCTTCTTCAAGTTTTCCCATCAAAAAGATGCATTCCTTCTGAGTTTGAGTGTCACAAGCTTCACCATTTTTTGTTTTGGTGGTTCATGAAACTCGGACATTCTTTCCACCATATTAAGCCAATCAATAAAGTCATCAACATTTATTTTACCTTCAAACTCCGGAATATCCAACTTTGAGTTGTACTTGTTCTGTCACTTGTCTTGGTCTCTATACCTTGCTCGATATCTTCCTAACTCCCTTGGGTGAGGAGGTGTATCATCATCAGAACCAAACTCTTGTGCATTATTTTCATGCGGGTTGTTTCTTCTCCGAAGTTCTTCAATGATTTCATTCTTTTCTTGTAGATCACGTAGCAATCTTTGCAGCTGCAACCTCAAGGACTAAACATCATCTTCATGGCCACTACTTTCACTAACTACATCTTTTCCATTCCACCTTTCTATAATCTCTAGCCTTTAGCTCTGATATTAGACTTATACCGAGATAATGAGGAATAAAATATGAAAGGCTGATAGTTGTATTTGCTGGGAACACTTTTGGAATGAAGATAAATGGATTCACTAAGTTTAAAATCATAAATTGATACAGAAATTCACCACCCTAAGGATAATTAAACAAGGATACAAAACTTAAAAAAAAAGACTCACCACTCAAGGAAATATCCAAGAGATACAAAGACTAAACCCATCATTCTTTGGAAAACCAAAGAGATATAAAGTTAAAAGAGAGAACTCAAAGAGTTTATGTAAATATAATCAGATTCTGAACTCCTTTCTAACTCGAAAATATCAAAATAAATACTAGTGCATGAAACAACCCTCCATGCATAGGGAACTATGAAATTTATTGTTTTACTGCTGATATCTAAGCCTTTTAATGCATTCCTTAGTCATAAAGATAAGTTGAATTAACTATCTCTTTAAATCTGCCCACCAGACCATCTATTAATGAAACAGCTAGAAAGTTAAGAGTATGAGTTTTTTTCAACTTATAAAAGCACGTCCCTTAACTCTTTAGCAATCAATTAGGGCTATTCAATCAAGTTGGGCCATCTGCAGGTTTGGAAAATGGGCTTGTAACTCATTTGGCTTATGGGCTGTCACATTTGAGAGGTCTGGATTAAAGGCTATGGAATAAGCATTGTCGGTTGTAGAGAATACCATAGGATCAGCAAGATTTAGATGAGCTTGTTGTAGCAAATTAGGCACTCCCGTGTCAGGGTGAGCTGATTGAACCAAGTTGTATCAAGTGGTATGTCTATCACGTGGCCTAGTCTAATATGAAAATGAGCTTATCACCTGATAAGCTTACCATATTAGGCTTACTGAGCAGTACTTCTGATCTCTTACTATGAAATAAACCTACCCGTTCTATTTCAGTGTTGGGTCCCTTCTTTATGATTATTGTTATTAATAAAGTTGTCAATTTTGATAGTTCTCTATCTATCTTTTTCCTTTGTTGCCTCCTCCTTCTCTGTCTGCTCCTTTATTACAGACTCCTATGACTCCTTTACAAGCTCCTCCTCATGTGTTACCATCAGTGCTGCCTCTTGGTCCATGTTGCTGCCACATCCATCAGTGTCACCTCCTCATCTGCATCTTTGCCACTATTGCTTTCTTCTCTTCTCCTATGACTCCTTGTCTATGTCATCACCAAGGGTCACAATTTGGTGTACTGGTGTCGTAACGGTCAAGTTTCGGATCAGCACCCTATCTGTTCGTACTGAGAGTTGGTATGTTGGTACATACCAAGTTTTGAAAAAGAAAAGTTTGTAAAAAAATAAATAAATTGCTCAGCTTGGACCCTGTGTTGCCCTGTATTGATCAGTGCTGGTCCTATACCGATGAGTACCAGTCTTGTACCAGGTGTACTGTGTCGCACAGGCCCTGAACCGCTCAGTACTGGTCTGTGTACAGGTAATTGGTAAATACTGCCCATTCCGTACTTCCTTTCTCTTTCCCTCTAGTCTGGATGGTACTGTCCAATCTGTAGTGTCAGTATGCATACCTCCTTTCTCTTTCCCTTTAGTCTGGATGGTACTGTCCAATCTGTAGTGTCAGTATGCATACCTCCTTTCTCTTTCCCTCTAGTCTGGATGGTACTGTCCAATCTTTAGTGTCAGTATGCTGACCCAAACCAGTGTTATGCAGATTTGTCTGTCAGGTGTCTGCACCAGAACAAGACTTTAAATCCAAGATGAGTATGCTAGTACCTATGGTTCCATGGCTTTGCTACTATTTTACCTACGTGACTATAGAAGAGTGAATTTAATATGATACCCAAGAAATGACTTTCTTCTTTGTTTTTAAATATGGCCTTCTCAATCATGGTTCCTGAATAGAAATTAGCAAAGGTGTGTGTGCTGCTTTCACATAACGAACCGAATTAATAACAGTAGGTTTTAAGAGAGCAAGAAAATATATCTTAGTTGGTTTCTGTTCTCTCCCGACTTTCTTTTCCCTTCTCTTCTACCACTTTTATCAATTTTATCAATCAAACAGGTTGTAAGCAATCATGCTGGTTTTTTAGTATTACACTAAGATGTCAGTGAAACTTTTCATTTTTTTTTTCCACATGGAACTGTATGGATATTGTTTTAGAACATAAAGTTGTTCTTGCAGCAGATCATTAGTAAACTGCTCGTTGTCAATATTTCATTTCATGCTAAAGCCATGATAGTAAAGACTGATAGAATAATATCCTAAATAAGTCAGTCAGGAGGACTGGTGGGGGTTTGCTACCCGAAATCGATATCCTTGGTGAAGACTAATATCTTTAGAAAATTTTGGTTTTGTTTTGTTTTAAACTATTTATCTTAATCTTCTTGCTTTGATTGTTGACATTCATTTGAGACTCGGGATGTTTAATATACGTATTTAAGGTTGTCATCTGTTTAGAATTAATGCTACTTTATTTCAATCTGCTTGTGTGAATTTTATCTTTTTTTTTCTTTTGATTGTTTATATTAGAAGGTTGAATTTGCATTTTCCTGCATTTTCTTCCATATTGCATATAGCACTGTTGTTATATTTCCCTACTTCTTGGTACATAGCAGGTGGTACGTTTGTGTTTTCCTTTTTTTTTTAATATATTATGTAACAGCTATTCTAGAAAATTAAGAAATACCAGTTCATGGTAGGTCATATGTGGAAACTATCTTTGCTTGTATCGCTTAAGTTGATTTCAAGTCAAGTTACTAATTCCTTGGTTTACCTTTTGTATACTGTAACTTCATGTCTATGGCTCCTGCAGTTAATAAAGAGGATCTGATACCACCTGAGCCTGTTCTCACACGATACAGGAAGGAAATTGGAATTAAGGCTTTTGTAAAAAAAGAAGTAACAGAAATTAGATTGATTGATGAGAAGAAATCATATCAGATTAACTCACTTACAACCATAAAACTCTGTGTACGATTGAATACTCTACATGTGAGTACCTTTCTTATCCTTGTATCTAAGCTTTAGAATTAAAGTTTATTTTGTTAAGTTGAGCAATAATGCCAATACTATCATGTCTATTAACTTTCAATATGATGTACTTGCATTGCTTTTTATATTTCATTTTCTACTGTTGTTTCTTTTGATGATGCTGAAGTTGATTTAATGATACCTGTGCTAGTCTACTCGGACTTTGAATGTCACCTGTAGTTGCCAACCTTGGTTCTTCACTTCAGTCATTATATTAATTACTTCATTTTTTATACTCTTTAAGTTTAAGGTATTTATATTTTGCATGCCTGAACTCATGCAGTTAACTAGTACAATCAACATAAAAGAAGATTTAAGTTTTGAACTCGTATACTAATCATAGTGCCTGCTGTAGTGTATACCATTGTGTTAAAATTAAAATGCAGATTTCTTGCAAAAAAAGTCATCTTTCTCCGTAGATCCTCTTGGATTTAGTCCATGGAATTAAAGACACTTCATTCTCAGTTATTTAATAGTTTTAATTGTTCAAACTTAAATTTTTCAATGATCATACCTTGGGATTTGATGATGCATCACGATTCTTACCAGTGGTGTCATTTATGTGTCGATTGTACTACTATGCACACACATCTAAGCATTACATATAGTACATGGTTTATAACATGGGTTTTAGTCCATGTGAATCTAAATCCTATACCTCTTGATTTCCTAGGGGATTGCCTTGGCTTAAACTCCCATGGTTGTGGGCAGGTGTTTAGGGTAATACATTCCATGCTTAAATTTAATTAGTTGTAATATCAGGTGCTGAGAATTGTTGATTTATCTCAGGATCATTAGCCTTTGGTGTTTCTTGGTTGAGTCCAGGATGAAAACTTTGACCAATCTTGTGCAGTAGTGCCCATGGGTTCTTAATGCACTTTTTTCCTTCCACAAAGTACTTGCTATCTTATGCATATTGAAATTTAAAGGCCATTGAAGGTCAAATTTAGAATGGACAGAATGTTTCATATGGATTTGGCAAAACATTTTGTGTTGTATGTACAAAATTTATATTCTTGACATTTTTACAAAGTTTTCCAGTCATTTTTCTAAATTATCATCTATTAGAAACTTATATTGCACTTGAGATGGTTCTAAATTGTTGCAATATGGCATTTTAAGTGTACTGGGTTGAAAGTAGATCAGTCCCCTTGTGAGTTTTTTTATTTTTTTTTGTGAGGTAAACAAAGGTAAATCTGTTGACCTTTTCTGTTGTATATCATCTCTGATATACTTCTGGTTTTCTTTCTATGATTTTACATGGTTGCAATTTGTTACTTATAAGGGACTTTGCACCATAAACAGTATGCGATTACTCAATTAAATAAATTGGAAGACAGCATTCAAGAGCGGTGGACGAGGAAGAAGCCAGAGAATTTTATCATAAGTAAGCATCTGTACTTGTTATTCTTTATGCCATCCTTTTCATAACACTTACTACACTTGGGACATGTCCTGAACTATTTATTAGAAAAGCATGGCAGTTTATGCTATGGGTGATGGATGTTAAGGCATTATCATTTTTTTCTTGCTAATATTCTAAACTAATATTCAATGACCTTCGCTTTAAAGGATATGATTTATCAAACATTATTATTGATTGTTTGCTTTACAAAGTGTTTTGACTAAATGGGGTTTATTTTTTTTATTTTTTTTCAAAGGATGTGTATTATTAATCACACATTATTTAGACATGAAAGGGGCCTATGAGAAGGTAGCATAGGTCTAGGAGCACTAGATTTTGGAAAAATAGCCACAAAAGTTGTTTGCAGCAAGGTTAAAATTCTCATCTGTCAGAACCATAGTGGTCCATTGGCGGACTAGTATAGGGTCTGGCTTATAGCAGCATACTGAGGCAGTGTCTTGATACATACTGCCATAGGACATGAGTTTCGGTTGGTCTAAACCAGTTGGAATCTAAAAGAACCATGTTTTAGGATTGTTTCCTTCCTTTCTAATTCAAGTTAAGATTCATAAAATTTAAGTGGTTTTAATTTTTAAAAAATAAATAATGAATTGAAACATGTATGAAACAAGGATCAGAAGTTGTATCTAAAGAATACATGTATACACAAACAAATTTTAAGCATAATAGATTTGATGTAAATATAATCAGATACTTATTCGTATTACCAAAATGATCATCTAGGTCCACTATAAATTAATAGAGATTTAAGAGAAAGTAGAGTGAGAAGAAGGCAGATAGAGGATTGTCTAGTCCTCTTTGAGGATCTCAAAGAGAATCCGAGTCTCTTGGTGTCTTTGGACAAGGCAATGGGCTTATTGCCCACTTTAGGGCCTGTAACAGATAAAAACAAGATGGTAAGCCCAGTTCAGGAAGTCTACAAGGTGGTAACCATTGAACCAGACATTAATAGTCCGACGAGTGTTCTGCATGCCAATTCATGCCTGCACTGGTCAGTACCACTTGATACATATCGGTTTGGGACAAATTTTAAGACCTCAGTTTAAGGAGAAGGTTCTGCTGCTGGGTTTCTCGTAATGGGGTTGGAGGAATGAAAAATTTTGAGTTGCATGTTGTAGTTGGAGTTAGACAATAGCTAGATTTTCTTCGATCATTTCCAGGTTGAATGTGCACATTATCCAGGGAAATTTCCTAGTAATCAATGTGACTAACCTTCAAGTATGCATAGGTTTTCATATTTGACAAATGGATCAAAATATTTACATTCAAGCAATGGCTACAATTGTTTTTGGATTTTTTTTCATTGCATTGTAATCTACTCAAGGATTGCCAAACTGACTGGTTCGGTATGGTTTGGCCAGTATTTATCGGTCTGACCTTCGACCGGTAGGCCGAGCAACCCAAACCAGATGATCCGATCTGGTTCAGTATATTATACTAGTGCTCGGCTTGTGATTGACTTCACCCATCGCTGCCTGCCACCAGGTACATCTCCTCTGCTGCCCTCTCTTCCTTTTTTTTCCTTCTTCCTTCTTCCTTCTTCCTTCTTTCTCCTCCCTCCTTTTTATGAAAATATTCTGTTTCCTTTTTTACCTTCTTCCTCTTGCTTCTTCCACCCCTCCTCTCCCTCCCCCAAAGATACCATGGTATGTCCTGGCATACTGGAAACATGGTACTTTGAAATGGACCAGACCAGTACCTCTGGCCATGGATCTGGCGTGGGTCTCAGGAACGAAAATTGCATTCATTGCCTCTAGTACCAATGAAAAGGAAAATCTGAAGAATGTGCTTCAATCTCTTGGGTAAAGAAGGTAGGAAGCTTTAGCTGATGTGGCTCCTTCATATTTTTAGAGTTTATATGTTGTAGTGTATCCAGTTTCCTGTAAGGGCATTCCCCTTAAGCACTTCATGTTTTCTCACTTCAACTATAACCTCTAAGCTCAAGTTAAATACGGTGTGGTTGATGAAACAATGGAGATCACAAAATTATCTTTCCTCTTTCATCTGAAGGAAGCAGTATTTTCCAGGTTCTATGGCTGGTGGCTACAATCTGGCCAGGTCTACAGAAACCATTGCTGGTTTGACCTGACTTGGAGCAAAGTTTTGAGTAGTGTTACATTGAACATTTAGTGATGTAGTGATTTAGTAGAAAAAATCCTACCTTTTATTCTACTTTGGTCTCAAGTTGGAATTTAGAGAATTGGAGCATTCTGACCTGGTTTAAATTATGTATTGTGCACAAGCACTTGACTTTTGACCATATCGGTTGGTATGGACCAAAATTTACTGATCTGATGAGCTATCAGTATGTGGACTGAGCAGTTTTGCTTGGTCTGGTTCAATACTGGGTGTAACACTTGATACACTTGTCATATTGGGCATACCCTCCAGTAAGCGTGCCAGTAGAGGGGTACCAATCCGCTGTGCACAGCTCTCTCCAAATATCACAATGCTGATGGACTTAGCTTTTAAATTTTGGCACAATGTCAAACAGCGATCAGTTACACCTTGGTGCTTTGGTCTCAAGCAAAAGATATCTCTCTGCACTTTAATTTGCACTCAAAAGAATACTAGCAAATATCGCTTCATTTTAAATGTTGTAGTAGTAGTAGTAGTCCACCCTCTCTCTCTCTCTCTCTCTCTCTCTCTCTCTTCACTTTGGATGTCTCTCCACATGTAGATAGACCTAGCTTAAGCACAGTATTCTACAGTAATTAGTCTAATCTGGATGCCTCAAAATCTATATCCTTTAAATCTTCACTAAAAAAAGGCAGCAAAAGAGAGTTGCTTCTGTGATAGTAATCCAGTATCTGAAACTCCAAACAAATGTATCAACAATTGGGTTCCAAATGTTTGGTTGACATAATAAAAATACTTCAGTCAACACGGGTCGTGAAATTTGCATGCTTTGAGATGGTCGGCTATTAATTCTACTAGTTGTGGTAGCTATTTGTTGCCTTTTCTTTAATTTAAAAGGTTACACACTAATTAATTACTAGTGAGTGGATTTGCTTTGATTTCGAACTTTCCTGTAATCAATGTATTGACCATAATGGAATGACTACTTGTGAATCAGACAAGGGATGAATCTGTTGTGTTGTAAATTTATATCTGTAGTTTACAAACTGCAATTGCAAACAATTTAGGATAATGGGAATTTTGCAAGAAAAGATAACTAAGTGCATTATATTCTCAATTTTTATCCAGGACGATCAATGAATGAGAAATCTATAAGCTTTAAGGTGAACCAGAAGAATGCATTTGATGGAAGTAGAAAAGACATCAATGCAGCTATCGACAGGATATGTGAATTTTCAGGTAAGATTTCATGTTATTAGATCTGCCCTTAAATTTAAAGGTTTCTAATAATAGATTGTTGATTGTATTTATATGCTTTATTCAGGAACAAAAATCATTTTTTGGGATTTGAGGGAGCCATTTATTGAAAATTTATATAAGCATAATGTTCCTCAGGCCAGGCTGGAGGTACTTATTGATGCTTTTGATGTGGTAAGTTATCCATTTGTGGGTAATTCAGGAACTGTTAGGCAGTTGAGAAGAAATTAAGTTTGAGAAAGTGCAATTACAATTTGTACAAGTCATGTTTGATCGAATCTTTCTTAAAAAACAAAAAAACTATGATCAGATAGTTCGTGTTGAATAATTTGCACAAGACTATTTGTTGTTTTAGTCTCATACCTCCATCTTTTGAATTAGAGTCATACTATTACTTACTCACTCGATATTGTCTTTCAGAATGGGAACTGCAGTGCAAAATTTAGCCTTGTTGACAACTTATTCCATAAAAAAATTGCTAGTAGATCAATATTCTTGAAGCTTGTCATCTTCAATGAGTGCAGAACCAAGGAATGGCATGTTGTATTGGTGTGGCCTATTTCTAGGTTACAAAACACCTAGTTTCCACTGGTAGATACATGAGTTTTTTGTGTGTATTTATTGTAAATGTTAGCTTTCACCTATATGCTACACTAATCCCGATGCCAAAAAAGAAGACATGGACCAAACACATAAACAGGGATCCATAAGTGGAGGCCTGATGGCAACCTAATGAAGTTTTCTCAAAACTGGCCACAAGGGAATTTAACCATTTAACCTTAATGTACACATGGTAATGTCACTATGGGTTTGAAATTCTATTGCAAATTATCTAAGAAAAAGTAAATGCTTTTGCATTAGTTGAGGGACACACTAGGTGGAATTGGGTGATAATATATTCCTCTCCGAGAGCCTTCTTTTACAGATTATGGAACTATGGGGGAATATGCCAGTTGGAAAGCCTATGGAAAAGCCCAACACCAAACAGAGTGTAACACTTGATGTGGCTGGCCATCAAAGGTAATTTGCTCTGTTTCATGTCCTCAAAAATGAGTGAGAACTAGACGCAGTTTGTGACTGGTGTGGACATCCAGATGGAGCTGTTGTTCATAGTCTCTTCAGTTGTCGATCTCTACGCAAATCTGGAGGGAGGGAGGCTTTGTGTTAAGCATTGATACTCATTGCATCAGCCTAAAGACTTTGAGCTGCTTGAGGAAAATGTAATGTAGCAAACTGCAGGTTGCATGGGATGCCCTTATTGCCTGCATATTCTGAAAGATATGGGAGGCTAGGAACAGCATGATCATCTGAAAGGAAATCTTGAAGCAGAATGTCTGCTCCAGAACTTTGGAACAGTTGAAAAATTTGTAATGGAGATTCCTTTTTCACGGAAGTGTGGGTTTTTGTCTACAGGATGCATATCCTACTTATAACATTTCCTTTTGTTTGCCTCTTTCCATTTTGTACTCCTTGATTCATAACCTTAATTAAATAAGTTGATAGCTTTGCATCAAAAGATAAAAACAATAATATAAGAATGTAGATTTTTCAGAAACATGGACATTCACATTATATTAACAAGAGGAATGAGTAGGGGAACACTTAAAAGATATACTTGTGAGTCAACATCTTTTGATTGCTGACAGAATTTAGCTTTAAGTGATTCATCTGTTGTCTAGGAGGTACACCTTTTTGATGGCATCAAACCTTTTGAATGATCCAGATAGAGTACCAACTTTGTAACTACAATCGACACAGTACCTTATATTATGTGCTTGTTTATGTAGTTACTATGAATCCTTCTTAAAAGTCCCCAGTGTTCTTAATTTTCCATCTCTCATTAACATCATATAAATAATCTGGTCTTTATTTTGTTCCTTGTTTTGCTATTGAGCCTGTGCAAGTTTTGATACTGTTGATGTCACTGTTGGGTTTTGCAGGTTTTGAATCAGCTTTGTGATGTGATTGTTGAACCACTCAGGGATCGCATTGTCACTGGGCTCCTCCAAGCATCATTGGTACTTCATACATACTAATTTGGAGATTACCTTAATGCTAGAGTGGTTTTTATATTCTAGTTTTCTTGGTGTAGGATGGCTTATTGCGGGTAATACTTGATGGAGGTCCTTCACGTATTTTCTTAACTAGTGATGCTAAGTTTATTGAAGATGATCTTGAAATCTTGAAGGTAGAAATTTGCCTCATCTTTTCTGTATAAGCTTCTGAGAATCAATATATATTATGCTTGATATATTCAGTGTGTCTCCTATTGTTTGTAATTAGTTTTAACTTGGTAAAACTGATATTATTTCGTGAAGCTTAACTTCAAACTCTGATGTTCTTGAATGTACTTATATTCTCATTCTTTATGCCAAAAAAGACTTTTGTTACTGATTTGCAACTTGTTTTACTTTGTGAACCTTTTGCATGAACCTCTTCCTACTTGCAATGGAAATATAGTAGCAATTGACTTCAAGACGAGAATGTTATGCAATTTGATACTTTGTGATATGCAGGAATTTTTCATATCTGGTGGAGATGGGTTGCCTCGAGGGACTGTCGAAAATCTAGTGGCACGTGTTCGACCTGTAATAACTTTGCTTAGCTATGAGGTATTGTATCTTGTTTCACTATCATATTAGGATAGCAAGAAAAATAAAATAACTGTAACATAACTCGACAAGTCTAAAGCAGAAACACCGAGAAATACCAGTTATAAGATAGGTGTTTTTAATTTAAAAACATCATTGCACCTATGCTATCCTACTATAGATATAGCTTGTGCATATAATATCATCCTATCTTGGCTTTCTTTCCCTACTTGTACCTTATAAATGTTGTAACAAGTCAAACCCCACAACTTTTGGCTACAGCCGAAAGCATTCGACTTTGTCATTTGTAATACACATGAAATACTACTCGACCGGAATGATATTTTAGCCCTTATGACAATCATAGGTCCCACATTAACGGCACCTTATGCAATGGATCATCCTTTTTATGCAAGATCCATAGACTAGTCAGCATGATAAGATTGACAGGCTTGGTTGGATCTAATTAATTGGATGATGTTGGCGAATGATTGGGAGAGCATTGCAAAATAAAAAAAATAATAGAAATAGCTAAATGCTGGAAAAATATTAAATAAATTTTATGTAAGATATCTAACTTTTCAAAACAAATATGTATGAAAAATATGATAGGTAAATTAGTATAGAAGATAATAGTGGAAAAGAATAGTTAAATAATAATTAATAATTCGTATGATATATTTCTTATAAATTGATATTGATTATGAAATA